>JARHVA010001840.1:805000-1405000 GCA_037957365.1 Torreya grandis
CTCAAAAAATCAAAACATTTCAATTGAAACTACACATGGTGACACCCCCTTGCATCATAGATAAATTTTGCTCATCCAAACATCATGAATCATGAAAAAAATAATGGATACCATATAATAAGGAATCAAACATCATCTACAGCCAAAATTACCAATTGGTTCATATATATTTGGTATAAATGGATCAAAACATATAGGGTGTATAAAATAGCTAGTAAAAATACATAGTCAACTTATTATCAATGGTTAATGAAGCATAACCTACCAATATTTAAAATACATATATTAAAATGAATTTATCATAGTTTAATATCATATCCCAAAGTAATTTTTCCTAAAACTACTTGTGCTTTTTGTACTAAGCAAAAAATTGAGGGTCACTTCAGTCTATCCAAAAAAATAAAAAATGTGTAGAATGGTTTTGGCATAAAAATTACTATTTCAAATCAAAACAAGCATATATATGGGTTTCATAAATATTAGGAGACCCCCATGATCTTACCCACATGGCACAATTCCCAAAAATCTGTACAAGTGCCATTTTATCTCTTTTTCAACTAATTTCTATAATTTTAGTTAGGGAACCTATAATATTCTAATGTGAATGGCATATATGACAATCCTAATGACCTATTGGAAGTTTTACATGAAGTTAGGACACCTGGGTACCTTGATAAACATTCCATTTGCATTAATGACTCTTAAAGGCACATAACATGACCCCTAATGGACAAATTGACTAATGTAACTAAGACCAAAGCTAATATGAACTCAAATGACATTAGATGACAATTAATAGCTCATATTAAAATATATTGTGACCCCTTCACACATTTTAAATAAAAAAAATTCTTATGGGTGCCCTAATTTGACCAAAAGGTCAAATCTGGTCAATAAATGGTGACTCTTAGGGGTAGCATACCTACTATACTAAGGACCAGAAGCCTTAAATTAATTTTTTGAAAACAAAAACACCACACAAACAAAGAAAGACAAAGAAAGACACAAAATAAGGCAAGACACAAGACAAAACTCACACATGTGTATAAGCACTTAGGGAACATAAAAAAGAAATAAACTATGTAAAATGAGAGAGGATAACCTTATTAACAATGTTTGAGATATATCCCATTGACTTGGATATGAATATCCTCCCCATCCAACATTGAGAGTTGGAAAGTATTTTGTTGCTTGCATTGTGTGATCATAAATGGGCCACTCTACAAAGCATCAAATTTTGTGTGTCTTCCAAGTTTATCTCTATCTTCATTCCACTTTAGGATAATGTCTCCCTCCTTTAAAATTGTTGTCATGGATTTCTTATCAAATTGTATCTTTATTTATTCTTAGTAAACTCTCATAGTTTGCATTTCTTGATCTCTTGTCTCCTCAAGTTATATTAAGTCACACAACCTAACTTCCATGCTCTCATTATCCATAAATTATAGCTGATAAGAGAGGTCCAAGGATGTTAACTCAAGTGAAATAGGTAGTATAAATTATCTCCCATAAATTTGTATGGTGAGTTTCCAATTACTTTCTTTGGGGTAATCTTATTATCGCAAAGGGTTGTCTTCAACTCAGAATCCTAAGTCCTTTGGTTCTTCTCCATTGTTCTCTTTATGATCATGATAAGATTATTATTTGTGGACTCATCTAGTCCATTCCCTTGTGGATATTATTTGGAGGAGGTTTAAAGATAGATTCCATGCTTCAAAGCCCATTCACTTGTCTTCATTCCAAGAAAAGCCAATGCATTATCTAAAACTATTGTTGAAGGAGTCCCAAACCTTGTTAATACACCTTCATAGAAGTCTAAAACTGAGTTTTAATTTTCCTCCTTGAGATTTATATCCTTCACCCATATTTTAAATTAATTTGTAGCAATCAAGACCCACTTGTGACCAACACTAAAAGGTTGATTGATTAGGCCTATGAATTCCAAACCCTATTGCATGAAGGGTGTATCAACTTGAATTGGATGAAGAGTCAAGGCAACAAGATTTTTATTTACCATCAAATATGGCACATTTTTGTAACTTCCTTAACCAAACATTGGTGTCTTTGAATAGATTATGCCAAAAGTGTCCAATCCTTAGAATCCTATTAGTTGTGGTTCCTGGAGCAAAGTGACCACTAGTTGGTCCATCATGAAACTCAAAAAATAATTTATCAATATGATCTAATTCAATAGACCTCAATAATACACCTTGAAAATTACTTTATAAAAAATACTCGATTAAAAAGTACATAAGGAATGTATTGCAATCTAAAGTACCTTCTTCTAGCTCTATCTAAGCCTTGTGGACACTCACTAGTTTGAATAAAATGGATCATATATTGTGTCCAATTTCTCATTGATGAAGGTGAAACTATAATAGGGTCATTATGGAGTTGTAAAAAAACCTTTTTTTACCTTCAAATCTGAATCAAGATGGTCACATGACCCCTTCCCTTTCATTATCTTGGTTATCTTGATTTCCACATCATACTCCACTTTTGTAATCCAATCAGCCCTTTTTTCATTCAAATATCTACTCAAAATGAATTATTTAACACAAGGATGAGAGACTCCTAGTAATTGAAAGTACTTGATTCTCAACATAGGTATATCTTACGTCATAACCTTCCAAACCTTGACTAAAGAAGGCAATAAGCTACTCAAAATTTTCTTCATTTGATTGATTAATAATGTCAAAGATGACCTCTTCATTCCCAAAGGTATACAAATTGAAATATTTTGAGAAATTAGGAATTTCAAGAGTAGGAGCTTGGGCAATGGCTTGTTTAATCTCCTCAAAAATTTCCTTCCTGTTTTTAGTCCAAGTGAACACTTCATCCTTCATTAGTATAGAGGATAGAGTATTGATAAGATTAGAAAAATCATAAATGAACCTCCTTATAAAATTAATTTTCCCAAAGAAACTTTGAAAGCTTTTTTTGTGTTTGGGCAAAGACAGCACCAAGATGGCACTCACCCTTTTAGGATCAATAAATAAGCCCTTCTTAGACATAATGTGTCATAAGAGTTTACCTTAATGGAAAACAAGCACACATTTATTTGGGTTGAGAGATAATATAAATTCTATACACATTTCAAAAAATTTCCTTAGGTGATTCAAGTGATCCTTTGTATCCTTAGAGAAAACTATTACATCATCAAGATATACCAATACAATGTCATTTATAAGTCCTTGAAAATCCATATCCATTGCACAATGAAGTTTATCTCCAACATTATAAAATAAAAAATGCATCTTCCTATTGGCATATGTACCCCATTTATTAGTAAAGTATGTCTTATATTGATCACTTTCCTTTCCCAAAATCTGATTGTACCCAAAATACCCATCAAGGAGAAAAAAGCTTTCTCTACCTACCACAAATTACAAAATTTATTCCATAGAAGGAAGAGGATAATGGTCCTTCAAATAAACTCTATTCAATTCCATAAAATCAATATGTAACCTAATTTATCCATTATTCTTCCTAACTAGAACAAAGTTTACCAACCAAGATGAATGTTTAATGGGGAAGATGATTTTGGACTCAATCAACTTGGTGAGTTATTTTTTCATGAGGGGATCAATCTTAGGATTTATTGGCATTTGTATTTTATTTAGAGGCTTGTTATTTTCATCTATCTCTATGGTATGGTGAGATAATTTTGGGTCAAAGCCTTTCAAGTCACTATATTCCCATGCAAAGACATCATAAAATCCCTTGCATAACTCAACAAAAGCATGCTTCTCTTCATTAGTACATACCTTTACAAGGGAAGGAAACTTGTCGTTGAATATTTATACTTTATCATAGTTCTATTTCTTTGTATACATGCTTACCTTCTCTTTATTTATTTGGTCATCATCATTGAATATGCTCTCAAGAGTTACTAGGCCTTTAGGAAGTTTGTTGGACTTCAATTGGAAAATTTGCCCTCCATATTGCTGTTGTAGTTTGGACTGATTCTTGGTAGAAAACTCAAACTCTTATTATATAAAAATTATTATTTGTTGATCACTATCAAACACTTTCCAACTAGTGACATTATTTGGTATGGAGAGTCTTACAATTACCTTGGGTTGTGGCTAGTTTTTATCCTCTTTTATACCTTTTGGAACATCAAACTGAGCTCCAATTTTTTCTAACCTATCAACATGTTTGTTTTCCTCTCTTGGGATGTATTTTATTTTTAAATATTTAAAATCCTATATATAATCCTACACTCTATGCTTATAAGACTTAAGCAAAGAGTTTTTAGTCAAATTCTATCCTCTAACTTGGTTCACAGCAAGTTCACTATCACCATACACTTGTAAATATTTAATACCTCTTTTCCTAGCCTATTCAAGGCCATGAATGAGGGCCTCATATTCTACCATATTACAATTAAAAGATAATTGAAATATGAAAGTGGAATAGTACCTTTCCTTAGAAGGAGAAACTAACATTGCTCCACCACCTACCCCAATCTTGCTTCTTGATCCATCAAAGAAAAGCTTCCATAAACCATTTATATCTTCACATGGTTTCATCAAATTTGGAATTAAATAATCCTCATCCATTAATACACCCCAATACTAGCTTCCTCCATTAATTTTTAAGGATCATGTTCATAATGTTCACCTCCCCATTTGTCTAAGTATAAATTAGAAACTCATTTAAGAGAAGATGTTAGAGATTGTTCTATGTAGAGCTCTCCCTCATAAATAATGGCATAGTTGACATTTAAAACTTTAGGCATGTAAGGATATAAGTGATTATAATGGATAGGTTTTGATTCAGTCATCACCTCAGTGCCATACTTTTTCCTAAACACCATGTAGGACCAATTAGCTGCCAAGTATCCACCTATCTTAGTGGTAAATTCTCTTGACAAGCAAAGGGCAAATTATGGAGCTAAATATACCACAACCACATCATGGGGAATAGAAAATGTGGGAAAATAATTTAAAATATATTCAAATCCTTGACCATTCCCAATGTCTTTGTTAGTGATCCATCCAATTATAAAACCCCTTTAGCCATTGGCTCATATTTGAGGCTTAGTGTATCCACTACACACTTGGCCATAACTAAAGTGATAACCCCATTATATATAATGCAATTGTGTATTAATAAATCACTAATTATTATAGATAATTAAAAAGGATGAGTATTTTCATTCTTATTTACTTGACCATCTATAGGTTGAGTTCTATTAAATAGGACAAAATTTTCATTCCTAATTGAGCCAACTTGTTTACCTAATCCTTGCAATTATTTTTGGAGTATATCTTTCTACCATAGTATTATCAAATAATCTCACAATTATATGTTCATTTGTATCTTCTTCATCTAGTAGAAAAAATTAATGGAGGAATTTGTCACCTTTGGGGGCTTCTTAGAAATACTAACTCCTTGTGGTGTAGCTTGTGAAGGTGGTTGAATAGGAGTTGTCTTTACATTCTAAAACTTCTGACCTTCTTGCACTCTATGATTTTTATTTTACACACTCACCATTATAGATGATTTTGGGATGAAAATAGGTCCATGAGTTATTATTTGTTTCTCTTCAATAGCCCTTTTATTAGACCTAGTGTTAGAGGCAACACTAGTGTTTATATTTCTTGAATTCCCCAAGTGATTAATAACTCAAAGCTCTCCCTCCAAATTATTTATGAGGGTAGAATCAAATGGTTCTTGAAAATTATCCATTCCACTTTGCATTGTTCCATCAAATCTTAAAGCTTGGGAAGATTGATTGCCTTGAATTTCCATGGTTTGATTGTGCATTTCATTTGTATAAGCAACTTGTTCTTGATTTTTCTCAAAATATGGATAGCACAGTTGTTATTAAACCAAGTTATTTTGGGTTGGGATAAGATCTTTAGAGGATGATGGAGAATTAGTATTTTCTCTTTGATAAGGCTTATATTGGGTTATTTGTCCTTGTCCTTGAGCATTACCTTGGAAAGGAGGCCTATTGGTTTGCCCAAATTGATTATAAGATTGGTATGGCCTATAACTTTGAGCTTGTTTGATTTTAGGATCAATAAATTCATTGGTAAAACTTTAGAAAAAACTATTGACTTCATGGATCTCATTGTTTGATACAATGTTAGACTTTTCATGGCTTGGAAAAGGAGCCAAGGTAGGTAATCTGACTTGACTAGAAGGCTGCAAATTAGGGAACAATGGTATTGGTAGCCTAGGAGCAATCTTTCCTTCTAACAAGACAATTCTCAACATTGATGGATATCTCATAGGCAATAGGGAGTGTATTCCCACCCATGGATTGGGCCATCATGGCTACATCACTATTCAATGCTTTTAGATAGTACAAGAAGGCATAGTTTGGAGTAGGTCTCACAAGGGTTGGGATCCTATCCCATCTTTTTTGAAATCTAATGTTAAAATCTTGCATAAAATCTTGTGGTTCCCTCTTTATAGTGATCAATTTATTAGATAAATATGGATTATCACTCTTCTCTCCAAATATCTTAGTCAATAGATCTCCTAGTTCATCCCATGAACCAATAGAATTTTTAGGTAGAGTCCCATACCAATCCAAAGCTTTTCCTTTGAAAGACAATGTCATCACCTAGTAGCCACATTCTCTTGGATGATATTATGTATGTTGCATAAGTTTGATATGTTTCTAATGTGTTTAATGGTAGTAATAGGACCTTCTCCACTAAAAGATGGAACACTCTTGAAGGTTACTATTAGAAATTGGTCATATTGGGCAAGATTCAAAGGAGATGATTTGATGAAGGCTAAATTTTTTTGGTTTCTATCCATATTGGAATGTGACTTATGAGTATTATGGATTGAATGAAATAAGAAATTAGATTTATTAAACACTAACTCTCTTGAATAAGGATGAGTATTCACAAACCTAAACATTTTGGCAAAATATGGAGGTAATTCACAAATTCAAAGGATATACCTTTAGCACCAAACCTAGTGGTCACCTTTGGAATGGTAATTATGGATTGATCAAAAAATAAAGAGTTGAAAACTTTAGTGAATTCTCTAGGTACTGAATGTATATGTCCTTGTAGTAGTAACTATGCCAAGGCTAACACTAATCTTAAATAATCTTCTAGGTCTTAGAGTCTAACTGAGTGTGCTAAAAACTATTGTCAATTGGATTTTCACCCCTTGAAGAGATGACTAGCTCTACTCATCCAAGTTGAATAATGGAAACATCTCTTTTTCTATGGGTTATAATTTGTTGAGATGAATCTCTAGAAGGGCTAGTTCTTTTGATGCAATCTTTGAAATGCTTCTTACTTATAAAATTTTGGATGAAAAAGGTTAAGAAAAAAACTAAAAAAGATAAAAAAGGTGATTCACCAATAGTATATCTCCTTCTATTGATTGAACTTTTACCCCTTATAGAAAAATAAAGCTTCTCTTACATAAAACTCACAACATAAGGCAACTTGTTACATCAATGTTTCATAAGCTAGGTTTAAAAGGCATTTTTATGCTTAAGAGTGTAATTAAGGATTCCTTTATAGGATAAAATAATGAACCACTTCTAAAAAACCTATAAAATTAGAAAACAAAACTAACAAATGCCTGAAATAGTTGTTCTTTTACACATTTGGTGAATAATCAAGGATAACATGATTAAAAAGATAATCTTCTACTAGACAAGACCAATAAGATTGCATTAACACTCAATTGAATAGAATATGAGTAGGAAAAACCACTTGTTTATTTATTAAAGAGTCCTTAAAATACAAATTTGGCTAGATTTTCCCCATTAACAAATGGAGGCTATCCCAAAAGAGCAAAAAAGTCCATATTTATAGCCTTTGAGAGAGAAACAAGGCAAAGGAAGTCCAGAGGTCACTGAACATGTGTAAATCTCAAAAAAGGGGTTAAAATTTGAATGAAAAAGAGTCATGAGTTAAACCATGCAATGTTAGGAGGTCCAATTATCCATACAAGTCATGAAAACTATGAAAAGTGTTACAAAATTCCTTATCCTAGCTTAAAAAATTTCCTTAATCATTTGGATCTATTTTAACATCCCACCACTAACTAAGGATAGGTTTGATGATGGAAATAAGAGGGAAGGCCTTGAGTCATGAAATTCCATGCATTGGTTGAATCCTACTCCTTTAAAAAAACCTATAATGAATCAATCACTATTTGTAGTTCTAAAACTTCTTGTTTCAATGACCCCTCACACTTTACCTCAAAATGTATTCAATTTTTCATAAAAATACATGGGAGGGAATGAATGACACTTGGGAAGACCATCCATGGCCGTAGACTACTTAGATATACCTTAAAAATTCCAATACTTAGATCTTTCACCCTTCTCACCCTTGTTTTTACTATTCTAGTTTTGACTGGTCAAAGGTAAGATAATTATTTAAACACTTAGAAACTTTTATCAAGAATGAAATGACTTTTGAGGGTCATAATAAGTCATAAGCTTTTCCCCAAACTTGATTTCATCTTCCCAAACCTCTTAGAACCTACAAAAATTAGGTCACCCTAAGGGTTTGGATCTTGTGTCAGTGTTCCTAATCATCCATCCATCTTCAATAAACATCCCATAATGTTCTTTGAAGATTCCAAGGCCTCATCTTAGGTCCTTTACTCATTTTGGCACCCTTTCCCTGTTTTGTCAAAGTTCTGATTTTCATGAGTAGATAATTTCTAAGATAAAATAGAGAGATATATCCCTTATCTCCATTTGAAAATTAAAGTTTTGGGAGTTTTATAAGGTCCTAATGAGGCTCTTTAAAAAATTTCATGGTCAGATTCCCTCATTTAGGTACCTAACCAACTCAATTTGTCTAAAAATATGGCTAAAAACCCTATTTTCCTACATTTTTTCTCCAAAACCACTTGGTAGTCACTCTTCCATGCCAAAACCATGCCTATAAGTTTATTAAAAATGTTTATCACCCTCATTTTATTCTTATGGAGCTTTGAGGATCATCTAGAACACTTCTTCCTTCAGATTCTTCATGTTTATCCCTTGAACCAAGAGGTTTCCTAGCTTGTTTGTATGGAATGTTATCCCTTTGTTAGGTGAGAAAGTTATTTGAGCACCTTGGAAATGTCCTTGTCATGTTAGGACACTTTTTACAATGTAATAAATTCTTTTATGGTCATTTCAAACCTACTTCCACTTACAAACCACTCCATGCTTTACTTACCCTTACCAAGTTATTACCGTCTTGATTGAGACAATTTTGTCTTATAGGTTTCATAAGCTTAAAATGTATTTTTAATTATTTTTCAATTCTCTAATAATACCATTTAATCTTACTAACCTTTTCATTTAAATTTAATCTCACCTAAGAGTGATAAGTTCCTTCTTGTAGCTTAACTATCTCTTGACTTGTGACTGAGATAGTCATCCTCCAAGAGTTGGTTATAGGTATTTATTACCTCATGAAGGTATTTAATAGGATTTTTTTAAACTTTATTAACCTTTAATTTCCTTCACATTATTTTCTTTTCTTTTTTATCACTACCTTAATATCCATTAGGCCGTTTTTATGCCATTTTAGCGCAGGACTAGGACAACATCATCATGGTCCTACCTATAGGTGTTCATAGGTTTGGATAAGGTTATTATGATGGAGAAAAACTTATTAATTTCACATATAATTTAATAAAATTATTTATAAACTCTTAACCCACATTATATAGCTAAACACTATCATAATACATGTCTACTCACTTCTTCACCAAAACTATCTAACTCCTATAGGTGGCCATTCTCCATGCCTGAGGAGTACTTCAACATTTTCTAAGAATTAAGAATAGAGTATAAACCTCACATAATATTTTAAATACAAACTCCATAAATTTTCATATTTCACTTCACATAATAACCCTTGATAATGCAATTACAATCACCTATCTCACAATTTATTCCTCCCTGCCTATAAGACTGAGAAATCTTGCATCTATTAATCATTGTAAGTGATCTTAGGTTTGAAAAACAATAAATTTTAATAATAAATAGGATTGGGACCTTGATAAAGTTTATAATCACCTTTTGAGAACCATGAACACAACCTAACCTCCATATATGCAATAAGGGACCTCTTTCAATCTTAAAACTCCACCTTGGCTGTAGATGTATTTTTTAGGATAGGGTACATACAAATCATGTGTGTAAGAAGTAGAAAGAATATTCAAACATATAAAGATGATCATTTAGTCATGAATTTATATTTGGGTCATTTAAATTCATTCAAGCATGATACTTAGTCAAGGTATGCCAAGTTGATTGAAGAGGACTCTCTTTTAAATCAAACCATGTATACTTCATGACTTGGTTTTAGTGTGTTTTGAGGCACTTTTGAAGCTTTGAAAAACCACATTCCAAGACAACAAAATTCCTATGAGTTGATTAAACATTTTTATCACCCTAATTTTATGCTTATGGATCTTTTAGGACCAGTTATAACACTTATTCCTTCATATTCTTCATGCTTACCCCTTTCACCGAGAGGTTTCCTAGCTTTATTGTATAGACTATTGTCCATTTGTTAGGTGAGAAAGGTATTTGATCACATTTAAAATTTCCTTGTCATGTTAGGACACATGTTACAATTTAATGGATATTTTATGGTCATTTTAACCCTACTTTCACTTACAAACCACTTCTTGCTTTACTTACCCTTGTCAAGTTATTACCCTAAAAATTGAGACAGTCTTATCCTATAGGTTTTATAAGCTTAAAATGTCTTTTAATTATTTTTCCATTCTCTAATAAGAACATTTACTATTACCAACCTTTTCATTTAAATTTCATCTCACCTAATAGTGCCAAGTTCCTTCTTGTAGTTGAATTATCTCTTCACTGTTGACTGAGATAGTCCTCCTCAAAGAGCTTGTTATAGGTATCCATTACCTCATGAAGATCTTTACTAGGATGTTTTGAAACCTAATTAACCTTGCCTTTCCTTCATATTATTTTATTTACTTTTTATCACTCCCCTAATAGCCATTAGTTTATTTCTATGCCATTTTAGCTCAAGACTGGGACAACTTCATCATGGTCCTACTTGTAGGTGTTCATAAGCTTGGATAAGGTGATTATGATGGAGAAAACCTTATTAAATTCACCTTGGAGGTTAAAAAATACTTGATCAACTCTGAACCCACATTAGATAGCTAAACAATATCATAATACATGTCTACTCACTACTTCTTCACCAAAACTATCTGACTCTTGTAGGTGGCCATCCTCCATGCATGCAAAGTACTTGAGAATGTTCTAAGCATCAAGAATAGGGTATAAACCTTACTTAATATTTGAAATTAAAAAAATACATCAATTTTCCTATTTCACTTCACATAAAAACCCCTTTTAATGGCCTTAAAATCACCTATCTCACAATTTAGTCCTCCCTGCCTGTAGGACTAAGAAATCTTACATCTACTGACACCTGTAGGTGATCTTAGGTTTGAAAAACAATCATTTTTAATTAGAAAGAGTATTGGGACCTTTATAAAGTTTAAAATAATCTTTTAAAACCATGAACACAACCTAACCTACATATATGCAATAAGGTACCTCTTTCAAGCTCAAAACTTCACCTTGGTTGTAGATGCATTTTTTAGGATAGTGTATAGATAGGGCATGTGTGTAAGAAGTAGAAACCATATTCAAAACTCTAAATATTATAATTTAGTCAATAATGTGCATTTTGGTCATTTATAGTCATTCAAGCATGATTATTATTGAATTTATTCCAAGTTTATTGAAGAGGATTTTCTTTTAGACCAAACCCTGTAGACTTCACTACTAGGTTTTATTGTGTTCTGAGGCACTTTTAAAGCTTTGAAAAACCATCTTCCCCTTGTCATTTCCTTCTCAAAATTGGTAGGGTCCTTGTAATATTATATATATATATATATATATACAACCCTCTATATGTCTCAAAACACCTTGAAAATATGTTTTCTAAGGTCCACCAAAACCTCCTGGAGATTTTTTTTCTCTTTTACGGATTCCATCCCTAAACTCAGTCTTTGATCCTCAAAATGGTTCCATGTTTCCCTTTTGATTTATAGGATGTTTTAGATTATGGTAAAAGCAGGTTTTGAAGGGACCCTGAAACCCTTTAACAAAATCAAGAAAGATAAAGCATTAACAACCACCAGAAAAAGCATTCCTAAAACCTACTAAAGAACAGTATCAAAATCAGGTTTTACAGGGACTTGAAACCACAAACATAGTCTAATAAAAGTACCCCAAGTTTTATAAGGACCTAAAACCTCATCAAAACCAAGTTTTACAACCTAAAACCATAATGATGTTATAAAATAGAATTGAGCAGATCGGGACATTAAAAATTTGCAAAATACTCTTAGATTCTCTATCACTTTGATTTGACAGAGACACCGTCAAATCTAGCAATAATGACAGCCGTAGCCATATCATTAAAAAGGTCATGCTCCACCATATCCTTAAACCCTAAAATTATACTGCCTATAGCCCTGGCATCCTTAATCGGCATCTCAAAATATTTGTAGAGTAGGAAGGATCTAGTGTTGAGGCCAATCTAGTTATTGTGATTGTAGATGAGCTCATCCCAACCATGCATGACAAATTTGTGGTCCTTATAGCACTTGAATGGGGGCTCAAACGCCATGCCAATAAACATGGCATTGTTGTCCATCCACCAGATGAACTCCACCTTAGGGTGTGATAGCATCAGCTTGTAGATCAGGGGCAACTTCACCCAAAATCCAGACATTTTAGAGTCTAAGTGAGAAGATGATCTCCCACGGTGTTCTCGCAAACCTTAGGGGCTGAACCCATGACTAAAAAAATGCATGGCCATCCATTGGGCAAAAAGTTGGGAAACACAGGGTTTTTATTCAACCATTCACGATGCTGCTCATCCCAGCCAGATGAGCAACACTTCCTTGATTTATAGGATGTTTATATGGCCATTTCAAGTATTTATTGTGATGTAAATGAAAAGGGAGTGTGACATTGTTTTACCCTTCCATACAACACCCCAACCCATGCTCCACCACCTATAGAAGGTTATTTTGAGAAGCAAAATAGTGCATTGGGTGTGGACCACTATAAACCATGAGTGCAAAATGAACTCATATGACTTTTATGAATATAAAAATTCAATTCAAGCAAAAAAAAGAAGTTTTGACACACATTCATCTCCCCTTATGCTAGAATGACATCATCAAGGGCTTGTAAATGGATGTTTTGGGTAGAATATGCAAGTAGAGCAATGAAATGTGGCAAAACATGATGCACTAGCTCAAGACTATCCAAATTCCATTGCTAATCCTAAATAATATGATTTACATCCTTTGAAAACTTTTAACTAGCTTCAAAACACCTGTTACCACATGAAGATCATTTGTCAACATGTGAAAAAGGATAGAGAGATGCATGAAGTGGTTGTTTGGCATGACATATGAGCATGTGGTCAAAACTACACCTCCTTTAGCATACAAAAGGAACTTAATTCAAATTATAAAGTCTTATATAATCCACTACACCTCCATTATCACTTCATAGTCAAGATGAGAAAGCTTATACTTGAGGTTTTAATTAAAGTTATGTAAGGATTTGACCATGGAGGGAAACAAGCTAGTATGCAATCCAAGAGGTGACATGGTGAAGTTAAAACATTAAAGGAGATGGTGAAACAACCCAAGTAATTATATAACACTCTTTCCTAGTTTAAAGAGACACCTATAGGAGAGAGACACTTAGAAAACCAAAGCATTTCAATTGAAATTACACATGGTGACACCCCCTTGCATCATAGATAAATTTTGCTCATCCAAACATCAAGAATCATGAAAAAAATAATGTCTACAATATAATAGTGAATCAAATATCATCTAGAGCCAACATTACCAACTGGTTCATATATATTCAGTATAAATGGATCAAAACCTATAAGGTGTACCAAATAGCTAGTAAAAAAACACAATCAACTTGTTAGCAATGGTTAATGAAGCATAACCTACCAATATTTAAAATGCATATATTAAAATTAATTTATCATAGTTTAATATCATCTCCAAAAATCATTTTTCCTGAAACCACCTATGCTTTTTGTACTGAGCAAAAAATTAAGGGTCACTTCAGTCTATCCGAAAAAGCAAAAAATGTGTAGAATGGTTTTGGAATCAAAATGACTATTTCAGATCAAACCAATCATATATGTGGGTTTCATAAATATTAATATACCCCCCATTATCTTACCCACATGACACAATTCCCAAAAATCTATACAAGTGCCATTTTATCTCTTTTTCAACTAATTTCTATAATTTTAGTTAGGGAACCTATAATATTCTAATGTGAATGACATATATGACAATCCTAATGACCTCTTAGACGTTTTCCATGAATTTATGACACTTAGGTACCTTGTGAAACATTCCATTTGCATTAATGACTCTTAAAGGCACATAACATGACCCCTAATGGAGAAATTGACTAATGTAACTAAGACAAAAGCTAATATGACCTCAAATGACATCATATGACAAGTAATACCTCCTATTAAAATATATTATGACCCCTTCACACATTTTAAATCAAACTTTTTTTCCTATGGGTGCCCTAATTTGACTAAAAGGTCAACTTTGGTCAATAAATGGTGACTCATAGAGGTAGTATGCCTGTTATACTAAGGACCAGTAGCCTTATCCTACTCAAGGACAATGGATTAAATGGATTATTTAAGAAAAATAGCAAGTAATTTCAAAAAAAAAACACATCACACCAATAAAGCAATACAAAGCAAGACACAAAATAAGGTAAGACACAAGACAAAACTCACACGTGTATAAGCACTTACGGGACATAACAAAAGCAAGAAACTATGTAAAAGGAGAGAGGATAAACTTAGTAAATTTATTTTAGATATATCCCATTGACTTGGATATTAATCTCCTCTCCATCCTACCTTGAGAGTTGGAAAGCATTGTGTTTCTTGCATTGTGTGATCATATATGGGCCACTCCACAAAGCATCAAATTTGGAGTGTCTTCCAGGTTTATCTCTATCTTCATCCCACTTTATGACAATGTCTCCCTCCTTGAAAATTCTTGTCATGGATTTCTTATCAAATCATATCTTTATTTGTTCTTGGTAAACTCTCATAGTTTGCATTGCTTGATCTCTATCTCCTCAAGTTCCATTAACTCACACAACCTAACTTCCATGCTCTCATTATCCATAAACTACATCTAATACATGAGGTCCAAGGCTATTAACTCGAGTGAAACAGGTAGTATAAATTATCTCCCATAAATAAGTGTGTATGGTGAGTTTCTAATTGCTTTCTTTGGGGTAATCTTATTAGCCCAAAGGGCTGTCTTCAACTTAGAATGCCAAGTCCTTTGATTCTTCTCCATTGTTCTCTTTATGATCATGATTAGATTCTTATTTGTGGACTCATCTAGTCCATTCTTTTCTGGATATTAGTTGTAGGAGGTGTTAAGATAGATGCCATTCTTCAAAGCCCATTAACTTGTTTTCATTCTAAGAAAAGCCAATGCATTATCTAAAATTATTGTTGAAGGAGCCCCAAACCTTGCTACTATACCTTCACAGAAGTCTAAAACTGAGTTTTAATTTGAATCCTTGAGATTTATATCCTCCACCCATATTTTAAATTAATTTTTAGCAATCAACGCCCACTTGTGAAAAACACTAGAAGGTGGATTGATTAGGCCTATGAATTCCAAACCCCATTGCATGAAGGGTGCATCAACTTGAATTGGATGAAGAGGCAAGGAAAAAATATTTTTATTTACCATCAAATATAACACATTTTTTGAACTTACATACCCAATCATTAAGTCTTTGAATAGATTAGGCTAAAAGTATCTAACCCTCAAAATCCTAGTAATTGTGGTTCTTGGAGCAAAGTGACCACTAGCTAGTCCATCATGAAACTCAAATAGTAATTTATCAATCTTATGTAATTAAATACACCTCAATAACACACCTTAAAAATTCCTTTATAAACAATACTCCATTAACAAGTACATAAGGAATGGATTGCAATCTAGAGTACCTTTTTCTAACTCTATCTAGTCCTTATGGACACTCATTAGTTTGAAGAAAATGGATCCTATATTGTGTCCAACTTCTTATTGATGAAGGTGAAACTATAATAGGTTCATCATGGATTTAAAAAATAACCTTTTTTTTACCTTCAAATCTGAATCAAGATGGTCACATAACCCCTTCCCTTTCACTAGCTTGGTTATCTTGATTTCCACATCATACTCCATCACTTTTGTAATCCAATCAGCCCTTTTTTCATTAAAATGTCTGCTCAAAAGGAATTATTTGACACTATGATGAGGTAAAAATATGTGAATCTTATTGTTAGATAACATATGCCTAAACTTCTTTAGACTCCTAATAATTGAAAGTACTTAATTCTCAACATAGGTATATCTTACATCATACCTTCCAAACCTTGACTAAAGAAGGAAATAAGCTACTCCAAAAAAAATTTAATTTTATTTATTAATCATGGTATATATTACCTCTTCATTCTTAAAGGTACACAAATTTAAATGTTTTGAGAAATTAGGACTTGCAAGAGTAGGAGCTTGGGCAATGGCTTGTTTAATCTCCTCAAAACTTTCCTTCCTTTTTTTAATCCAAGTGAACACTTAATCCTTCCTTAGTATAGAGGATAGAGGCTTGATAAGATTTTAAAAATCATAAATTAACCTCCTTATGAAATTAAATTTCCCAAAGAAACTTTGAAAGCCTTTTTTGTGTTTGGGCAAAGACAGCGCCAAGATGGCACTCACCCTTTCAGGATCAAAAAATAAGCCCTTCTTAGAGACAATGTGTCCTAAGAGTTTACCTTCATGGAAAAACACACACATTTCTTTATGTTGAGAGAGAATCTAAACTCTCTACACCTTTCAAAAAATTTCCTTAGGTGATTCAAGTGATCCTTTGTATCCTTAGAGAAAACGGTTACATCATCAAGATACACCAATGCTATGTCATTTATTAGTCCTTGAAAATCCATATCCATTGCACATTGAATTTTAGTTCCAACATTATAAAATACAAAAGGAATATTAATATAGTAATATGTACCCCATTTATTAGTAAAGGATGTTTTATATTGATCACTTTCCTTTCCCAAAATCTGATTGTACCCAGAATACCCATCAAGGAGAGAAAACATTTCACTACCTACCATAACTTGAAAAAATTGTTCCATGGAAGGGAGAGGATAATGGTACTTCAAATAAAATCTATTAAATTCCATAAAATCAATACATAACCTAATTTATCCATTCTTCTTCCTAACTAGAGCAAAGTTTGCCAACCAAGATGAATGTTTAATGGGGAAGATGATTTTGGACTCAATCAACTTGGTGAGTTATTTTTTCATGAGGGGATCAATCTTATTATTTATCAAACTTTTTATTTGATTTAGAGGCTTAAAATTTCATCTATCTCTATGGTATGTTGAAATAATTTTGGGTCAAAGCCTTTCAAGTCACTATATTCCCATGCAAAGACATCATAAAAGTCTTTGCATAACTCAACAAAATCATGCTTCTCTTCACTAGTACATACCTTTCAAAGTGAAAGCAACTTTTCCTTGAATATTTATACTTTCTCATAGTTATCTTTCTTGGTATACATTCTTACCTTCTCTTTATTTAGCTCGCCATCATCATTGAATATGCTCTCAAGAGTTACTAGGCCTTTAGGAAGTTTGTTGGACTTCAATTAGAAAATTTACCCTCCATATTGTTGTTGTAGTTTGGACTTATTCTTGGTATAAAAATCAACCTCATCTTGTATAAAAAATATTATTTTTTGATCACTATCAAGCACTTTCCAATTAGTGGCATTATCCAGTATGGAGGGTCTTATAATGACCTTGGGATGTGGCTAGTTTTTATCCTCTTTTATACCTTTTGGAACATCAAACTGAGCTCTAATTTCTTCCAACCTATCAGCATGTTTTTTGTCCTCTCTTTGGATGGATGTGATGTTTAAATATTTAAAATCATCCATATTATCCCACACTCTATTCTTATAAGACTTAAGTAAAGAGTTTTTAGTCAAATTCTATCCTCTAACTTGGTTCACAAGAAGTTCACTATCACCATACACTTGTAAATATTTAATACCTATTTTCCTAGCCTATTCAAGGCCATGAATGAGGGCCTCATATTCTACCATACTACAAGTACAATATAATTGAAATTTGAAAGTGGAATAGTACCTTTACTTAGAAGGAGAAACTAGCATTGCTCCACCACCTACCCCAATCTTGCTTCTTGATCCATCAAAGAAAAGCTTCCATAAACCATTTATATCTTCACATGGTTTCATCAAATTTGGAATGAAATAATCTTCCTCGTGTACAAAATACACCCCAAGACTAGCTTCCTCCATGCATTTTTAAGGATCATGTTCATAATGTTCATCTCCCCATTTATCTAAGTACAAATTAGAAACTCCTTCAAGAGAAGATGTTGGAGATTGGTCTGTGTGGATCTCTCCCTCATAAATAATGGCATATTTGAAATTTCACACTTTAGGAATGTAAGGATCCAAGTGATTATGATGTATAGGTTTTGATTCAATCATCACCTTAGTGCCATACTTTGTCTTAAACACCATGTAGGACCAATTAGTTTCCAAGTATCCACCTATCTTAGCGGTAAACACTCTTGACAAGCAAAGGGCAAAGTATGGAGGTAAATATACCACAACCACATCATGGGGAATATAAAATGTGGGACAATAATGTAAAATATATTCAAATCCTTGACCATTCCCAAGGTCTTTTTTGGTGATCCATCCAATTGTAAAACCCCTTTAGCCATTGGCTCATATTTGAGGCCTAGTGTATCCATTGTAGACTTGGCCATAACTAATGTGCTAACCCCACTATCAATAATGAAATTGTGTATTAATAAATAACTAATTATTAGAGATAATTAAAATGGAGGATTATTTTCATTCTTCTTCACTTGACAATCTATATGTTTAATTCTCTTAAATAGGACAACACTTTCATTCCTAGATGAGCCAACTTGTTTACCTAATCCTTGCAATTATTTTTGGAGTATATCTATCTACCCTAGTATTATAAAATAATCTCATAATGATATGTTCATTTGTAGCTTCTTCATCTTGTCCATAACATTAATGGAAGAATTGCTCACCTTTTGGGC
The DNA here is from genome assembly GCA_037957365.1 of Torreya grandis. NCBI lineage: Eukaryota > Viridiplantae > Streptophyta > Pinopsida > Cupressales > Taxaceae > Torreya > Torreya grandis. The sequence goes on from JARHVA010001840.1 coordinate 824,207, forward strand.
CTCCTTAGAAATACTAACTTCTTATGGTGTAGCTTGTGAAGGTGGTTGAATAAGAGCTGTCTTTACATTCTAAAACGTCTGACCTTCTTGCACTCTAGGATTTTAATTAGACACAATCACCATTATATATGATTTGGGGACCAAAATAGCTCATTGAGTTGTTCTTTGTTTCTCTTCAATATCCCTTTTCTTAGACCTAGTGTTACAGGAAACACTAGTATTTATATTGCTTGAATTCCCCAAGTGATTAATAACACAAAATTCTCCCTCCAAATGATTTATGAGGGTAGAATAAAATGGTTCTTAACCATTATCCATTCCACTTTGCATTTGTCCCTCAAATCTTGTATCTTGGGAAGATTGATTGCCTTGAATTGCCATGGTTTGATTGTGCATTTCATTTGTATAAGCAACTTATTCTTGATTTTGCTCAAAATATGGATAGCATGGTTGTTCTTGAACCAAGTTATTTTGGGTGGGGACAAGAGCTTTAGAGGATGAGGGATCATTAGCATTTTATATTTGATAAGGCTTAGATTTGGTGATTTGACCTTCTCCTTGAGCATTACCTTGGAAAGGAGGCCTATTGGTTTGCCCAAACTGATTATAGGATTGGTATGGCCTATAAATTTGAGGTTGTTACCATTTAAGAGAAATAAATTTATTGGTAACACTTTAGAGTAAACTCTTGATTTCATGTATTTCATTATTTTAGATAATGGTAGACTTTTCATCGCTTGGATAAGGAGCCACGGTAGGTAATGTGACTTGAATATAAGGCTATAAATCAGGGAACAATGGCATTAGTGGCCTAGGTGTAATCTTGCCTACTTAAACAAGACAATTATCAACATTGATGGTTATCTCATAGGCAATGGGGAGTGTATTCCCACCCATGGATTGGGTCATCATGGCTACATCACTATTCAATGCTTTTAGATAGTACAAGAAGGCATAGTTTGGAGTAGGTCTCACAAGGGTTGGGCTCTTATCCTATATTTTTTTAAATCTAATGTTAAAATCTTGCATAAAATCTATGGTTCCCTCTTGATAGTGATAAATTTCTTAGATAAAGATAGATAATCACTCTTCTCTCCAAATATCTTAGTCAATAGATCTCCTAGTTCATCCCATGAACTAATAGAATTTTTAGGTAGAGTCCCATACCAATCTAAAGGTTTTCCTTTGAAATACAATGTTAGAAACCTAATATCCACATTCTCTTAGATGATATTATGGATGATTCATAAGTTTGATATGTTTCTAATGTGTTTAATGGTAGTAATAAGACCTTCTCCACTAACAGATGGAACACTTTTGAGGGTTGCTATTAGAATTTGGTCATATTGGACAAGATTTAAAGGAGATGATTCGGTGAAGGATAAAAAAATTTGGTTTATATCCATATTTTAATGTGACTTATGAGTATTATGGATTGAATGAAATAAAAACTTAGACTTATTAAACACCAACTCTCTCGAATAAGGATGAGTATTCACAAACCTAAACATTGGGGCAAAATATGGAGGTAATTTCACAAATTCAAATGGTATACCTTTAGCACCAAACCTAGTGGTCACCTTTGGAATGGTAATTATGGATTGATCAACAACCAAAGATTTGAAAACTTTAGTGAATTCTCTAGGTATTGAATGTATATGTCCTTGTAGTAGCAACTATGCCAAGACTATCACTAATCTTAAACAATCTTCTAGGTCTTAGAGTCTAACTGAGTGTGCTAAAAACTATTGTCACTTGTATTTTCACCCCTCGAAGATATGCCTAGCTATCCTTATCCAAGTTGAATAATGGAAACATCTCTTTTTCTATGGGTTATAATTTGTTGAGATGAATCTCTAGAAGGGCTAGTTCTTTTGATGGAATATTTGAAATGCTTTCTTACTTATAAAATTTTGGATGAAAAAGGTTAAGAAAAAAACTAAAAAATATAAAAAAAAGTGATGCACCAATAGTATATCTCATCCTATTGAATAAAATTTTACCACTTACATAAATATAAAGCTTCTCTTACATAAAACTCACAACATAAGGCAACTTTTTACATCAGTGTTTCATATGCTAGGTTCAAAAGGCATTTTGATGCTTAAGAGGGTAATGAAGGATTCCTTTCTAGAATAAAATCATGAACCACTTCTAAAAAACCTATACAATTAGAAAATAAAAATAACAAAGACCTGAAATAGCCACTCTTTTACACATTTGGTGAATAATAAAGGATGACATGCTAAAAAAGATAATCTTCTACTAGACAAGACCAATAAGCTTACATTAAAACTCAATTTAATAGCATATGAGTAGGAAAAATCACTTGTTTATTTATTCAAGAGTCTTTCAATTACAAATTTGGCTAGAGTTTCCCCATTAACCAATGGAGGCTACCCCGAAAGAGCCTAAAAGTCCATATTTATAGCCTTTGAGAGAGAAACAAGGAAAAGGAAGTACAAAGGTCACTAAACTTGTGTCAATCTCAAATAAGGGGTTAAAATTTGAATGAAAAAGATACATGAGTCAAACCATGCAAAGTTAGAAGGTCCAATTATCCATACAAGTCATGAAAACTATGAAAAGTGTCACAAAATTCCTTATCCTAGCTCAAAAAATTGCCTTCATCATTTGGATCTATTTTAACGTCCCACCACTAGCTAAGCATAGGTTTGATGATGGAAATAAGAGGAAAGGCCTTCAATCATGAAATTACATGCATTGGTTGAATCCTACTCCTTTAAAAACTCCTACAATGAATCAATCACTATATGTAGTTCTAAAACTCCTTGTTTTAGTGACCCCTCACACTTTACCTCAAAATATCTTCAATTTCCATACAAATACATGTTAGGGAATGAATGAAACTTGGGAAGACATTCATGGCCTTAGACTACTTAGATACACCTAAAAAATGCCCATACTTAGAGTTTTCACCCTTCTCACTCTTGTTTTTACTATGCTAATTTTGACTGGTTAAAAGTAAGATAATTATTTGAACACTTAGAAACTTTTCTCAAGAATCAAATTATTTTGGGGAGTTATAATAAGTCGTAAGCTTTTCCTCAAACTTGATTTCATCTTCTCAAACCTCCTAGAACCTAAAATAATTGGGTTACCCTGAGGGGTTGGATATTGTGTGAGTGTCATACATCCATCTTTAATACACATCCCCTAATGTTATGTTAAGATCCCAAGGCCTCATCTTAGGTCCTTTACTCATTTTGGCACCTTTACCTATTTTGTCAAAGTTCTGATTTTCATGAGTAAATAATCTCTAAGAAAAAATAGAGAGATATATCCCTCATCCCCATTTCAAAATTAAATTTTTGGGAGTTTTATGAGGTCATAATGAGTCTCTTTACCATATTTCAAGGTCATATTCCCTCATTTAGGTACCTAACCAACTCAATTTGTCTAAAAATATGGCTAAAAACCCCTATTTTCCTACTTTTTTTCTCCAAAACCACTTGGTAGTCACTCTTCCAAGCCAAAACCATGCCTATAAGTTCCTTAACACATGTTTATCACCCTAATTTTATTTTTATGTATCTTTTAGGACCACATATAAAACTTCTTCCTTCAGATTCTTCATGCTTATCCCTTGAACCAAGAGGTTTCCTAGCTTACTTGTATGGATTGTTATCCATTTGTTAGGTGAGAAAGGTATTTGATCACCTTGGAAAGGTACTTGGCATGTTAGGAAACTTATTAAAATTTAATGAATTCTTTTATGTTCATTTCAACCCTACTTCCACTTACAAACCACTCCATGCTTTACTTACCCTTACCAAGTTATTACCCTACTGACTGAGACAGTCTTGTCTTATAGGTTTCATAAGCTTCAAATGTATTTTAATTATTTTTACATTCTCTAATAATACCATTTAATCTTACCAACCTTTTTATTTAAATTGAATCTCACCTAAGAGTGTCAAGTTCTTTCTTGTAGCTTAATTATCTCTTGACTTGTGACTGAGACAATCCTCCTCCAAGAGCTGGTTGTAGGTATTTATTACCTCATGAAGGTATTTACTAGGATGTTTTGAAACATTATTAACCTTTCCTTTCATTCACATTATTTTATTTACTTTTTTATCACTACCTTAATATCCATTAGGCCATTTGTATGCCATTTTAGCTCAAGACTAGGACTTCATCATGGTCCTACCTGTAGATGTTCATAGGCTTGGATAAGGTTATTATGATGGAGAAAACCTTATTAATTTCACCTCTCAGGTCATAACCTGATTGATAAAATCTTAACCCACATTATATAGCTAAACACTATCATAATACATGTCTACTCACTTCTTCTTCACCAAAACTATCTGACTCCTATAGGTGGCCATTCTCCATGCCTGAGGAGTACTTGAGCATGTTCTAAGAATTAAGAATAGAGTATAAACCTCACATAATATTTTAAATACAAAATACATAAATTTTCATATTTTAATTCACATAATAACCCCTGATAATGGCATTACAATCACCTATCTCATAATTTACTCCTCCCTGCCTATAAGACTGAGAAATCTTGCATCTATTAATCATTGTAGGTGTTCTTAGGTTTGAAAAACAATAATTTTTAGTCATAAAGAGGATAGGGACCTTGATAAATTTTCTAATCACCTTTTGATAAATATGAACATAAAATAACCTCCATATATGCAATAAGGGACCTCTTTCAATCTTGAAACTCCACCTTGGTTGTAGATGCATTTTTTAGGATAGGGAACGTACAAGGCATGTGTGTAAGAAGTAGAAACCATATTCAAACCTCTCAAGATGATCCTTTAGTAATGAATGTTTATTTGGGTCATTTAAAGTCATTCAATCATGATACTTATTCAAGGTATGCTAAGTTGATTGAAGAGGACTCTCTTTTAAATCAAACCATGTAGACTTCACTACTTGGTTTCAGTGTGTTTTGAGGCACTTTTGAAGCTTTGCAAAACCACCTTAGCCTTGTCATTTACTTTTCAAAATTGGTATTGTCCTTTCCTTATGATAGGATATAAGGTTCACCCCCTTATATGTCTCAAAATACCTTGAAAACATGTTTTAGAAGGTCCATCAAAACCTCCTGGAGCTCTATTTTGCTCTTTAGGGATTCCATCCCTAAACTCAGTCTTTGATCCTCAAACTGGTTCTATGCTTCCCTTTTGCTTTCTAGGATGTTTATATGGGAATATTAAGGATTTATTGTGATGTAAATGAAAAGGGAGTGTGACATTGTTTTACCCTTCCATATAATACCCCAACCCATGCTCAAACACCTGTAGAAGGTTGTTTTGAGAAGCAAAATAATGGATTGGGTGTGGACCACTATAAACCATGAGTGTAAAAGAAAATCATATTATTTTGATGAACCTAAAAATTCAATTCAATAAAAAACAAAAGTTTTGACACACATCCTCTCCCCTTATACTAACATGATGTCATTAAGGGCCTATACATGAATGTTTTGTGCAAAATATGCAAGCAGACTAATGGAATATGGTAAAACATAATGCACTAGCTCAAGACTATCCAAATTACATTATCAATCCTCAATAATATGATCTCCATACTTTGAAAATTTTGAACCAAAGTCAAAACACCTGTTACCACATGAAGATCATTTGCTAACATGTGAAAAAGGATAGACATATGCGTCAAGTGGTTGTTTGGCATAACATATGAGCATGTGGTCAAAACTATACCTCTTTTAGAATAAAAAAGGAACTTAATTCAACTTATAAAGTATTAGATAAGCCACTAAACCTATATTTTCACTTCATAGTCAAGATGAGAAAGCTTATACATGAGGTTTCAACTAAAATTATGTAAGGAGCTGACCATAGGGGGAAATAAGCTAGTAAGCAATCCAAGAGGTGACATGGTGAAGTTCAAACACAAAAGGAGATGGTTGGATGACCCAGGGTATTATATAAAACTATTTCCCAATTTAAATATACACCTACATGACAGAGACACTTAAAAAACCAAAGCATTTCAATTGAAACTACACATATTGACACCCCCTTGCATCATAGACTAATTTTTCTCATCCAAACATCATGAATAATGTAACAAAGAATGGATACCATCTAACAAGGAATAAAAAATTCTCTGGAGCCAATATAACCAACTATTTTTTTACATATTTTGTATAAATGGAGTAAAACCTATAGGGTGCACCAAACAACTAGTAAAAATACATAGTCAACTTGTTAGAAAATGGTTCGTGAAGCATAGTTTACCAATATTCAAAATCCATATATGAAAAATAAGGCCTCATATTTTATCATCATCTCCCAAAATAATTTTTCCTAAAACTACTTGTGCTTTCCGTATCGAGAAAAAACCTAAGGGTCACTTCAATTTGTCCAAAAAAGCAATAAATGTGTAGAATAGTTTTGGCATCAAAATGGCTATTTCAGACCAAACCAAGAATATATATGGGTTTTATAAATATTAGGAGACCCCCCATGATTTTTACCATGTGGAAAACTTCCCAAAAATCCATACAAGTGCCATTTTATCTCTTTTTCAATTGATTTAAATAATTTTAGTTAGGGAACCTACAACCTTCTGATGTGACTAACATCTCTGACACTCCTACTGACCTCTTGGATGTTTTACATGAAGGTATGACACCTAATAACCTTGGTAGCTATGCCATTATCATTAATAACTCTTAAAGGCACATAAAATGACCCCTAATGGACAAATTGACTAATGTAACTAAGACCAAAGCTAATATGACCTCAAATGACATCAAATTATAATTAATAATTCCTATGATAATATATTAAGACCCATTCACACTTTTTAAATCAAACAATTTGCTTAGGGGTGCCCCAATTTGACCAAAAGGTTTATTTTGGTCAATAGTACTATTGGCCCACTCTTTTCCAGGATACTTTGGATTAGGTTTCTAAATGTCAAGCATATCAGCATTTTGTGGGACATCTAAAATTTCAAAAATTGACTTTAAAACTAGTTATAATAAATGAACCATTACACCAGTGGGGCATAGATTTTATTAGGATGTTGAATCCCTCTTCAAGTGCTAGCCATTGTTATGTATTAACCGCCATTGATTACTTCAATAAGTGGGTAGAAGCCATTCCTATCAAGTATGCCACTTTTGAAGTTGTATATGATTTTTCCAAGGAAAACATTATATTGAGGTTTGGTGTTCCTCATAAGATAGTAATAGATAATTTAAGTAACTTTTCTTCGCTTGAACTAACTCATTTCTATTATTTACACAAAATATAATTAGTTCACCGCTCAAATTACTATCCTCAGGGGAATGGCCAAGCTAAATCAAGAAATAAGAAATTAATGACAACCATTCACAAGTTGGTGGATGATAATTAACATACCTAACACAATAAGTTATTTGATGAATTGTGGTCTACCAGAATCACTCTGAAGAAAGACATTAGAATGTCACCATTTTAGTTGTTATATGGAATGAATGGTAAAATACCCATCACAATAGAGTTGCTTGCTTTGCAACTATCCAAGGCCATTGAAGATGCAACTTATCAAGATTTACTGGATAAGAGGATTATGTTTTTATCTGAGATACAAGAAATGTGTGGTAAAGCTGCTAATCATTTAGCTGATCATCAGATGAAAGTGAAGAAGATTTTTGACAAAAAGGATAAAAAAAGAAATTTTGAAGTTGGTGACCTAGTACTATTATGGGATAATTGACATGAACCATAAGGGATGCATGGAAAATTTATTTCACTATGGGAAGGAACTTTCATAATAAATAAATTTACTAGAAAAGATAGCTTCATCCTAGCTTATCAGGATGGAATTGACCTGGCATGGCCTTATAATGGGCAATGTTTGAAGCTTTACAAGAATTGAGCAGTAAGGTAACACCTATATGTATATAAATAAGTCCTCAATTTTTCTTTTATACAGTTGTTTTTATTTTTTTATTTTTGTTTTTCTTGTTTTCATGATTGAGTTTTACATGACCTCGTACCCAATAGATAAGACTCAAAACTAGAGATAATGGGATCTCATCCTTGTTTCTTTCTTTCTAATATAAACAAAGATGTCCCCAATCAAAGACAGCTGGTGTCCCCAAAATTTCACACAGAATTTTGGGTTACCTGTATTGAATTTTTTTCCTTTTTTCTTATGTGAGTCAGTTATATTTATTAAAATTTAGTCCCCTAGAAAAGACATAGTATTTAATATTTTTAATTATGTTTGCTTTCATTCCCACTTGTTTTAAATTGCTTTAGAAAGTTAGAAGTTGTCTTCCTAGGTCGTCACCATAAAACCCATTTTTCCATCTTTCCAAGAGATTTAAAAAGCTAAGTGTTGGGATTCATTACTAGGCAAATTTGGGTTCTCAAGGTTACTTTAATTTTCTAAGGTGAATCAAGTTGCCTTCAAAAACCCATGTTACATCATCCAGTTCAAATCAAAATTATGTAATGACTTATAACAACAAAGTAGTTTCATAAACTAGCAAAGCATTACTTATAATAACAAACTAGGGTTTCAAAGTTACTTCAATTTTTTAAAGTCACATGTAAAATTAGTTATAGTTTGTAAGTTCAAATAATTCACTAGCCTAGACCAAATCGATGTTTTGGAGGTACTTGACTTCATATACCAACTCAAGCAAAATAGTTCATGAAACTTGATAAATGTCAAAATGCTTATGTGGTCACCATCTCACATGTCACTTAGTTATCATTAATGCATGGGTTAATATAAATATTTAAAATTCTACCTCAATTCCAACTTGGCTTTCAAGTTTCTTGACCTAGCTGTTACCCCTACGAATCTTGAGTGACACTATTTGAGATTTTGGAGTGATTTTTGAGAAAAATATTCATAGCCCATTTATAGTTGAGTTATGTAGAACATTTCCCCCTTAAATTTCATGTTTCCATTTTGGGTGTTCTCATTTTATTTTAGAAAGTTTTCATTCATCACTTTGAAATTTTTTCTATTTTTTCTTGTTTTGCTTACAATTATTTGTCATTTTTGCATCCATAGTGTTGTTTAAAACCTTTTAAATTCTTTAGAAACACTTGGTATGTGAAAACCCTAAAAAAAATCCCCAAAACATTAAATTTTTGTATAAAATGCCCTAGTGTTTGACCTAGATCATATTTCTTAGACCCTTCATGACTTACTAATTACTCAAAGTCTCGAACCCAAGTAATTGGCTCCTTAAAACTCAAAGCTCTCAAAGAACATCTTGTTTAGATTTTAGATAACTACTTTCTTTCTTCAATTTTTGATTACCTCTTACTTCACTTCATCAAGTTTTCCAACCCAAATTATCTATAGAAACTTGAGTAAATGTTCTAAAGAAACCCATAGTTGTAAATACTTACCACTCACTCAGAGTTTCTAATTATGAGGACTTAAGAGATTCCCATGCCTTCCTAGATTTTTGACACCTTGTTATTTTGGATAATTTTTCTAGAGTTTTCAAAGATTTCTACTACTATAAGTTCCTAATATTTGAATCATTTCTTAGGATTTTTACTTAAGATAATAACTTGACTTAGTTACTCAACCTTTTCTAAACCAATAAGAACATTTATTGAATTTTTATGAGCATATATCAAGCCTTCCTAGTGTTAGTCACAACAAATGTCAAAAGGAAAAGATTAAAAAACACTAGTTGAAGAAATTTCTAAGCTTTCACTTAAAGAAGTTTTAGGACTAAGTAGGAGAGGGAAGACTAAGGCAAAAAGAGTTGAGAAGCCAAAAGAAGAAAAGCTAAAGTAGGAATACAAGGGTTATACCATTGAGTCTTGCATTGCTTCCAAGTTGGTTAAAATAAGTGATACTGGTATGGGACATGTTTCCATAATTGAGTTATTAGAAAGGTTAAAAGACATAATTAAGATACCAATCATGTAATCAATGGCCAATAGTGGGATCCTACAAGCCATATCATTCCCAAGCTCTGTACAACTTCCCAAGTTTGTCCAAGAGTGTGTTAAGTACTATGATTCTCTTACTAGAATAGTAAAAGATACTACTAGAAATGTGGTGATAAGGTTAGATGTTTAATATTTTGACTACTATTTTAAGATCCCAGCAAGGTCTAAAGTGTTCAATGTATTAATGGAAAATTTGAGAATCAATGGGAGAATGAAACTTTAGATTGCATCAAGATAATGAATACTAATTATCTGAGGAAACCAAAACAACCCTTAAGGTTTCCAAAGAAAATAGTGATATCTAGTTTGGTTCAAGAAGTGGATGACATTACTCAAATATTATATAGAATCAATGAAGAAAATAATGATAAGAACTTTACCACTTGGATGTATGCATACATAAGGGCTATTGACGTCAATAAGAGTTTTAAAATGATTGAATCATCAAGGAGGATAAGTGACAACATTGATCGTCAACTGAGTAACGTATTAAAGACTCTTAACTTCAAAATGACTTCTTATTTAGTATATGTTGTGGCATTTAGTCGAGCATTTTCTAGGCTAAATACAAAATCAATGTTGGCAAAAGAGCCCATATATGAATATTACCCTTAGTTAACTTTGTCTAAATACTTCAAACACTACAAGAGGGTAAATGATGAATTCCTTTATGAAATCATTTATAAATTGAATGTTGTCTTAAAGGCCAAGAGAGTATCAAATGCATCTTGGGAGGAAGTTTCCCAATGATGCATTTTCATTCAATTCTTGAATTTCACATATATGAGAGTTAGTGGTTTCATAGGGACACCAGTCAAATTGCAAAAGTACCATACTAATAAATATATTCTTATGGAGTTTTTTAGGTAGTTGGTAGAATTGGATGACCTATAGTCAAAGGTTCACCATTCTTCTATTGGTTTTCCTATTATTATTGGGCACTATCATTGTGCAAGCATTTACAAGGCAAAGAATGTATAAATAGAAATATATCACAACTATAATCAATCACATTTTAAATCTAAAACAAATTTTGATTGTAGAGGCATAGCTCAAAATATAGTTTCTCCTGAGTATATGCATATCCCTACACTTCAATACTTTTAGATTGATTGTAGATATGAGTTTGAAGTGAGAAGAAGAGATAACAGAAGGATGACTATTAAGTAAATCTACTCTTTTGATTTGACCACCATTCTTAAAGACATGGAAGATGATGAACAAGTGATTAATGATTGTTATCATGCAATGGGAATAGACAATGCTCCACTCCTAGAAGTTGACTTCAGGAAGAATCAATTAAAGACTATTTCTAAGAAAAATTTAGTGGTTCTCACTATGAAATCAACATGGATTATTAGTAAAGGCTACTACATGAAGGAACTGGTAATGATATAAATGGGATAAATAAATCATAAGATGAAAATGATACAAGGAGAATCAATACAAGAGCCCAAGAAGAAGTTCGAACTTAAGAAGAATGTTGATGATATATATTCTTTGGTAAAAGAGAAAGAGCCAATTCAACCAGTTACACCTATATCTCCTCTAGTCTCTTCTACAACCATTCCTACTTATACCACACCCATTACATCTTCATCTTGAGAATATTGTTTAGAAGGAGACTAATGTTCCTTCTCCTCCACCTTCATCCACTCCACATACTACTCCTCTACCACCTCTTTCTAAGGATCATCCCACCATTCCTTCTCTTCATACCTAGAAAGAGCTAGAGTAGATAATTGTTAGAGAGGTGACTACATCAAAGGATCTATATCAGCAATAAATAATATCTAACTAGAAAAAGAGGTAGATAAAGAGGAAGAGAAAGAGGTAGAGAAAGAGATAAAGACAAAGACATAAACATACAAATAAAAATATGAGCAAGTAATTTCCAATGTTGTTCAAGATATTTCAGATACATAAGTTCCTTCTCAAGAGATAGTAGTCAAAAATAATCAATAGAAAATTGTAATACATTCAACCACTTCAAATGGTATGTATTTTCTTCGTGTTTGGCTTTGTGAATAGCTATTGAATCAAAATAATAAATTAACTTGGAGGAGATAGACTTGTATCTTTTGAGAAGTCTTGATCATAAGGGTAAGAATCCCAAGAGTGATAAAGTGACTTCAAATCTGATAATTGAACCTTTAGGTTATAAATTTGTAGAGATATTAGTTCCTCCACAAGGTAAGGATAAAGGTGAAGTCACTGAAGAAGACTTAATAGTCACAAAGGTATACCTTAGAGAAGTCACTATTGAGAGCTTGAAATAGGACATGTAAACCCTGATCAATACTCTTTTCTAGAAGCTTGATGAAGAGGAATTTGATAAAGCTAAGTTAAAGCAACAAATTACTAAGTTGTGTGAAATAATTACCAAGGTGGAAAGATCTACTAAAAAATCATTACTTTCAAGAGGTGCATTTGATCAAAAAGTAATAATGGAGGTAGAGAAAACTAGTGATAAGGCCAAAGAAATTGATGAATGAATAGATAAAATGTTACAAACTACACAAAAATAGTTTCTAAGGTCCTAGGTACTCTGGCTGACATTGAGAATAAATTGGCATAGATAAAAATAGTGATGAAAGAGATTGAGAATGAGAATGGAATCTTTGAATTGCACCAAGAAATCCTCTAATTAATAAATTCCTTGAGTGAAAAGGTTTTGATTAAAGAAAATATTGTTCTAAAAGGATTAATAAAGAAATCAAAATAAAATGAACACCTTATATCTTTTTGTATATGTATACTAGTAGGCAATGCTTGAAGAGATGAAGATTCTTGAAGAAGATGCTCATAATGTGAAAGTATATTTGAAGGATTACATCTTCTACCTCAATAATGTTTTGTCTAAGAAAACACCAAGGACCTCTGAGCAATTTCATCAAAAATTCAAGATATTAATTGAAAATACCACAAATCTTTTCACAATAAAATCTATAAACGAGTTACTCAAAAGTCAACAAGAGGTTAAGAGGCTAGAACCTAGGCTTAAAAAGGTGAAAGCTTATTTCAAGAATCTAGAAAGAGAACTACTGAGATATGAAACATAAAGTCAATCAATTATCAAATTAGATGATATGAATATCTAGTTCATGATGTTTCAACACACCAAGTACAGATAAAAGTGCAGATCAGAAGTTCATGAATTGTAATGATTTCTATTTCTACTTTTTTCATTTTTTTCTCTATTTTATTTCAAATTCTCAAGTAATGTATTATAAGTAATTTTGTTTTGATTAATTAATTTATAAGTAATGTCATTCAGAGAAGTTACTTGTAAAAGTAAGTTACTTTGTAAATTTTAAGACTCAAGTAACTTGGATTAACACCATTACTTGAAGTCATTTTGTAAAAACAAATTAATTAATAAAGCTCTGCACTACATGTAAAGAGATTTTATTTGATTCAAATAGTGAAATCAATAAGTTTTGCATGTCATCAATTATTTCATACCACACAGGAGAGATTCAAAGAAGACGTCTCTCAATGGTTTTTAGTTTTTAACATAGCACATGGGAATTCAAGGATTTATCTCCTAATTGATTTTGACATCTGAAATAATATAAGAGTGAAGGCCTATGTGCCAAATGGGATGGTAATTTTTGAAAAGCAATTGTAAATAAAGCAAGAAATTTTAGGGAATTTGAAACTTTGTATTTAGATTTCTCTGTGATTTTTATATGAACTCTATTCAAAATGAATAAGAAGAAATTTGATTTCTTTAGAACTTTACATCTAAGGAGATCATTTTTTGCATTTTATGAAGATTAAAATGGTAAAATTTGTGTTATCTTTAAATTTGAGCATAAATTCTAATATTTATTAATCATTTGCTGAAATAATTATCATATCTTTCATGTTTATCTATTTGTACGGATACAATAAGATCTATAAAATTGCTTGTTGTGAAGTAAAACTTCTTTCTTCTCACATATTCTAGTCATTTCATCCTCTATTTCTTATAAATTATTTACATATTCTCTTGAATCATCTACTTACTTGCTACAAAATTACTTTATTATGGTTCATGAACTTTTTGATTAAATTAATACTCCAAAATATGAAAACTTGTGTATATCGTATGAATAATTTGTATAAACTATGAATAACTGAAAGTGTGAATAGTTAGAATTGATAAGCATAAAATGGATGGGAGCTTCACCATTAAATGCAGAGTATTTAATCCTATGACTATCTAGGTTTTTTTTCTAGCCTAAAAAATATCTAGCCAATAGTTTTTGGAAATTTCATTAGGAAAACACAAACTCAACCAGAACTAAAATTAGATTATCCACTCAAGGGTAAGATAGATGCAGACTAACATTTAGTTCTCTAAAATTACATGTTTTCCACACTGCTATGTAAAAATGTTTCATGTAAATTAAAGGTGCACTTGTAATGCATGTTTTGTGAAGATAGTTTTACTCATAAAAAAATGCTTTGCTTATCTTGAGTCATTGCATATCAAACATAATGTTTTGTTTGTTTAAGTTGTTACATGACAAGTAATCTCTCGTGAAGTCTTTGCTTATAAATCTGAAGAAATCTAAATAAATCCTTAGAAAACCATAGGTGTTTCAATCTAGAAAATCAACCTTTTATCATAGAAAGAAGAGCTCAAGGCCAAATGGATGACTTCTTTTAATTACAAGAATGGTTTAATTTCAAATCTCATCCTCAAACTAGAATGAGAAGAGTGAGTCTTTAACATGTGAGACAAGTGTAAACTCTTATAAATCAATTGCAACATAATTCTTCAAGAATAATCCAACCTAATAATCCTTAATTTCTTATTCCTTGAAGAATGGCACAACAAATCCTTATTCCTTAGGGATAGTGATTAGCCCATTAAATTTAACTGCTCCTCTCCATGACTTGCATTATCATATTGAAAGAATGGTTTAATTTCAACTTTCCTCCTCAAACTAGAATGAGAAGAGTAAGTCTTTCACATGAGAGATAAGTGTTAATTCTTATGAATTAGTTGTAACATAATTCTTTAGGAATAATCTAGCCTAATAATCCTCAATTCCTTATTCCCAAAAGAATGGCACAAAAAATCCATGTTCATTGGGGGCAGTGATTGGGCCATTGAATTTAATTCCTCCTCTCCATGACTTACGTAAGGGATCAATAAATAACATTCATAAGTTCACAGGGGATGCAAAATAAAGTCTAGATAAGCATTTAGCTACCTTCTTTGTAGCTTGTATAGTAATTGCCATTGATCAAGAAGATGTCTTATCTAGGCTCTTCATTGAAACCTTACATGACTTAGTTGTAGAATGATTTTACCATTTGGAACCTATCACCATAATAACTATGTATTAGCAATTTCAAAAAATATTAAAAGCTATTGAAGTCTCACACATATTGCTCACCCAATTGACTCAGCTTAAAAAAGAGCCACATGAACACATGTGGGATTTCATTTCTAAGTTTAACATATTTACCTACAAAATATCTCAAGTTGATCAACCCATTGGTGATAACCATAAGTTATTTTTCATCAATCCTCATTTACCATAGGTTAACTACCATCTACGTAGAGCATGTATTGTTAATTTAGCAACAACTCAGAACATTGCTACAGAGGTTGAAGATGAATTTATCATGGCTAGAAAGATTAAGCAGATAAATTCAAGGTGGATAGTTATACTTTGACTAAATTTTAAACCACTATTGATCCTTTACTATAGAAATTGGATAATGACTTATGGTAAGTTAAAAGGAAAATTTCTCAAAGTGTTCATGCTACTCCTACCAAGAATGCACCTACATGTAATTTTAACAATCATAACTAAAATCATATTGCTAGACCTCTACAAAGAATGGAAATTGAAGATACTCCAAAAAACCCCATTGAAATGAATGAAGAAGATCATATGGCTTCTAACTTTGATCATAGTTTTTCTAATGAAGATGATTTTGTAGATATTTTTGGTGACTCCAACATAAGCTACCTTGAATATCAATCAAAAAGTGATTATTAAGAAATGCTTGAAATAGATCATAGTCACTCTTTTATAGTATTCACAAGATTACAAACTTATCAAGTTGGTGAAAAGTCTTCCAAAGAATAAGGGAAAGAGAAATAAGATTCCAGGTTACCAGATGTTAGCATTCTCAAAAGAGGTATTCCTTTACTTGCTTCTTTTGCTCTAAAAGATAAGAATGTAGCATCTTGTTCTTCTCAACCCCATAAGTTAGTCATATATACTTTCAAAGCTAATCCTACTTTATCTTCATCTATCCCTTCTTTGGACATTATTGACCACATAAATAAAACCAAGATCTAAATATCAGAAGTTAAATGCTTGAGGTCTTATCCAGATAAGTTGAATAGACTAGTCAAGTATGTACAAATTAAAGGATAAAACAATACAACCAATTATTCTAAAGTTATAATTCCTACTCCCAAATAGGTTTATTTCCAAAAAAATTCTACAACTACTTCGCCCATATTTTCTTCCACATCTAAAAGAATAGATCCATTCTGTGTATCTCTCTTCATCAATGGGTTCAAGTTGAACAATTATATCCTAGATTCTAGAGCTTCTAATAATGTCATGCTAGCTAAAGTAGTCAATGCCCTTAGCCTCACTCTAACTAAGTCAATATAGATATGTTACTCAATGGAAATATAATTTCCTTTGATTAAAAAAATCAAAGATGCTCAAGTTGTTCTAGTAGCTTTTCTAGATAAGAGGCTTAAAATGATAATTCTGGTAGTAGATATTCATATTTCTTAAGAGATGTTGTTGAGTATAAATTTTTTTCAAATATCTAGGTGGAGAAGTCAAAATGTATTGGTCATGTGATCATATCCCAATCAAAGGAGTAAATAAAAAACTTGAGCCTGAGAAGAAATCTAAGTATATAGTTTCCAATTTTGATGACCCAAGATCATAGATTCTTTTTGAAGAACTAGATCATGGAGTTAATTACCTTGAATTGGGAAAGGAAATATAAGAACCATAGATATAAGAAGAAGAATATAAAAAATGGATGATATAATTTGATGGTAGTTGATGTTCTCTTGGTTCAAGTTTTGGGGCTGTATTAATATCACTAGATGGTAATGTACATCCTTACTCTTACAAGATTATGTTTAAAAATACTAACAATGAATTAGAGTATGAAGCAATATTATTAGGATTAGAACAAGAAAAATAGAAAGGAGTGAGAATTTTAAAATCATAAGGAGATGTTAAGTTGATAGTGAGACAAATTCAAGGACAATACCGAGTAAAGAAGGATAAGTTGAAGTACTATCATGATTGAGTTTTGAGTACAATACTTGAATTTGCATCCTTTTCAATAAATTCTATTCCTCATGGCCATAACTCTAGAGCTAATTCTCTTACAGTTATTGTAACTCTCCTTAGGATAAACTAGCAACCTACATTTTTTGGATAAGGTGACTTTAAAGTAGAGATGGTTTTCCATCCAAAGGTTCCAAACAATGTCAATCAATGACAAATTTTAAATGATGATAAATAGATAGCTACTTTCCTTGAGCAACAAGTTAATTTTGAAGAATTGTATTTTGAAGGAAGTAGTTCACTTCCACATCAGATAACAAAAGGAAATACTAACCCTGAACATGATGATAATGAATAAATAATTCGATTAAAAGAAAATAAAATCCCAAAAAGGTTAATTTATTTAGAAGAAATTTTTGATAAGTATGATCATTTTTTGAAGAAAAAGAAAGAGTATGGTGAGAGTTATTTTCTAGAAGTACAATAGGTTAATTTGGGTACTAAAGAAGAACCCAAGATGTTCAAGATTGGAAAATGTTATTCCAAAGAACAAAAATAAGCATTGATTAATATTCTCAAGAGATAAATGGATGTGTTTGCTTGGTCCTACAAAGACTTGAAGACATTTTAGCCAAAAGAGGTACAACATTACATTCTACTCCATCCAAAGTGAAGCCTTTTAGAAAAAAGCTTCACCATTATAATCCAACAATTTTAGGTACTATCTTTATTGAAATATAGAAGTTAATTGATGCTAAGATCATTTATCCCATTCATCATTTAGAATGGTTAGGTAACATTATCCCAATAATAAAGAAGAATGGAGAGGCAAGTCTATGTATTGCTTTTTGTAATTTGAATCAAGCTTCTTTGAAAGATAACTATCTATTTCTAATTATGGATCATACCTTAAAAGTAGTTATAGGCTTAACAAATGTTTTCCATGTTAGACATATTTTTATAATATAATCAGATAAAAGTGGCAAAAAAAAGATCAATATAAGATGGCTTTTCCAGCACCATGAGGGACATTTGCCTATTAGAAGATGCCCTTTAGGCTTGTTAATATTGGAGCAACTTTTCAACAAGTAATGGATCTAGAATTTACATACTTAAAGAATAAGATTATATTTATATACCTTGATGACTTGATATTCTATCTCCAAGAAGAGAGGTAATCACTTAGATGATTTATAAGAAGTACTCATCTAGTATAGGAAACATGGGATTTCTTTGAATCTGAAGAAAATAATATTTTTTGTGACTAAAGGGAATCTTCTTGGTCATATCATCTCAAAGGAAGGAATGAATATTGATCTAAAAAGGGTGAAATCTATTCAAATTCTACCTATGACTACATCCAAGAAAGGAGTACATTCATTCTTTGGTAAGGTTAACTTCCTCAGAAAATTCATTCCTGACTTTGTTGAGTTAACTCACCACATTTTTGACATGATGAAAAAGAAGCAAGACTTCAAGTGGAATGTTGAATGTAAGACAACATTTGAAAAGATTAAATCAGTCATAACTCAAGCTCCAATGCTAGTTTCTCTAGATTTCAATAAGGATTTCATTCTCGATTATTATTCTTCTAAGCATATAATGTCAGCCATACTTCTACAAAAGAATGATGAAGATATTGAATCTCCCATTTCTTTCATGAGCCAACCATTGAAGAGTTATAAAATAAAGTATACACAAACAAAGTGAGTAAGAGGAAGATACTTGTGACAACTAATGAAAGAAACTAAACTAGATGACATGATCACAATGGTGTCTTTGCTTCAAGATGAATCAAATAAAGATTTTCACATGGTTATTTTTGTTGATATTATTGATGAATGGTACAATAATACTGATTTATTCCTAATTTATAGAGAATGTCCATCTCATCTTACACATAAAGAAAAATGGACCATCAAGATGAAGTCAAAGGATTATGTCCTTTAGGATAATGGTTTATATAAAAGAGGAATTTATGGTGCTTTCCTTCAGTGTGTGGAAAAATAATAACAAAAGAGATTACTAAATTAGTTCCATGATGGAGCATGTGGAAGTCACTTTTTAACATGGGTTACAACACATAAAATCCTATGAGTAAGGTACTATTGGCACACTCTTTTCCAAGATACTTTGGATTGGGTTTCTAAATGTCAAGGATGTTAACATTTTATGGCATGTCTAAAGTTTCTAGAATTTCCTTTAAAACCAATAATAATCAATTAACTATTCTACCAATGGGGCATATATTTTATTGGTATGTTGTATCCCTCTTCAAGTGTTGGCCATTATTATCTATTAACCACCATTGATTACTTTAGCAAGTGGGTAGAATCCATTCCTATCAAGCATGCCACTTATTAAGTTGTACGTGATTTTATCAAGGAAAACATTGTAGTGAGTTTTGGTGTTCCTCACAAGATAGTATAAGATAATGCAACTAACTTTTATTTAGTTGAACTAACTTGTTTATGTTATTTACATGAAATAGAATTAGTTCACCCTTAAAATTACTATCCTCATGGAAATGGCTAAGATAAATCAAGTAACAAGAACATGGTGATAATCATTTTCAAGTTGGTGGATGATAATTAACGTACCTAGCACAAGAATTTATTTGATGCATTGTGGGCTGACAAAATCACTTTGAAGAAATCCATTAGCATGTCACCATTTTAGTTGTTATATGGAACATATGTTAAAATACCCATCATAATAGAGTTTCCTATTTTTAAACTATCTAAGGCCATTTAAGATGCAAATTATCAAGATTCATTGGATAAGAGGATTATGTTTTTATCTAAGCTACAAAAAGTGCATACTCAAGTTATTGACTATTTAGCTAATCGTTAGATGAAAGTAAAAAAAGATTTTTGATAAAAAGGATAAGAAAAGAAAATTTGAAGTTGGTGACCTGGTCCTACTATGGGATAAGTGACATGAGCCAAAAGGGATGCATAAAAAAAATAATTCATTATGGAAATGACATTTCACAATAAATAAAGTTATTAGAAAAGATAGCTTCATATTAGCTTATTAGGATGGAATTGAACTACTAATACGTTACAATGGGTAACACTTGAATTTTTTCAAGAACTGAGTAGTAGAGTAACACGTGTATGAATATAAATAAATCATTAGTTTTTATTTTATATAGTATTTTTTATTTTTTAGACAAGACTCGAAACTAGATATATTGGGATGTCATCCTCGTTTCTTTCTTTCTGACAGAAATGAAGATGTCCCCAATTAGAGCCAACTGGTATACCCAAAATTTCACACATGGAATTTTGGGTTGCCCCTATTGAAATTTTTGCCTTTTTTCTTATGTGAGTAAGACTTAGTCTTTAATATTTTTTATTATTATTGCTTTCATTCTTAATTACTTTAAATTGCTCCAAAAGGTTAGAAGTTATCTACCTAGGTCATCACAATAAAACCCATTTGTCCATCTTTCTAAGAAATTGAAAAATGCTAAGCGTTTGAATTCATTATTAGGCCAATTCAAGTTCTCAAGGTTACTTTAATTTTATAGGGTGAAGTAATTTTCTTTTGAAAACCCATGTTACATCATCCAATTCAAATCAAAATTACGTAATGACTTTACTTCTCATAAAAATCTAAGGAAAGTAGTTTTGTAAACTTGTAAAGCACTATTTATAAGAAACTAGGGTTTTGAAGTTACTTCACTTGCTTAAAGTCATAAGTAAAAGTAGTTACAATTCACAAGTCTAAAATATTCACTATCCTAGACCAAATTGGGGTTTCAGATGTACTTGACTTCATAGACCAACTCAAGGAAAGTAGTTCATGAAAATTGATAAACATCAAAATGCCTACATGGACACCATCTCACATGTCACTTAGTTGTAATTAATACATGTGTTAATATAAATATCAAAAATTCTACCTCATTTCCCCCTATCTTTCAAGTTACTTGACCTAGCTATTTCCCCTGTGAATCTTGAGTGATATTGTTTGAGCTTTTGGAGCAACTTTTGAGCAAAATCTTCACAACCCATTTATAGTTGAGGTATGTATATTTTTACCCCTTTGGTTTCATGTTTCCATTTTGCGTGTTTTTCTCGTTTTTATTCTAGTAATTTTTTGTTCACCGCCTTGAATATTTTTATATATTTTCTTGTTTTGCTTGCAATTGTTTGTCATTTTTGCATGTATAGTGTTGTTTAATCTTGTAAATTATTTAAAAACACTTAGCATGTGCAAACCATAAGTAAAATCCCCAAAACATTGAATTTTTATATAACATTCCCCAGCATTTGACCTAGATCATATTGCCCAGACCCTTCATGACTTGCTAATTACTCAGAGTCTTGAACCCAAGTAACTAGTTCTTAGAAACCTAAAGCTCTCAAAGAAAATATTGCTTACATTTTAGACAACTACTTGATTTCTTAGAGTTTTGATTACCTCTTACTTCTAATTTATTAGGTTTTCTAACCTAATTAACTTATCATTAGAAATTTGAGTAACTATTCTAAAGAAACCTAGAGTTACAAATATTTACCACTCACTTAGAGTTTCTAATTCTGAGGACTTAAGAGATTCCTAGACCTTCCCGAAGTTTCAACACCTTGTTACTTTGGATAAATTTTTTGGATTTTTCAAAGCTTTCTACTACTAGAAGTTCTTAATATCTAAATCATTGCTTAGGATTATTACTCAAGATAATAAATTGACTCAGTTTCTCAACCTTTTTTAAACTAATAGGAATATTTACTAAGTTTTCAAGATCATATATCAAGCCTTCCTAGTGTCAGTCATACCAAATGTCAGGAGGAGAAGAAAAAAATCTAATTGAAGAAGTTCATAAGCTTTCACTTGAAGAAGTTTTAAGACTAAGTAGGAGAGGGAAGACTAAGGTAAAGAGAGTTGAGAAGCTAAAAGAAGGAAAGATGATGTATGAATATAAGGGTTATCCTACTGAGTCCTGCATTATTTCCAAGTTATTTGAAATAAGTGATACTGACATGGGACATGTTTCAATAAATGAGTTGTTAGAAAGGTCAAAATACATAATTAAGATACCACTCATGCAAGCACTGACCAATAGTGGGATCCTACAAGTTATAACTTCCCAAGCTCTGCACAACTTCATGAGTTTATCTTAGAGTGTGCTAAGTAATATGATTCTCTTACTAGGATAGTAAAAGATACTGCTAGTAATGTGGTTATAAGGTTAGATGTTCAATATTTTGACTACTATTTTAAGATCCCAATAAGGTCTAAAGTGTTCAATGTATCAATGGATAAATATGAGAATAAATGTGAGAATAAAACATTAGATTGCATCAAGATAATGAATACTAATTATCTAAGGAAACCAAAGTAGTCCTCAAGGTTTTCAAAGAAAATGGTGAGATCTGATTTGGTTCAAGAAGTGGATGACATTACTTGATTATTGTGTAGAATCAATGGAGAGAAGAATGCTAAGAAATTTTCCAATTGGATGTATGCATACATAAGGGCTATTGATGTCAATAGGAGTTTTGTAACGATTGAATGGTCAAGGATGATAAGTGAAAACATTGATCATCAAGTGAGTAATGTATTATAGACTCTTGAATTCAAAATGACTTCATATTTAGTATATGTTGCAACATTTAATGGAGTATTTTCTAGACTAATTATAAAAGGGATGTTGGAAATAGAGACTATATATGAATATTAACCTCAGTTAACTTTTTTTGAATACTTCAAGCACTACAAGAGGGTAAATTATAAATTTTTTAATGAAATAATATATAAATTAAATATTGCCTTAAAGACCAAGAGAGCATTAGATGCAACTTGGGAGGTAGTTTTCCATTTTGGATGCATTTTCATTTAATTCTTAAATTTCATATATATCAAAGTTGGTTGTTTAATAGGGACATCAATAAAATTGCCAAGGTACCCTATAAAAAAATGGATTCTTATGGATTTATTTAGACAGTTGGTATAAATTCATGACCTATAGTTAAAGGTTTGCCATTCCTTTATTGGTTTTCTTATTTTTATTGGCCACTATCTCTATGAAAGCATTTATAAGGAAAAGAATGTACAAACATAAATATATCACAACTAAAATCAATCACATTTTGAAGTTAGAGAAAATTTTGATTGCAGAGAAATAGATCAAAATGTATTTTATCTTGAGTATATACATATCCCTGCACTTCAAGACTTATGGATTGATTGTAGAGATGAGTTTGAAGTGAAAAGACATAATAGTAGGATGATTGTTGAGAAAATATGCTCTTTTTATTTGGCTACCATTCCTAAATATATGGAAGATGACAGATGATTGATTCATGATTCTTATTATTCACATAGTTTTAAATTGACTAAAGAATCTATAAGGCTTTAGAAGCCTAGTTAGGTTTGAAAGGCCTATATCCACTCATACAAGTTTATCTTTAAATCTTAAGAACACAAGTTTTTTTATTGTTTTAGAGATTGAGATGGTGAAATGAAGTCATAGGGAGTATATATAAACTCTTAACCATTCTAAAATCTTACTAGGTCTAAGAGGAAAAATGAAAAGGGAGACCCACCTCTTACACATAGTTAAAAACTCAACTGCCACCTATAAGATGACATGATAAGTATGATATTGAGTGGTGGATGATATAGATAAAGGATTAAAAAGGTATATAAAAGTAAAATAAACCTATAAATCATGATTTAATTTCTTGGTGAGACCTTAAGGTGCTAATAATAAGAGAGGATACACACTTACAGCCTAGGTAGACCCTAAACTAGTACCTACAGTTTTGTCATGCAATAATGGATAAAATAGGTATATGAAAAGTGAGTAAGGGTCTCAAATGAATTAAAAAAAATTTAATGACATATATATAGTTTTTCAATCATTGATAAAAAATCAAGTGCCAAAAAAATTAATGATGTTCAAACTTCTTGTAGACAGACCCATTAAACTCTTATAGGCAAGGCCTTGGAAAGGAGTGGAGAGAGTCCCTTAAATCATGAATGGATGAAAGATGGAGTGATAAATAGGTGTATTGAAATATATAACAAGGGTTAATAGTCTTATTGATATGTTTTGGTCTTTAGAAACAAAATAAAGAGCTTTGACAAGCTAGTTAGGCCTAGTAGCCCTAAATAGGCAGTCAAAGCCTTGAGCATGAAATGGGAAGACAAATTGAATGCTTGGGAGTATTTGGAGGAATGAAGTATATATATAAGTTATTAATATGTTCCAAGGTTTTTTAATTAATTTTAACTTAATTAATGAATAGTAAATCCTAAGAACTTGACATTAAGGGTCAAACTAGCCTATTGGCTTACAAACCCTAAACATGCATGTGAGAGATATATAGACACTTTAGGGAGTTGGAAATAATTTAAGCCATAATAATGTTATTATTAAAGGGTAAAATGTATCAAAAAAATATTTTAATCCAAACTAATTCATTCTCACACCCTGCACACTCAATGTCCCTCTCTCAACACTATAACTGCATGTTTTCTATCCCAAGAGGTTTCATCTTCATGTGTGAACATCAAGGAGAAAGTGCATGGACATATTATATGATAAGGGATGTTTTGTAATCTTATATACTTGTATTTATTAGTATTATTTTTATAATATAGGCCATTATAGATATGAATAATCATTAAGGTCTGAGAGCACTCCTAGAATGCATACTTGAGCCTGAGAGACCACCAACTTTTGCTCATAGCTTTCTTGAAAGTTTACATGGTGAAAAAGTGATTTTGGAGGATTTTGAGGGACTTATAAATTCCAATTTTATGGCATTTATTTATCATATGAGTATTTTTACTCTATCAACAATCCTTAAGAATTGAAATAGGTTCTGAACTACATAGAGGGCAAAAAGAGACCTGATGGATAAAAGAGTTATTATTCTAACCTAAATGCACTTGGTTTTCCATTAAAGTCACTTTAGTGACATACCTAACTCCCATGGTAACCTTTGGTGAATAAAATTGGCACATGTGGGGAAAATATGCAATAAAATGACTCATAATGCCTAGTTTTGAGACTATTTTCATATTTACAAGGCATCTCAAAGGTCTTAAATGGATATAAATGCATTTTAAAAATGTTTAAAGGTATAATGGTATATAAATAACCACTATTAAGCCCATACTAGTGTAAAAATATGCCTGATAAGTAGACTAAAACTCAATTGAGGAGATAATCATCTTTTGCATTGAGAGAAAGAAGTTGCAAGTCTACTCACATAATGGAGAGGTTTCCTAAGATAGAGGCACCCTTGTAATAAATTTTGTAGGACACTACCAAGATAAAAAAAAAAACTTTAAATATGAATAATTATTATATCCCTTGCCCACTAAGTGTATAAACACATTGAATGGGTTATGAATGGATTCAAGGGTGGTAGTTAAGAAAATAATGGGCATGTTCAAGCAAGTAACTGCCTCTCATAATGGGTGCATGACCTTTCACTACATATTAAGGAGTTATGGATTAGTTTCAAGGTGTATGGACTATTCATGGGGTCAATTATGATGAAAAATAGGCCATCCATCACACTTCTATGCCCAAGGGCTTATTGAAGACCATTTTGCATCCAAGGCAACACATGGGAGAAGTCATGGAGGTATTACTACCCCCCACTCATGTTTATTATTGAGTATTGAATTAATGATGGTATTAATGACCTATGTTACACACTTATATGCAACATTATCCTTCTCTCTCTTTCTCATATTCTATAAATTAGACTTTAAAAGCCATTGTATGGATCCCTCTATTGGGTATGTGAAAGTGTTACACATTTATATCTGTAACCTTGAGATAATAGAAACTGATTTAGCCTATTTTATATGGGAATTATAGTGTGTTAATGTTGTTTATATTTTCACAAGTGGTTGATTCTTCTCCTTTTACAAGTCCTTGTCTTCACCTAGGTATAAGGTTACATGGTTTATGAAGGTGTTAGTGATTGTACTCATAGTGAAAATTGACTAATGGTGCCTTGAATCAGGACTCTCATTCATCATCCTAAATTCATCCACTAACCACTAGGATATTAGTTTCAACTCCTAATCTTCACCAATATTTACCCAAATGGTCTTCACCGGTCATCAAGATTAACCATGGAAATACACCTCCACATTTGACCACAATACACACCAACTCCCATAAAATAGAAATAGAAATGAAATCCATCAGGATAAAGAGTTTCAAAATTTTAACTTCCCACTAGAATAAATATAACTTAAAGTTTTAATTTTGTATTAGACATAGGCACAAACACATCTCGATTGTTGGCAAAGAAGACATTGGAATTGGTTATACAAAAAATGACCCTATAGGTTCAATATCCCTTATCTATGTGTCTATGTATAAGATAGTATTATTTATGGAATATTAAATTATATTATTATGTTAATGACAGTGAGCGATGATGATTTTACATCAAGATAGTCATGTCATCAGGATGTGTGTAGTTCTAAGTGATCATGTCAAAGTGGAAACTGTATCACCTGAGGGAGTTCAATAATAGAGATGGAGTGAAGGTGAAGGTGAAGGAGAGGGGAAGAATTATAATGAATAAGAAGAAAGAAATTTTATAGTATCATACAAATGAGTAGAGGGAAATGTACAATAAAGGGACATCATTTAGTTTTAGTAACTCATCCATCAATTCCAATCTCATCTTCCAACCAACACCTTGGAATCCCCACATTTTTTATTATTAATGATGAGCTTAATGATATAAACATCCTTGAAAGTATTTTATTCTATAATTTTCAATTTTCACATATGAATCATTTGATTCATAATAATTATGGTTGTGCTAAAAATGTGGATTATTATTGTAGGGAAGAGTTTAGTAATGAGGACTATAAAAAATTAGCATCATTCAAGGTGAGTGAATAAGAGGTGGAGAAGGTGTTGGAATCACAAGAAGAGCAGATATTTTTGAAAGGTCTATTAGAGAGGCAAAATTGAGGTTAAACAAATACTTGTCTACTATGATAATATATATAAAGAGATATAATAAATGGACATATAACTAATAACTAAAGTCATAAATATCATTGAATCATATGTATTACCATTTTTTAGAGACATGTAATCTATGCTAATATAAATGGATGATGTTTATACTCACTTTTATTTCTCTCATCTTCAAATTCAACACCCAAATAGATGAAACCATTGAAAAGATGCAAAGAAAAACAATGCTCAAACAAAATGAAAAATTTGAGAGCTCAAAACAACATGGCTTAAGCAATGGTAATGAATAAATACATCATCTTTAGCATATAATATTATAATAATAAATTAAAATAAAACCAAAAAAATATTTGTTATTTATGACCTCACAAATTTAGTTTGATGTTTTTATGTTATTCATTTTCTTGCATGAGGTTTTTTAAACTTAAAAAAAAGTATTTGGCATATAATATAATTTTAAACACACACACACAAAAAAAAAATGTTAGTCATAGTCTCTCAAATTTAATCTAATGTTTTTTATGTTAATCATATGTTTACATGGCCTCTTAAATTTATTTGATATTAAATTTATAATTGTTTGATATTAAATTTTAAATTTTTATGATGATAAAACTATATTTG
This sequence comes from Torreya grandis, assembly GCA_037957365.1. Classification (NCBI taxonomy): domain Eukaryota; kingdom Viridiplantae; phylum Streptophyta; class Pinopsida; order Cupressales; family Taxaceae; genus Torreya; species Torreya grandis. Next base: position 852,019 of record JARHVA010001840.1, read on the forward strand.
TAAATTTTACATTTTAATTTATCATAATAATAAAATTTCATTTTCAAATTTTATGTTTTAAATTTTCATAATGATAAAATTACATTCTAATGTTTTACATTTTAAATTCTCAAGTTATAAATTCTAATGATGATAAATTTGTATTTTAAGGTTTTATGTTTTAAATTCTTATGATGATAAAATTGTATTTTATGAAGATGGAGAGGTCATAGGATTGTTCTCCCTCCCTTCATCTACTGAAACCCTAGAATTAAGGTTTACTCTCCATGGGTACATTTTTGAAGAGAGTAACTCTAGGGGTACTACATGCCAAAAATGGAGGGTTGTGGGGATACAACTCTTTTATTATCCTTAGAATATGAGTGTGAATTAGAGTACACACCTAGAATGTTTTTATTTATTAATGATTTTAGTTAACATGGAGGACAGGCCCCTTCAACCATCTATAATTTGATGATAGGTGATCAAGTATAAGAACCCCTTCCCTACCTTCTCTCATAGATTAAGTGGTAAAACTTTATTTATTTCTCAACCATTCTCTTATATTATAATTTCTTACCACACCATTACTTATTTTTCTATGACATTTTCAACCTCCATGCCAAGTATATCCACCAACATGGAAGGTTCAACCTCTAGTGGGCCTTTTCCAAATATCCTCATTCTTAACCATTCCACTAGTGCATATTTTGATATAAATGCTAATCATGATACTAGTGATTCCTTTCCTACTAATGCTTCTCATGCCACTAGTGCATCACATGTTACTAATAATAGTGAAACCCAAGCCACTAAGACCAATACTAATTTTTTGTATGTTGCAAACACTAGTTAAAATACTACCCAAACTAATCAAATTTTATTATAAACACTCAATCAAATGAAAACTTCTCAAACTAATAACACAAATCAAATGATAAAGATGCAAAACCATCTCATTCACCTTCAAAATCAACCCCAATAAGTTTTATGGGGAACGTAAAATCCAAATGACCCGTCACCCCCTAAGGATTCCTATGGTAACTTCATTCCTCAATCACCACTAATTAATATAATAATCAAACATCTCCAAAACGAACCTTTTGTATCTCAAATTTACAATATCAACACAGGAGGTATCACACCTACCATCAATTATAATGGGTCCACTGATCCCAAATTATATTTAAAAACATTTGGTAATCTCTATAAAGATTGGGTCAAACTTATTACCTTTACTACTACCAAGATATTAGCTAAAACACTCTTGATTTATATTGGTACAATAAAATAAAACCCCATTCTATCACTACCCTAGAATACTTGGTTAACTCAGTACAAGAGTTATAAACTAGTGATCTCCTTAAGAATAAGTTAGCTCACTTCATAAATTATAAGCAACTTGAAACTGAAATGATACAAGTTTAATCAAATGATGGAAGAAATTATCTAATAAATGTGAGCATAAAATGGAAGATGATAATATCTTTCATCTATTCACTAATTATCTCTACCCTAAGTTGAAATATTAGGTTAGGACTCTTTCTCTTTAAGAAATTTAGAAGAAACCATCAACCAAGCTAAGTGACAAGACTTTATCATGCACCAATTTGAACCATCCCAACTTACGACATGCACTTGAATGATCATTAAAAACAAAAATCATCATGTTACCAATGATGATGTCATTAATACTTATGACATTATTCATAATCTCCAAGCCACCTCTCCAAATAACACTATGGAGCATACTCCCCTTCCAAACAACACTCCTAACCCTACATTTTATAAAACAAACAAAATTAATGTACACAAACCATTATTATTATCTAAGATTAAAAATCATCTTCCAAGGCCTCTACCATGAGATATTGACCCCACTCATCCAATGAAAACATGGTATGATCCAAATAATATTTGTTGGTTTCATGCAAGTTGGTGTTACTCTCATGAGACTTGTGGAAAATTACATAATCTAGCTATGTATTTTTTTATTGGCCAAAAGTTTGATCATGAATCACTCATTCATAAATTCTAAAAATCATATGACATAGCCTTTAAATCTATTAAAACACCTAAAAAAATAAGATTAAAATCAAGCTAATTTCATCTTGCTATATACAAATACCCTCTTCCTAATCATCAAAATAGAAATGAAAAGCCTACTTCTTCCAAAAATAATTTTGAAAGTCTTATAAACCTCACTAATGAATAAAATGTGTTAGATAAGACTAATATGCAAAGGTTAATTTTTTATTTTGATTTTAATCCAACACACATTCACCAAACCCCTCAACCAGTTTACATCACTCAAGACTCTTCACCATCTCATCTCATGGAGTTTAGGAAAGAGGAGATTATAAATTTCTAAAAACCACCTTCAATATATCAACTAGATAATACCTCTCACACTATCTCTACTATTCCCCCAACATCTACACACACTGAAAACATTCCCCAGCCTTCTAGTAGTATTTATTCAACCCAATCATAAGAAATGCCTAAATAAACTATCCCACCATCTAAAGATAATATACTTATTTTTCCTCAAAATAAAATAACTACATCTTACCAACATAAGTATAACTACACTTCTAATCCTCCTTCTCAAGATCTCTACAACATTATGCACCTATATCTAGTAATGCCCCTATGGGTTGATGAATGGGACCCTATTGCATAACTTTATCATCTCCCATCTCAAATATATTTCCCATAACTAATTCTAACTTCCCCCATCATTACAATTATCTTATGCAATTTTTATTTAAAATGAACATCCCTCATCCTCCCCTTACAGGACGTGAAGCTGCCTTGTCTAGCTCTAAAGATGGTATACTACAATAATGTAAAGAGATGTCCATACATGTTCATGAAATAATGGACACTTATCTCTCCCTTGAGTTTCCTATCACTTACATAATTCCATATGAGATTCTTCTTCATGAAACTAATCCTCTCTTATTCATTAGTGTCCAAATCAATGAGATCCAAGTTAATCATGCTTTGATTGATGAGAGTTTAGGTACTTGCATCATCTCCATTGATTTCATTAAAAATCTTAGATTTTATGAGTGTAATCTCAAGTCCACACATGGTACATGTTAAGGTTATGATAAAATGAAAATGCCTCCTTTAGGTTATGTGTGGCAACCTATTACCATCCTTCATGTTATTTTCCATGTGAAAGTTATGATATTTAACTTTCCTTCGTCTTATAACATATTTCTTACTAGACCTTAGACTCATTATATGAGGGTTTTCACCTTGTTTACATGAAAATATGTCAAATTACCCCATAATGGTGCTATTTACAATATTTAAGGAGATACAAACCCTTGAAATTTTAAACAATTCTAAGAATGTGGCATCTTTAAAATTCCTGCCCTTGAGCCTACTAACTCAACATACGCCCATTTCTAAAAATTGATGAAACTTATTTTAAATTATGAAAATTTGTACCTTAAACTTGAAAATTCACTTGATCAGAGTACCACTAACATGTTTGCACATTGTCTTTATTTGAAGATCATTCACACCTAATGTGGTTGGCATATTTGTTCATAATTCTGATTTAATCTTGCCTAAAAGTGTTAACATTGGATCTTTGTTTTTTAGGATGTAGCTCCAATAGAGACTGTTTGGAAAGGGAAATGCTTGGGTTTCTTGATTCTTATATCAAATTGGCCTTTTACTAACCTTTGGTTTGTTGAAAATCAAATTGGAATCATCTTAAAACCCTCATTTAAATTACCCTAACTCAGGTCCCTTTGAATCAAATTTAAAATTCGGTGGGAAAAATTTATATAGGAATTATTTACCATGCCATTTACTTAGTTCAATTTTTATCCCAAGGTCTAGCCATGCTTATTAACATGACCAAACCTTAGTCTAAAAATTCAATGTTGGGTCCCTTTATGTCCCAAGGCCCCCTTGTTCCCTTTTATTTTCACATGGTCTAACTAAATGAATGGTCTCTTTTACTATATACTTAGCCTAAAAGCCTTACCCTAAAGTTTTTTGTATTTATTAATATAATAAACCTTATGCTAAAACTATATGTTGTGTCTTTTATTATTCATGAGGTCTGCTTTATTATGTCTCAAAACTTGGCTTAAATATTTTAACCTAAGGTTTTATCACATTTATTAACATGAAATAAAACCATAGTCTAGAAACATTATGCTAAGTTCTTTATTTTCTAGAGCTTGATTTAAATATCATTTTCATCCATACAATCAATGGTCCACATTTACTCAGGTGATTGAGATCGAATGGTGTAAGATTAAATACAAAGCCCCATCCATAAGCTAAAGTTCAAAATTCTTCCAGAGATCAATGGCATTTATTTTCTCAACTGAGATTGATTTAATAGTGTGTATTAAGCCAAAGATTCAATGAAGCCTCAAGAAAAGTGAGAAGGTGACAAGTGTCACACTCATAGCCAAAAAAAATTGAGCAAATAATGGCATTTGACCTTGTGGATCAAGATCTAATGGGGAGGATTTACTCAAATGAAGATAATCAAATGGTGCATAGAAAGAATTGAAAATTAAAAGTCCTTGAGGAAAAATGTAGAGATGACATGTGGTATAGTCATGACCCATAAGTTAAAGCTCAATCATCTTTCAAAGATAGATAGTATGCAAATGAGTGTATACATTCTGATCAATGTTCTATAGAGCAAGAGGCATAATTAAAAAGATTAAGATCGATTGTTCACATTGATATGTGTAAGGATGATCTAATGGTATGAGATAAAGGTATAATTTTCAAAAATAAATGGTCATTTTTAAAATATTAATGAAAAAAATACTATAGAAATACCATAGAGATGCCACATTAGAGCCACGTAAGTATAATACACCAAGTTAAAGATTTTAAAAACCTGAGAAATACAAGGGTATAAATACATAATCCAATTAGAATCTAATTCATGAAGCTCATGCAAGTTCAAATAGCTACTAGCATTAAAGCAATGTAAAAACCTTTAGGAAAGCCCTATCATGCACAAAAACCCTGATTTAATCCTATGTTCATTGTAATCAAGTCAAAGAAGTTGAATTATCACTTGTGCAAGGATAATTTGAATCAAAACTGAACTAAAAACAATTAGAAAACAATCTAGAGAATCCCACAACCATGGTAGCCTAAAAAGGTGTTTTAAGGGAAGATGTGGGGCTCTATCTAACTTGAGATATAGAAGGGAGAGTTTTCAAAAACACATAATTTGATGCCACAACTCTAAATATAGGGGATAATAATTGTTCAAATTTGTTTTAGACCATTAATAACTAGTAACCCATCATAAGAGAAAAATATGTTTGCAGTGAGGTTCTACTACAATGATCAAGGGCATCTTGGAATAAAACAAAATTTGAATGAACAAGCCATATTGTCAATCTAAAAAGATAGATCTAAGCTATATGAGGACACCATGATTGACATAATAAATTCCTTAAATTTAGTTAAAACCAAACAAGAGGCAATAAGTTAGTAAAATTCCATGGCTACAAGCCAAGTTGGCTAATGGTAGGCTTTAAGCTATCAAGTGAAAGACTTGAACAAAGCCTTGACCAAAAATTAAGTCCCTAAATTCAAGACTGGCAGCCCAACCCATTTAAATATGGATATGGCTATCTTGGTAAACAAAATAAAAGCCTTGATTAGATGGTCGAAGTAGATGGAAGACATTTATAAGGGCCTCAAATAGTAGGAAGATAAACTTTAACACATATTGATAGCTTAGTCAAAGAGCCCACCTTACTTAGTCCTTTGGGCTTTATCACTGATGAGGAGCTCAAACATAAAACTACTCAATTCATGATAGAAGTGAGGAATCAATGACAAGGTAAAATAGGGGATAATAAGAAGATCATGGGCCTACTTTTATCATCAGAAGAGAAGACAGGAAATGTTGGGAGCAACAAACAAGCTTTGGAGAGAGCTAAGAAAGATCTTTGTAACCTGGTAGATCAAGAAAAGGAATTATTCATAAAACCTATAATTGATCTCCAACTGATTAATGAATAGCAGTATAAAATGAATATCTTGTAGGTAAGGTAGAATATTACATCAGCAAAAGGGTCTCTAGGTTAGTTAAGATAGGAATATTCTTTCTGTAATTGAGCTTGCATACTTTTGAAAAGAGAATATTCTCTTGTAAAGTCATGTGTAACTTGTAAATCACATTGCGTATAGGTTAGTCATTTAGAATGTTTATAGGGATCTCAAAATATTTTAAAAGGATAGCCATCCTTAAAATTTAAAATGACTAACCAACATACCTAATGAAAGGTCTATATAATAAGGCATTGCCAGCTGTAAAAGGGGAGGGGAGATTTTTTAGAGCGAAAAAACTATTTGTAACTTTTGAGAAAATTAATATATGTAAGGAATTCTTCAAAGTTTATCCATATTTGCTTGTGTGAATTTCTATTGTGGTTTCTCTCTCATCTATTTTATCTTATCATCATATTTGAATGGTTCCTATGAATTTTGAATGTGCATATTTTAATGCAGAGTTACTAATTTATTCTAATGCTAGATTAGTTGAAAGTTCTTAAGTTTACTTCACTTTCTTTGATCTTATTGCATCTGGACTAATGTTATTTTCTTTTAGGGGTAAAATTCATAAATTAAATCGTGTTTTTATTATCATCTTTTCATACTTTTCTTAGATGTTTTCTTGATATATTATTGGATTTGAGCTTATGCTACTTCATGTAACACATTGGTTAAATGAATCTTTAGATGAAATTAAAACTTTGTCATAATTTTTGAAATAAAGATTAATAACACTTCTCTTTTTTTTTTTCCCTACTCTTCCTTTTACTCATCTTTATCAATTCACCTTAGATCTTTTTCATTATGAATATTCATCTTAGTTTATCTTTAAACTTAGGTTTTGAGCATAATTCACTACAAATATCAAAGATCATCTTCAAAATCAAAGATTATCTATTAAGCCACAGTGGTTCCCAACCACCAACTACTATAAATCTATGAAACAAACAACTTATTCTACCTCTATTCCACCAAGGATAATAGGATTATCACTAGTAACTCATGCAATAGATTATTTGAATCCAAAAATGAGAAGTGTTTCTCAAACACTATATGAACCCATTAATACATTTAGGTGCATCAACAAGGGGTAAAATTGGTTCTATATGGAGGGTGAGTTAAATATTTGAAAATTTGTAACATCATTGCTAATTTTGTTGAATTTTGTTTAAATATTGATGTATTCTTTGCATATTTGTGTTTATTTTATCATATTTGTGTAAATTTTGTTGATCTTAATGGTTTTAGACTAGTCTTTGTGCTTATTTAGACAAAGATAGATGTTATTCTATGTTTGATGTTTGATTTTGGTAAAGATATCTTAATATCTATGAATCTAAGGGGTTTGTGGTTAGTAATAGTTGTTTTATTCAAAAACTAATTTGGATCTCTATAAAATAGAGTTTAATTGAGCTTGAAACGTGTAAAGATCATTCATATTTATGTGTTTGGACACATATTTGAGAAAATTTAGTTAAATATTGATGTCTTTTGCCATTATTTATACATATTTATGAAAAATTTGCTTAATGTTCAATTTTGATCATCATTCTTTGTAAAGATAAGACTTACACATTATATTTCAAACAAGGTTCAAAACTATCAAGTTCGAATTACCAAGGATAAGGACCAGGTCACATTTAGAGACAAGGGTTCCCCTTCTTTCATTAGAATTCCACAAGAGATCTAGGTGAGACAAAGGTAAGCGTAGACTTTCAAAGTCTCAACTAACTTCACCAATTCATGGTGCTCCTATTTTCAATTCCTATCAAGGTATGGCTTGGTTAGGTGGTTATTTAATCAATATTCTAGGTGTGGTACATGATGTTCCTCATAATCCTAAAATGTGTTTACCTAATTTTAGTCCTAATGGTGTTATAAATTCAAATCTGCTTTAAGACTTTTGTATGTTATTCATGAAGATGTGGCATGTAGATTGTTTCCATTTACTTTCAAAGATGTTGCATATGAATGGTTCCTTGACCTTCCTAAAAACTACATAGCTAGCTAGAATGATTTTAATAATTACTTCATTGATTAGTTTGGTAAAATCATTAGTCCATGTGTCTTGTACCAACAATTTACCAAAGTTAAAAGAGACTCAAATGAGCCCATAAGATCCTTTAATGCTAGATTATAGAAAATGTTTAGCAGAACCATAGTTCCTTATAGACCTGATGAGGCTTTATCCTTAGATATTTCTAAGGATGCCTTTGATCCCATAACTTTTGTTTTTTTTAAAATATCTACTCAAGTCATCAATACATTAGGCTTAGCTTATATTGAAATTATGATCATTAATGATCAAATACAACCCCAAGGCTAAATGGCATCCATCATTTCCAACATTAACCCAAATCTACCTATTATGAATGTCATTCCCAATGCTAATCAAAATATGCTTGTATCAAATTAGCTTCCAGTTCTTAACCAATTTCCTTTGAGTCATGTACATCTTAGCCAAAACTTAGAATTCTTGAACAACTCTACCAATGGGTCTCATCCAAAAGACTAGAGAGATTTGATGCCTAAAATTAATAACAATACTCAAGTTCATAGTTCTAAGGCACACAAGAATGAGAATGGTTCTATCTTGAATATTTTTCAAAAGCTAAGCTCTGATTTCATTTAGCTACAAAATCAAGTTGGAAATACTAGAGAAAATTATAACAAGAACTTCTCTTTCTAAAGATTCAATAGGCATTCAAGCATATTTCAAAATAATAGTAATAACAACCATAATAATGAGTCACCCTCTAATAATAATGTAGCTTATAGAAACCTTGGTGATGTAACTTTGCCTAATTATTACAGAGTTAATTATATTTCAAAGCATGGTGAATTAGACTACCTAGATTTTTTCAATGATTTTGAAGCTTTTCAATAAGATTTGGATACTTTTCAAGTTGTACCTAATAAATACATTGGTGTAGGTACCTTATGTTATTCAAGGTCATCTAAATCTACTGATTCAACTCTCATGGTGGAGACATTTGAGTCCTAGTTCAAAGAAGAGAATGACCCTAAGGATATCTTTGAAGAGATTCATGATTTTTATAAATATCTAAAGAAGACCTATCCTCTGAGGAGTAAAGAGAAAAAATAACCTTTGACTACCTCATCTCCACCAACTAATGTTGACACTCCTAATACTACATTAGATAACAATCGAGAGCCTCCTAAGGGAAGTACCTATAAACTTAATGTTTATACATCTAATTATTATAATAGGGATGGATATAATATAGTAGAGGACATGAAAAAGATCAAAGCTAACATTACCTTGCATGAGTTGACTTAGATTAGAGAACAAAGGGATCTATCATTAGAATCTTTGTCTAAGAAGCCTAGTAAGTCTCAAAAGGCTGCCCATACTAATGTTTTAATACACAAAAATAAGGTAGACATTCCACCCTTCCTACCCACAGTTAGGATCTTTGGTAAGAATTTACATAATTGCTTGATAGATTCAGGTGCATCTACAAACATCATGCCTAAGGGTATTTGTGAACAAATAGGTTTGAATCCAATTAAATATAATAATTATATGACTTATTTAGATAAATAAAGAGTCAAATTGATTGGTTAATTATTGAATGTTCACATGTAGATTGATTCTGAACTAAGGATCGAATAGTTCATTGACATACAAGTGGTGGATATTGATGATGCATATGGAATGCTGTTAATTAGGGGCTGGACCAAATCATTGAATGGTTATATTTCAACTAAATATTCACATATGTGGTTACTATTGGTGTCCTAAATTGCACCCTCACTGAGTAAGGGGATTGTTTAGGTACTCTTACTCAAATCTAGTCCAACATGGGAATGACCCTAGGTTGTGGGTCACAAAATATTGGTTCAAACCTCTAAAGAAGGTCAAATTACTTATGGATCTATCACCTAAACCAGACCTAAATTAACACTTTCTAGGAAAAGGGGAGAGATATTAACAAAAATCTATGAAATCATGTAAAATGAGATGATGCACTAGTAATTTGAACATTTACACTTTGCACAAGACACACTATAAGACACATTCAAGACTAAAGAATATTAGTCCTCACATAAGTATTTCATAAAGAGGCATTGAGTAGCTATCAACTTAGCATGGGAGGGAAGTTTTCCAATTCCAAACTAATCAACAAACTTTATATTACACTTATAATGACCTATGAGAACTACAAAGCACTTCATGAAGGTGAGGAAAATCAGACAGAGACAAGTAAAGCACACATTTACTTAACCACAACACATAGATTCATAGAACACACTTCAATTTATCTAGAAAAAATGAAAGAATTTAGTCTTTATTCCATCAAATAAGAGTCTTTTCTATAAAAATATCAAAGATTTATTTTCTAAAAATTTCTAGAGAGATCCATAGTGTGGAATAAAATGGGACATATATAGAAAAAGGGAAGAGAGAGGGAGATGTGATGGATTAGCATTAATCTAAGGATGTTGAGTCATGATATTATCAAAAAGGAACCAACTTTTAAAATCTTTGTAAAATAATTCAATGCTCTATTGTCCTTATCTAACCACTAAGTCTCCTTCTTGGGACTTTATGCCATTTTATACCTAATTTGTTGATGAAGACAAACTTCTCATATCTTAGAACTGACAAAACCATGCCACTTCTAATTTGGGTGACCGTAGGTACTTATTTGTCAAAAATGTGACCATATCAAAAGATGAGACACTTATCCATACTAATCACATAATCTGTCTCTACTTTGAAACATGATCATAGGTCCATGATAGATGAAAACCAATTCATTTATTGGTTTTCTTATAGGAATAATATCGATGAAAATCTATAGCTTGCTTTATTTTATTAGAATAGCTAGCTACCCATCTTTGATCCCTATTAGGCCTAAAAAGAATTATTTTACCTCTGAGCATTTATAAAATCCAATAAATTATTATATGTATGGAGCTTATTAAACATACATCAAAAATAGTCAAGAAACCATACTGTAACTCTAGAGAATAGACCATGTATGTTCTAAAACTTCAAACTAAAGCTTCATATTAAGATTTAATGGTGATGGAACTTCATCCTAACTGTATGATTCCATCTCATTACTTAGTAGTGCTCATCTAAACTCTAATGATGTCATAGATCTTTGAAACACTTGTTCTAGTTCAACTTCAACCATATGTTTGACCTGTATACTAAATCCCTTTAGCTTTCAACTTTCAATCTCACTGATCGGTTTTCCTTGCATAGAATGTATGTGATCCATTGATTTACCTAATATATTGATATTCTCATGACACTTGGTAGTATCTCACTCTTCCTTAGGATCCTCTAACCTATTGACCTTGCTTACACCATTGATCTTCTACCAGTTTAACATGCTTGTGACACTTGACAACTTCTCATTAGTCTTTCAAATATGTTATGTTATTGAATAATTGCTCATTGATAGATATATATGTATGAATGAACATGTTCCATTGATATTCTTGGACACACTAGAATCTTCTAATTGATGCTCACCATTGGATCTCTATCAGGAAACCTAAGATCTTTCCACTTTTCATCTTCTTGCTTATGCTAACTTTTAACTTTAACTCACACCGTTAAATATTTATGTATGAATGAATGCTCACCATTAGATCTTTAGGACCCATTAACACTATATATCGCTGCTTATTATATCCTTGGTATGATTAAACACTAACCATTGATCTTTCTCATCTAAACTTAAGTGGCTATTTACCAAACCTTAAAACTGACATCTATGTGAATGTCCCAAAATTCAAGTTTAACTTTGGAGTTTTATATCTTGAGATACAAAGCTCATCAAGATACAAAATTTATATAGCATGGCCTAGGTATGAATAAATTCATGTCCATGCATTTATTTTAACCTGAGAGGCTTTCTAAGGAAAATATTAAATGCACAATCAATTTGCTTTGATCATTTGTGCATGACATTCAATGATGGTTTGGGTTTTTAAGATCACCAAATTCACACTTTAAACCTACTTAAAGTGTTTCAAAAGGTTAAAAATTCTATGTGATCTCATCTTAAATTCCATATGCTCCTTGTGACATTGGATCACTCCTTAATCAGGACCCTATTCATCTTCTCATCAAAGGCTAGGCACATTTTGGTATGTAGGCCAAATTTGGCTAACATCTTTGGTGACTTAGCTAGGTAGCATGCCTACTATGATTTGAGAACTCAAACCATTTACATTATTCTTGGACTCACTAGATGATGAATCTGATCCTATAACTACAAGAAATATTTTTAACTTGCAAAGACAAAGAATTCCACCAAATAGGGAAAGAAAAACACTTTTAAGAAAAACTATCCTAGCAAAATAGATATTTAAACAAAGCACTTCTTTGAGATGAAACATAAACAAACTAATATAAATAATCATGGCAAAGCATGATCTACCTATATCAAAAGGTAAATTCATAAACTCACTTATTCCAAGAGATGGTACAAGCTGTAAAGTAGGGTGTTTATTGAACATGACCTTTAATGAGGCACTCTCATTGCCTACCAACTCTCTAAACATCTCCTCAAATGATTCATCATTAGAAAACCAGTCACCAACAAAGACAAACTCATATTTCACTTCAAGATCTTTTTCATATTACTTATCATCTACAACATTGTTAAGAGATATCTCATATATGCATTATCTTTGAGTGACCTCATCCTCTTATCAAATGCTGCAAGTTCATCAAGATTTTCAAGGATATTTGAATAGTCAACCCAATTTGTATTATGATCTTGAATGAGTGACTCTTGATTAAAGTTATCATAAACATGTTCTCTAATGGGTAACATATCCCTAAAAATCTCTTCAATATCTTATAGAGATTCAAGGTACAACTTCTAATCATCATCTTGTTCCTCATTTTGATTAATTTGAATAGAATTAGATTGAATGACACCTTCATATTTCTCAAGAGGAGATATCTCAAATTTGTTTATGACTTCGATTTGTACCAATTACTCAAGGATTTCTTCCATATCAAGACCAAAATTATCATTCCCAAATACAATCCCATTCCCAAATACAACCTCAAGTGAAGTATCAATGAGAAAATCTTCCTTATACACACTTGAAGCATTCTCTTCACACTCTCCAAGAACTTGTCTTGCAATTATAACCTACTTCTCTATCCTCCATAGAATAGGCTCCTCCTAAAGAAGGGAGATGGTGGGAGGGTGATGAAATTCATTCATTTGAGAGGGAATATGAAGCATGCAAGGTTGATTATGATCAGATTTTGGGATCTTGAGGGAAATGGAGTTATTTAGGGAGTCTTCAAGAGGAGGGAAATAGAAATTATTAGAGACTTCTACACTCTACTCCTACTTGGCCATCACCTCATCAAATATTGAAACCTCTTTATCTTCATGGATAACTTAAACTTGAGGTATAATTAAGGAAGATATGGAACTACAAGAAGGCTTAGTCTCTTGAATAGGAATATGAGTCTACTCTCAACTCCAACAAGGCATCTCCCTTGGCTCAAACTGAGTATGGTTAATCACTTCATGAGAATGAGGAACACAACAATATTAGTGGGGAATACAAGAGAGTTCTTGAGATAACTAGTTTAACTCACCTTTCTACCTCTCCTAAGCCTCCATCTTCTCCAATATAATCTTTCACAACTCATTCCTCGTTTTCATATAATTGGATACATTTAGAAACAACATATTAACTTCCTCGTACTAATAATTTGAATTTTTTTGATTGCATATGCTAGTAGCTTGAGCTATATTTCATCCATTCTCTCTTAGAGACAAGGTTACTCATATTCAACATCATAGCCATATGGGGAAGGTGAAATCTTCTCTTGATACTGATATGGTTCACAAGAGAAATAAGGGTCATACTCTTGACAATAAGGATCATAAGAAACCTAATAAGGCTCAACATAGCTTGGATAAAACTCCTGGTAAGGATAATTAGGCTCATAATGAAGCTCATATGGATTATGAAGGAGTTGTAATGATTCATTATAGCGATGATGAGGAAGTATTGCATAGTTTCCCTCATACATTGCCATGAAAAAACATAAAGATATTGCAATGAAAATTGACTTACTTGGAAATTGTGCCTAGACTATTAGAAGTAATTGCTTGAGCTTCAAATTACCAAATACTTCATTTAGAACATTTTTGAAACTATAATTTCACCAAGCCTAGCTCTAATATGTCCCATTGAGCATGCCATAACTATTGGTGTCTTAGATTACACCCTAGCTAAGCAAGGAGATTATTCAAGTCCTACTCAGATCTTGTCCAACATGGGAATGACCCTAGGTTATGGGTCACCTAATATTTGGTCAGACCTTTGGATAAGGTTGGATTCTTTATGGATCTATCACCTAAACTAGACCTAAATTAACAATTGATTGGAAAAGGGGAGAGAGACTAACAATAATCTATGATAACATGTAAAATGAGGTGATGCACCAGTAATTTGAACACTTACACTTTGCACAAGACTAAGACACATTTAAGACTAAAGAAGATCAATCCTCACATAATTATTTTATAGAAAGGCATTGATTATCTATCATCTTATCATGGGAGGGAAATTATCCACTTCCAAACTAATCAACAAAATTTATATTGCACTTAGAATGACCTATGAGAACTACAAAAAACTTCATGAAGATGAGGAAAATCAGACAAAGGCAAGGAAAGCATGCATTCACTTAACCACAACACATAGATTCATAGAACACACTTTAATTCAACTAGTAAAAATGAAAGAATTTAGTCTTTATTACATTAAATAGGTGTTACAATAAAAATCTTGACATAGCCTAAGCAAGCCAAAGGCATAAGAGTATTTTCTCTAAAAATATTAGAGATTTCTTTTCTAAAAATTTCTAGAGAGATCCATAGTGTGGAAGAAAATAGGACATATATAAAAAAAGGAAAAAAGAGAGGGAGTTGTGATGGATTAGCATTAATCTAAGGATGTTGAGTCATGATCTTATAAAAAAGGAACCAACTTTTAAAATATTTGTAAAAGAATTCAATGCTCTATTTTCCTTATCTAATCACCAGGTCTCCTTCTTGGCACTCTATGCCATTTTCTACCTAATTTACTGACAAGGACAAACTTGTCATATCTTGGAACTGACAAAACTATGCCATCTCTACTTTGGGTGGTCATAAGTAATTATTTGTCAAAAATGTGACCATATCAAAAGATGAGACACTTCTCCATAATAATCACATAGTCTACTTCTTGAAACATGATCACAAGTGTATGATAGATGAAAACTAATTCATTTTTTTTCATATAGCAAGAATATCGATGAAAAACTATAGACTACATGATCTTATTACAATAGCTATCTACTCATATTTCATCCCTTTTAGGCCTAAAAATAATTAGTTTGCCTTTAAGAATTTATAGAAGTCAAGAACCTATTATATTCATGGAGCTTCTTCAATAGATGGTGAACACAATTGAGAAACCAAATTGTAACTCCAAAAATTAGACCCTATATGTTCTAAAACTTCAAACCAGAGCTTCATATTGAGCTTTAATTGTGATGGAGCTTTATCTTGATTGTATTATTGCATCTCATTTCTTAGTATTGATCATCTAAACTCTAATGGTGACATCTCTCTTTGAAACACTTGTTCTAGTTAGACCTCAACCATATGTTCAACCTCTATACTAAATCCCCTTAGCTTTCAATTTTTAATCTCAGTCATTGATTTGGTTTGTATAGAATGCACATGAGTCATTGATTTTTTTAGAAGCTTAATGCACTCATGACACTTGGTAGTCTCTCACTCTTCCTCAAGATCCTTTAAATTATTGACCTTTCTCACACTGTTGATATGAATCTATATGAATGAACACATATTTTTGATCTTTTACTAGTTTAATGTTCTTATGACACTTGGTAGTTTCTCATTAGTATTTGAGATACACTAGATTATTGACTCATTATTCACCATTATATCTCGAAGGCTAAGTACATTTTGGTATGTATGCCAAATTTAGCCAACATCTTTGGTGACTTAACTAGGTAGCATGCCTACTACGCTTTGAGAACTCAGACCATTTACATGATTATTTGACTCACCAAAATGATAAATCTAATTCTATGACTACAAGAAATATTTTCAACTTTCAAAGACAAATAATTCCACCAAATAGGGAAAGAAAAAAACTTTAAACTAAAACTATCGTAACAAAATAGATATGCAAACAAAGCACTTATTTGGGATGAAACATAAAAAAACTAATCTAACTAATCATGAGAAAGCATGATCCACCTAGATCAAAAGGGAAATTCATGAACTCACTCATTATAAGAGATGGTACAAGATATAAATCAAGCTATTTATTATACATGTACTTTGATGAGTCACTCTAATTCCCTACCAAATCTCTAAAAATCACCTCAAATGAGTCATCATTAGAAAACCAGTCACTGAAAAAGACAAACTCATCTTGCACATTAGGATCTTTTTCATAATACTTATCATTTACAACATTACCAAGTGATATCTCATCTATGCATTATCATTGAGTGACCTCATCCTTCTTATCAACTACTACAACTTCATCAATATTTTTGAGGAGATTTGAATAGTCAACACATTTGTATCATGATCTTAAATGAGTGACTCTTGATCAAATTTCTCATAAACACGTTCTCCAATGGGAAACATATCCCTACAAAGCTCTTTGATCTCTTATAAAGATTCAAGGTATAGTTGCCAATCATCCTCTTATTTCTCATTTTGATCAATGTGAATATAATTATCTTGAATGACACCTTCATCTTTCTCAAGTGGTGATATCTCAAATTTATTTATGACTTTAATTTATACTAATTCCTCATAGAGTTCTTCCACATAAAGACCAAAATTCTCTTTCTCAACTACAATATCATTCCCAAATACAACCTCAGGTGAAGTATCAATGAGAAAAAATTTCTCATACACACTTGAAGCATTCTCTTCACACTCTCCAAGAGCTTTGCTTGCAGTTGCAACCTATTTCTCTATCCTCCATATAATAGGCTCATCTTGAAAAAGGGATATGGTGGGAGGGTGATGAAATTCATTCATTTGAGAGGGAATATGAAGCATGGAAGGTTGATTATGTTCATATTTTAGGATCTTGAGGGAAATTGAGCTATTTAGGGAGTCTTGGAGAGGAGGGAAAGAAAAATTCTTAGAGACTTATACATTCTGCTCCTTCCACTTGGCCATCACCTCATCAAAGCTTGAAACCTCTTTATCTTCATGGATAAATTGAACTTGAGGTATAAGTAAGGAAGAAATGGAACTATAATAAAGATTAGTCACTTGAATAGGCATGAGTCTGCTCTCGAGTCCAACTAGGTTAAGCACTTCATGACAATAAGGAACAAAAGAATACTCATAGGGAATACAAGAGGTTTCTTGAGATAACTAGTTCAACTTACCTTTTTGCCTCTCCCAAGCCTCAATCTTCTCCAACACAAGATTTCACAACTCATTCATCTCCTTTGGATCATTGGATACATTTAGAAACAACCCATTCACTTCCTCATACTAAACATTTGAACAAACTTTTCTTGCATATGCTGGTAGTTTTATCTCTATTTCATTAATTATCTCTTGGAGATAAGGATGCTTATATGCAACATCATAGACATATGGGGAAGGTGAAATATACTCTTGAGACTGATATGGTTCACAAGGGGAATAAGGGTCATACTCTTGACAATAAGGATAATAATAAACCTACTAAGGCTCAACATATCTTGGATAAAACTCATGATAAGGCTAATTAGGCTTATAATGAAGCTCATATAGATTATGATAGAGTTATAATGATTCATTATAGGGATTATGAGGAAGTATTACATAGTTTTTCTCATACAAAGCCATGAAAACAACATAAAGATATTGTAATGAAAATTAACTTACTTGGAAACTATGCTTGGACTATTAAAATTTATTTCTTGAGCTTGGAATTACTAAATACTTCATAAAGAACACTACTAAAAATACAATTTCACCAAAACTAGCTCAAATATGTCCCACTAGGCATGCTAAAATTATTGGTGTACTAAATTTCACCTTAGCTGAGCAAGGGGATTATTTAGGTCCTCCTACTTAAATCTAGACCAACATGGGAATGGCCCTAAGATGTGGATCACCTAATGTTGGGTCATACCTCTGAATAAGGCTGACTTCCTTCTAGATCTATCACCTAAATTAACACTTTATTAAAAAATGGGAGAGAGATTAATAATAATCTATGAAAGCATGTAAAATGAGTTGATGCACTAGTAAATTGAATACTTACACTTTGCACAAGACCCAATATAAGACACATTAAATACTAAAGAAGATCAGTCCTCACATACGTATTTCATAGAAAGGAATTGATTAGTTATTAACTTAGCATGGGAGGTTATTTATCCACTTTTAAACTAATCAAAAAATTATATATTGCACTTAGAATGACCTTTGAGAACTATAAAGCACTTCATGTAGGTTAGGAAGATTAGACATAGGCAAGGAAAGCATACATTCACTTAACCACAACACATATATGCATAGAACACACTTCAATTTAGCTATAAAAAATGAAGGAATTCAATCTTTATTTCATCAAATATGTGTTACAATACAAATCTTGGCATAGCTTGAGCAAGCCAAAGGCATAAGATTATTTTCTATAAAAAAATCAAAGATTTTTTTTCTAAAAATTTCCAGAGAGATCCATAGTGTGGAATAAATTGGGACATATATAGAATAAAGGGAAGAGAGAGGGAGTTGTGATGGATTAGCATTAATCTAAGGATGTTAAGACATGATCTTATCAAAAAAGAACCAACTTTTAAAATATCTATAAAATAATTCAATGATCCATTTTCCTTATCTAACCACTAGATCTCCTTCTTGGGACTCTATGCCATTTTATACCTAATTTGTTGATAAGGACAAACATATGATATCTTGGAAATAATAGAACTATGCCATCTCTAATTTGGGAGGTCATAAGTACTTATTTATAAAAAATGTGACCATATAAAAAGATGAGACACTTCTCCATAATAATCGCATAGTCTACTTCTACTTTGAAACATGATCCTAACTCCATGATAGATGAAAACCAATTCATTTTTTTTTTTCATAGAGCAAGAATATCAATGAAAACTTATACACTACTTGATCTTATTGCAACAACTAGTTGCCCATCTTTGATCCCTTTTAGGCATAGAAAGAATTATTTTGCCTTTGACAATTTATAAAAGCCAAGAAATTATTATATGCATGGAGCTTCTTCAATAAATGGTTAATGTAGTCAAGAAACCAAATTGCAACTCCAAATAATAGACCCTATATATTCTAAAACTTTAAACTAGAGCTTCGTATTGAGCTTTACTGGTGACAGAGCTTCATCTTAACTATAAGACTACATCTCATTACTTATTAGTGCTCATCTAAAATCTAGCAGTGACATAACTCTTTGAAAAACCTTCTCTGGTTTGACCTCGACCATATGTTTTACCTCTATACTAAATCCCCTTAGATTTTGACTTTCAATCTTGCTCATTGATTTTATTTATATGGAATGCATGTGATCCATTGATTTACCTAACATTTAACATAATCATGACACTTGGTAGTATTTCTCTCTTCCTTAGGATCCTCTAACTTATTGAACTTTCTCACACCATTGATCTTGATCAATATGAATGAATGCATACTATTGATGTTCTACCAGTTTAACATGTTTGTGACACTTGGCAACTTCTCATTCTTCTTTGAGATATGATAACTTGTTGAATCATTGATCACCATTATATCTCTATGTATGAATGAACACACACCATTGATCTTCTTAGACCCACTAGAATATATTAGTAGATGATCACTATTGGATCTTTCTCAAGACACCCAAAATCTTGCCACTTGTTATCTTCTCACTTATGTTGACTTTTGACTTTAACTCACGCCATTGGATCTTTATGTACAAATGAATTCTCATCATTAGATATTTGGGACCCACTGACACTATAAATCACCACTCACCATTAGATCTTTGGTACAATTTAACTCTAACCATTGATATTTCTCATTTGAAATCAAACATCTATTTGTCGAGGCTTAAACTTGACATCTATGTGAACATTCTAGACTACAAGTTCAACTTTTGAGTTTTATATCTTGAGATAGAAAGCTCATCAAGATTTAAAATTTGTATATAATGGTTTAGGAATGAATAAATTCATTTCCATGAATTTATTTTGATCTGAGAGGCTTTTTGAGCAAATATATTAAATACAAAATTAGCTTGCTCTAGTCATTTGTGCATGATGTTCGATGATGGTATGGTTGTCTAAGATACCCAAATTCACACTTTAAGCCTATTTAAAATGTTTAAAAAGGTTGAAAATTCTATTTGATCTCCTCTTTAAGTACTTACACTCATTTTTATATTGCATCGCTCTTCAATCAGGATCTTGCTCAGCTTCTCATCAAAGGCTAGGCACATTTTGGTATGTAGGCCAAATTTGGATAACATCTTTGGTGACTAATCTAGGTATCATTAATAATATTATTTGATAAATATAACCATTTACATGATTATTTTACTCACCAAAATGATGAATCTGATCCTATGGCTGTAAGAAATCTTTTTGACTTGCCAAGACAAAGAATTCCACCAAACAGGGAATCTAAAAATTCTCATGCTATCCCTGGATTATGGAAAATGGTGTTATATGCAAATTAGGTCCTATAGTAAGAGTGGTATTAATCAATCCCATCATTAAAGAATATAATGCCTCTTACAAATTCTAATTCCCATATACTAACAATATTATAGAGTATGAAGCACTTATTCTTGGATTACAATTTACAACTAAACATAAGGTCAAAGAAACATTAGTTTTTGGTGATTCTAAACTGGTAGTTAATCATGTCAATAGTAAATATCAATACAAGTTATCCTATCTTAAGAAATATAAATTTAGAGTGTGGGACTTAATTGAATGTTTTGATGAGTTCAACATTGTGTCAATCCTTAGGGAAGAAAATAAGGTTGTTGATGAACTTGCTTCAGCTATAACCAACCTTATACCCAATAAAGTTTCCAAGTACAAAGACTTACCATTGAATTAGTCCCATGTCCCTTAGTACTAGATAATTTTAACCACTTGCAAGTATTCAGTGATGATTAATAGATCATAGACTTCATGACTAGCTTAAGAGTATTTGAGGCTCACATCATTGATGAAGCCAATGAAAATACCCTTGATGATGATAAAGTTGAAGGCAATATTGATGACAAGGTTATTCATTTGAGTAAAAATAAGACCCCTAAATATATGATAGCCTTAGAGAGACTATTTTATTTAAACAAACTAGCTGAGATTATCAAGATTCCAAAATTAGATAGAAAGGACTAAAATACAATGGACTTAGGTTCCCAAGGTCAACCTCAGTTGGTGAACACTAGTACAGCCTACACAAGCATTTAAAATGAGAGAGATAAATATTTTTTAACCAAGTATAAGGATATGATAGAATGGTCTTATGATGAGTTGAAGATCTTTGATCTTAAAGTCATAACCCACACCACACCTCTAAAAGAAGCATGTAAGCCATTTAGGAAAAAAAAGGCCAGCCAACCATGTCCTAAAACCAATGATATATAAATATGTTGATAAGTTACTAGGTGTAAAGATAGTATTTCCCATTAGATACTCCACTTGGGTAGCTAACCTAGTACCAATCAGGAAGAAAAATGGTGAAATCAAATTGTGCATTGACTTTAGAAATCAACATAGAGAATATAAAAAGGATAATTACCCCTACCTTATCTTGACCAAATAATCCAAATTATTTTTGGTTCTTCTATGATTTTTTTTCTTGATGGATTTTTAGGCTATAATCAAGTGCTAGTGAACAAAGAAGATAGAATGAAGACTGCATTTACTATTAAGTGGGGTAATTTTGCCTACAAGAGCATGCCCTTTGGATTGATAAATGAAGGTGCAACATTTCAAATAATAATGGATCATATATTCTAAGGCCTCATAGGTAAGTACATTATTATTTATATGGATGACCTGATTATCTTTTCAAAGAATAGGGAAGATCACGTCATGCACTTGCAACAAGTATTTGAAAGGTGTAGAAGGTATGGAATTTATCTCAACTCAAAGAAGAGCATTTTTTGTGTAACTAAGAGAAACTTTTTAGGACATGTTATAACTAATGAGGGGATATCTATAGACCTAGATAGAGTACATACAATATCAAAGTTAGAACCCCCTAACAATATGAACGAACTAAAGTCTTTATTTAGTAAAATAAACTGTATGAGGAAGTTTATTTCTAGTTTTACAATAACAATGAGACCTTTGAATGACATGTTGAAGAAAGATTCTAAGATCACTTAGAATGAAGATACCAAAAAGGCCTTCAAGGAAATCAAAGAAGCAACTAAACAAGCCCATATGTTATCCAGACTTTACTAAAGACTTATTTTTTACTCTTTTGCTTTTGACCATACAATTGTAGTTGTCTTAACTCAGAAGATAGATGGATGTGATCATCCTATTGTTTTCATGAGTATTAATTTTTAAAATGTTGAATTGAATTATTCTCTTATTAATAAATATTCATGTGTTCTGGTCATGGTAGCAAAGAAATTTAGGCATTATATCCTTAGAAATAAGGTACATGTAATACTATGAGAACCTACCACTAAGCTCATACATAGTCAATGTGAACTTGGATAAAGGAGAGGTAAGTGGATATTTGTTCTCTAAGAATATGATCTATAGATGAAGACTACAAAGTTGGTAAGATTCCAAGGTTTAATTCATTTGATTTCCAATACTAATCCCAAACTGAGTGTCATGCAGGTAGAACAACAAAAAAATTGGCCCAATGATTGGTATAATTCTATTATTCATTTGTTGATCAATGGCTATTATCTTGTAGGATTAAGTAGAGATAAAAAGAGAGATTTAAGGCTCAAAGTAACTCATTTTTTTTATCAAGGATAGAGTGCTATACATGAAGAAATTTGAATTCATTTACCTAAGGTGTGTTTCTAAGGAAGATATGGCTAAAATCTTGAGCACTTTATATTAAAAACTAAGAAGTGGACATCCATCTGGAAGGACTACAACCCATAAGATCCTTAGGGCTGGTTATTATTGGTTGAATATTTTCAAATATGTTCACAACCATGTGAAATAATGCCACTCATGTTAAATCTTCAACACTAAAGAGCCCAAGGCAACCATGCCATTAAAGCCAATAATAATTGATAAACCCTTTGCCTAATGGGGATTGAATTTTGTGGGGTTCATTAACCCCAATTCCTCTAATGGTCACAAATTTTTAATTATTTCTACTAACTACTACATAAGATGGACTAAATTAGTGGTAACTAAATAGTATAGGACTAAAGAGGTGGTCAAATTTTTAGAAGAAAACATATGCACAAGGTTTGTAATTTTAGTGTCTCTA
Source organism: Torreya grandis (assembly GCA_037957365.1). NCBI lineage: Eukaryota > Viridiplantae > Streptophyta > Pinopsida > Cupressales > Taxaceae > Torreya > Torreya grandis. Next base: position 875,586 of record JARHVA010001840.1, read on the forward strand.
GTCTATGATAATAGATCTACCTTTGTAGCCATTGAGATCACTAAATGGGTATCTGACAACAACATTGTTCTCAAGTTCTCATCAAACCATTACCATTAATAAAATGGAGTGTCTAAATAAATAAATAATAACTTGATGAATGCCATAAAGAAGTCTACAGCTAATAAACCAAGAACATGGCACAAGCTACTTAAGTATGTCCTTAGGGTAAAAAGAACTAGAGTCAAACAAGATCTTAAGGCATCACCATTCTTGTTGGTATATGGTCGAGAACTTATATTTCCCATAAAACTCAAGATACTAATGTACATTTTCAATAAAGATTACATGGAGAAGGATTAGGAATTTGAAAGTTCAAGGATACTTGACATCATACAAATGGAAGATGCAAGAGAGGAAGCTTTCACCAATTTTAGTAGAAACCAAACCATAGTCAAGGTGGTTTGATAAAAGTTTAAAGATAAATATGTTTATACAAGTATATTTATTTCTTCTCTAGGATAAATCCTCATAACCAAAGGGAAAACATGGGAAGGTCACACCTCTATGGATTGGTCCATATCAAATTGTTGAGACCCTCAGAGACAACACCTTTAAATTGAAAGACTTATAAATAGCAGAGTTTATAGTACCAACCAATGGGAAATACCTCAAGCACTATTTATCTATTACCTCACCTAAAGTATTCATGAAATGAACTATAAGAATAGTTAGAGTTAGTATGGGTAGGGCTTAGTTTAGTTTCTATCCTTATTGTCCCTTACTTGTACATAATGTTTGTATATATTTATTTTCTTATTTCCTTTGCTTTCTATTGGTGTGATTAATGCTTGGTGTGTTTGCTTTCGTTGATTTATTCCTTAGTTTTAATAAGTCTATTCTAGATAACCCTCAGCTCAAGATTCATATGATTTCTCAGAGAAACCTCACAGTTCAAGAATGCAGGTATGTTTTCACAGCATTTATTTATCATGGATTATTGAAATATGAGCTTAATGTTATAGTTTAGAGAAAATAGTAAAGAATAATAAATAGGTTAATTATTCCTTGAGATTACAAACCTTGTTTTGATCTGAGTTTGGTTCTAAGAAGGATTACACATATAGGGTAAAATATTTGATTATTAGGATACAGTCATGCTTGCACTTAAAAAACATTAATTTTTTGAGACAAAGTTTACTGCCAAGGATGATTCTATAAAGATCAAACATGTGACCAAATCTTAAAACCTAGCTAATGTGTTTCCCAACCTTTGCTAGAAAGTCAATATATTAAAAATACAAAAAATAAGAGTTTATTACAAAATTCAAAAGGTTTTTAAAGTAGAGGTGATCATGGTAATATCCATTCGGGCTATGGATGTCTAGATGGAAATGTAACAAGGCCTTGAGAGGATTCAAAAGTATATACGTCAAGGCTATAGATGTTTAGTTGGTAGCAGAGCAATGCCTAAGCCTTCCCTAAGCTAAATCATGATTCTTAATGAACATCTAAATATGTTGTAAGTAAATGTTAATTGTTAAAGTCATGAATCTAGAAGTTGTTCTCTAAATCCTATGGAAATAAATTAGTGGAATCAAAGCACACACACAACATGGATATGTCTTGATGTTTGATCCTAATTTTTCATATGAAAGATTTTTTATAACCATGAACTAATCTTCATAATGGTGCTTGATCAAGTGTAATAGGTATCCTAATTATTAGTCTAAACCAAAATATCTAAATTCTAGCATATTGTTATGTTTCCCCTAGAAGTTACCATTTGTTCAGGTCAACATACCCCCATTTCTGAAAAATGTGGACCATTGTTTTAAATTATGCAAATTTGTACCTTAAAGTTGAAAATTCACTTGATCAAAGTACCACTAACTTGTTTGTACATTGTCTTTATTTGAAGATCATTCACACCTAATTTGATTGGCATATTTGTTCATAATTCTGATTTAATATTGCCTAAAAGTGTTAACATTAGATCTGTATGTTTCATGTTGCAACTCCAATATAGTCTACTTGGAATGGGTAATGCTAGGGTTTCATGATTATTATATCAATTTGGCCTTTTACTAGATTTTGGTCTATTGAAAATCAATTTGAAATCATCTTAAAACCCTCATTCAAATTACCCTAACTCAGGTCCCTTTGAATCAAATTTCAAATTTGGTGGGAACAATTTACATGGAAATGATTTATCATGCTATGGACTTAGTTCAATTTTTATCCCAAGGTTTAGCCATGTTTATGGACATGACCAACCCTTAGTTTAAATTTTTTATTTTAGGTCCCTTTACATCTTGAGCCTCCCTTGGTCCCTTTTATTTCTAGAATGTCTAGCTAAATGAAGGGTCCCTTTTACTATAGACTTAGCCTAAAAGCCTTACCCTAAAGTTTGTTGTATTTATTAATACAACAGACATTAGGCTAAAACTATATTTTGTATCTTTTATTATTCATAAGGTCCTCTTTATTATGTCTCAAAACTTGGCTTAAATATTTTAACATAAGGTTTTATTTTATTTGTTAACATGAAATAAAACCATGGTTTAAATACATTATGCTAATTTATTTATTTTCATGAGCCTGACTTAAATATCATTTTTATCCTTAGGATCAATGGTTTGCATTTTTTTGGGTGATCAAGATCTAATGGTGTGAGATTAAAAACAAAGCCCTAACCCTAAGCTAAATTTTAAACTTCTTCCAAAGATCAATGGTATGCATTTGCTTAGGTAAGATTGATCTAATGGTGTATACTGAGTCAAAGCTTCAACAAATCCCTAAGACAAGTGAGAAGGTGACAAGTGTCATACTCATATCTAAATAAAATTGAGTAGCTAATGGCATTTGACCTTAGGGATCAAGATCTAGTAGAGCGCATTTGTTTGGACAAAGATGGTCAAATTATGCATATCAAACATTAAAAAGTCAAAATCCCTAAGGAAGAATGAAAATATGATATGTGGTATAGCCATGAGCCATAATTTAAAGCTCAAACATCTTTTAAAGATTGATGGTACACATATGAACATACACATTTTGATAAATGCTCCATGAAGTAGGAGGTATAATTAAGTAGATCAATATCAATGGTCTATGTTGATCTATGTAAGGATGATCCAATGGTGTGATATCAATGTAGAATTTTCAAAAGACAATGGTCATTTTTTAAATATTAATGAGTAAAATTAAATAAAATGGCCACAAAGATGCCATGGTGATGCCACATTAGATCCACATAAGTATAATATGCCAAGTTGAAGATTTTATAGACTCAATAAATGTAAGGGTATAAGTACACAATATAATTAGGATTGAAGTCATAAATATCACATAAGTTCAAATAACTACTACCATCAAAGTATTGTAAAAACCTTCAAGAAAGACCCAAAAAATATATAAACCCTAGTTCAACCCTATGCTTGTTATAATTAAGCCAAACAAGTTAAATTATCACTTATGCAAGTATAATTTGATACAGAATTAAATTTCAAACCATTATAAAACAATTTAGAGAATCCCACAACCATGTCAGTCCAAAAATGTGTTTTAAGGGAAGATGTAGAGCTTTATCTGAATTTAAATATAGAAGGGATTATTTTCAAAGACATATTTTTTTACCACAACTCTAAATATAGGGGACAATAATTGGTCAAGCTTGTTTTGGACCACTGAGAACCAACAACCCATCACAAAAGAATAACATGTTTGTAACAAGGTTCTACTACAATGATCAAGGGCATCTTGTAATAAAATAAATTTTGAAAGAACAAACCATCTTGTTAATCCAAGAAGATAAATTTAATCTATATGAGGACACCATGATTGACAGTCAATTCCTTAAAGTTAGTCAAAACCAAATAAGAGGCAATAAGTGATCAAAATTCCATGGCTACTAGCCAAGTTGGCCAATGGTAGGTTTCAATATATCAAGTGAAAGACTTGATCAAAGCCTTAACCAATAATCAAGTCCATAAATTCAATATAGTTAGCCTAGCCCATTTAAATATGGCTATGGCTATGTTAGTAGACAAAATCAAAGCCTTGAGTAAATGGTCCAAGTAGATGGAGGACATTTCCAAGGGCCTGAAATAGTAGGAAGATAAAATGCTACACATGTTGATAGATTAGTCAAAGAACCCACCTCACTTAGTCCTTTGGGCCTTATCACTGGTGAGGAGTTCAAGCATAGAACTACTCGATTCATGCTAGAAGTGAGGAATCATGGACATGAGAAAACAAGGGCTGATAATAAGAAGATCATGAGCCTAATTTTATCATCAAAAGAGAATATAAGAGATGCTGGGAACATCAAAAATGCTTTGGAGAGAGCTAAGAAAGATCTATGTAACCTGGCAGATCAAGAAAAGGAATTATTCATGAAACCTATCATTGATCTCTAGCTGATAAATGAATATTAGTATAGAATGAAGATCTTTCAGGTAAGGTAGAAGATTACATCATCAAAAGTGTCTCCAAGATAATTAAGATAGGAATATTCTTTCTATAATTGAGCTTATATACTTTTGAAAAGAGAATATTCTCTTGTAAAGACATATGCAACTTGTAAATAACATTGCCTATAGGTTAGTCATTTAGAATGTCTAGAGGTATCTCAAAATATTGTAAAAGGATATTTGTCCTTAAATTTAACATGACTAACCAACATACCTCATTGAATTTCTATATAAAGAGGTATTTCCAATTTTAAAAGGGGAGGTGAGTGTTTTTAGAGCCAAAAAACTATTTGTAATTTTTGACCAAATTAATAAATGCAAGGAATTCTTCAAAGTTTGTCCATATTTTCTTGTGTGAATTTTCATCATGGTTTCTCTCTCATATATTTGATCTTATCTTAAAATTTGAATGGTTTTTATGAATTATGAATGTGCATCTTTTAATTCAGAGTTGCTAATTTGTGCCAATGCTAGATTAGTTAAAATTTCTTAGGTTTACTTCACTTTCTTTGCTCTTATTGCATTTAGGCTACTATTATTTGCTTACAGGGGTAAAATTCTTAAAGTAAATTTTAATCTTATTTATCTATTTTTATACTTTCCTTAGATGTTTGCCTAATGTGTGATAGGATTTGAGCCTTATGCTACTTCATGTTACACATTGGTTAAATGCATATTTATATGAAATTTGAACTTTGTCATAATGTTTGAAGCGAAGATCAACAACACTTATATTTTCTTCACTACTCTTCCTTTTACTCCTTTTTTATCAATTCACCTTAGATAAATTTCATTGTGAATATTCATCTTATTTTACCTTTAGACTTAGGATTTTAGCATAATTCAGTATAAATAGCATAGATCATCTTAAAAATAAAACATTAACTATTAAGCCAAAATGGCTCCTAACCACCAACTAATAGAAATTTGTGAAATAGATAACTTATTCTGCCTCTATTCCACCAAGGCTAATAAGATTATCACAACTAGTAACTCATGCAATAAATTCTTTGAATCTATAAATAAGAAGTATTTCTTAAACACTATATGAACCCACTGACACATATTCTACCCGAGGTTATAATGGTCACCATGAACTCATTAGGAACATACCACCTAACTTCCTATATTTTGATGATGATGAGATGGATGAGATTAGACTCAAGGTCAAAACTTATGATCTCTCCCCTCATCTCATCATTATCTTTTATTTTCATTAAAGCCTCACCCTTGAAACTCTCCTATCGATGATATATTTTTGGTCCTGAACAAGATTAGACATTCTTTTCATCATGTAAATTCTAATAAAAATATCATACCTACCTATACCATTGTCCTGTATACACCTGATTATGATGATGGTTATGCTTTAGAATATAATTTTATATGAAGACTTATCTAAATAGAGATGCCAAGATTATTTGATATCATACTTCTTTATTTCAATATTTCTATTGTCTTATAATATTCCTTCTTTCATATTGCCTAATTCTAGTATTCTTCCTATTTTTCATAAGGTAGAGATGGATTGATTGCATGTTACACCTCAAATTTTAGAAGAGCCTTTTAGAAGCATGTTCATGGATCATGTCATGATCGGTCCTTACCATTTTTATAGATACCAATATCTTTCTATCTTTCTTCCCTTAGATATTCTAACTACTACTCTTAAGCCTTTTGCATGTCCCATTCTACCTTTAACTAAGTCTCATCTTATGTTTGATCCTACTTTACCTTCAGATGAACCTAACATAGTATTTATACCATCCCTACCTTACCTTGGTGATGGCCTTATTCTTTTTCCACAACTTTATTCCATGCCTACCCAATGGTCCAATCAAATTTATTATGGTATTCAAATAGCTTTTGATCATTAGACTATAGACTACCAATTATATCAGGCTTCCCTGACTTCCCCTTCTACCTATTCCATTAATAGACACCCAAAGTCTATGAATAAACATATCCATTTCTTCCATGGAATAAATAATCATTATTCCACCCATTATCAAAATATTTAAAAATATATTGAAACATTGTGTCCTTCCCTTACTAATCCAAAAGATAAGGCTATACCTCCTTCCAAATTGTTACCTGAGTATATCCCTAAATACAAAGAAGTATTATCTTTGGCACTAGTGAGGTACCCATCATATTGATCATTGCCACATTCTCTAGTAATACCTTCATAATCACCTTATTATGATTCTTTCACCCAATATTCCTCCTTTGATAGGTCGCCCATGTAAGAAGGTTCCTCCTTCTTCACCTATAATTCATTCCCCACCTATGGCTCCTTTTCCATTGATGGTTCCACCTTCTTATCCTTCATATACCATTATTATTCTGGCATCTATTCCCCTCTTTGAATCTTGTACACATGAGATCCCTCATGAGAATGATCCTTAAACTCCACCTGTATTTTCTATTGAGAATATTTAGAGAGAAGTCTTTGCATAGCTTTCCATGAGGATAAATGAGACTCTAGCTACTGTTAGGATCTAATTTCATAGAGATATTTCAAATGTCATGGATAACATTTATGGAAAAATTTATCATCATTTGTGAATGTGACATGGTGTTCCTTCTCTTTGTTATTCTTTATGATTTTGGATTGGACTTGTGATCCACTTTTATAAATCTTATAGCATTTGACTATGTGAAATCTAGTTTCACCTATCTATTTCACAAGGATATTTATATTTTGCATTATATGTTGTATATGGTTTCATTTTATTTCATCTTTTCTTATGGTTTCTTTTCATTCTTTCCATGAATGCACACTTATATTTATGATTTAATTTATTTCATAAATGTCTTTATATTTTCTAATGATTGTTTGTTACCTTCTCTTAACAACTCAGATAATTATTATGGTGAATTATTTATACCTTGTTCCCCTTATTAATCTTTCTTTACCATGTGATTAGTTATCAAACAAGATGTCACATTGTAATCCTATTTTACCAATATACTTTGGATCTCCCTTTATTTCCTTATCTCCTTTCACATATTAAGAATACATACAGTTGAAACTTGAGATTACATACTAGTTCATAGGTAAGTCTAAGTGTTTAGTCAGTCATATCTTTGGATGCTTATATTCCTTCAAATAAAGTCTAAATCTCATTCATGTGTGTCACTTTTATCACTCATGTTGGTTATTCCAAATCCATATGGAGGAGGAATCATAAAAGCCATAAAATTTAAAATTCAAATCATTTAAATAAAATATAATGATACAAAAGGTAACATATAAATCTCAAAAATCAAATCACACTAAAAGACATGATTCATAGCACATATCCTTTTTCTAATAGAATCTTAAACTCCATATTTGGCTTCATGATAGTGTCGATGTCCATTGGGGTGGGACAGGCCAGTACATTGGGAAAGGAGAATGAAAAATCTTTTAGTGCCACGTACTTTATCACGTAAGTGTCTAATCTTTGTAGTAGACCGATGGCTCTATAAGAGGTCCTAATGAGTGGGTAACATGTTGTGGGAAGTTATGATCTAGGGGATTCCCACTAGAATTTATGATTATATATATACAAGGATGATGTGAAAAATATATAAGGACTCTTTATATTAGAATTAATTACTTGTTATGGATGCAGATGTGGCATTATCTTGCCAATAATACCACACCTCCATCTGTAATATTTTCAAATATTTTTTTTAAATTGCTACCAATATATTCACTAATATATTTTAATATATTTGCATTTCCACTAAGATATTTTATTATATATTATATTCCCGTATTTATTCATTCTTGATAATCCATTGCTTATTATTATTGTTATTCAAGAAGTTGCATGCTTCTTAATTAATGATGCCAAGCACACATGGTATGAACTCTCCACCTTGGCACCAACCAACTACAGAATTCAACAATGCATTTTACATAGATTGTTGATAGTGGTTGGTGTGGTTTGTTGGTAGTGTTTGGAATGGTTTTTTATAAATCTCTACTTAACACTGAACTAGTGTCAATTTATACACCAAATATACTCCATACTTGGACTGCATACCTTGGGCATTGAGCTAGCAGGTATTGGGAGTCCCTTTAATAGAATGATGACCCAAATTAGCTTATAAGATCACCATATTGCTTGCATATATGGGGTTTATTCCTAAAATGGATAACCAACATGGAGATTTTAACAGAACTTCAGTTTGGGTAAAACTAATATGCTAGCCAATGTGGAGGTGTTGAAAATAATTTAGAGACTTTAGAATAAACAAACATGCCAAACCAATGTGGAAAGGGTGTGGGAGAATAAATAAGAGGTTGTTGGGTAAAACTTAAATATGGGTAAAATAGAAATATTATACCCAACCAATGTATTAAGGCATTGAGAAATATAAACAATAGGTATTTTGTATAGGGACAACATGGAAAAATTATAGAATTATTGGAGATAGAGAATAATCTAGTTTTTACAGGTAGTAAGGACATATATAAATTTGAGGAAGTTTGTTTTATTGCACATAAAAATTAAATGGTAAGGAATGATTATTGGATCACTTAGAATAATTTTGTAATTATTCTTATGAGTTTTAATTAATCATAACACTCATAGAGTGGACCCAGGGATGTAGCCATTTGGTGAACCCCATAAATAGATATTTCTATGTCATTTTAATTTATTCTTTGTTGTATAAATTTATTTCAATTTTAGAATTAAAATTACTAAATTATTTTATTAAAACCAATTTTGGATTAAATTATAGAGAAATTGGAATTAATAATTTAGTTATTATCCAACTTAAATAAATCATAGATTTTTTATAACTTGAATTTTTGGATCAAATTGGTATTAGAGCCTATGATCAAGGCCATATAACATTGTCTAGTAATTGAAATTGCAATATAGTCATGTATGTTAACCAAGTCTAAATTAAGATGTGGTGAAGGAGAACTTGTAGAGTTTGATCTTGAAATTGGTGCAAGACGTACAAGCTAGTAGTCAAGTATGGGAGTAGATATGTTTGAGGCCAAATTCCAACATACTTTCCTTAGTATAAAAAACATGGTTGAGGAAATGTATGAGGAATATAGGAAGGATAAATCAAAGGAAGATAAATCTAAAAGAGAATAAATTCCTCTTTCACCTTCCAAGAAAATCTCCTCTTCTATAGATGGTAAAACTATCCCACACTTGAAAGTAGATATTAAATTTGATTTGCCAATTTATAATGGTGAGCTAAGTGTAGACAAATTGGATACCTAGGTCAATTAGATTGAGATATATTACAAGATTCAAAATATTGATAGTGAGGAAGCCAAAATTTAGTTGTCTACTCTCTATATGAGTGACACAACACTCATCTAGTGGGGGATTAAGATTTAGGATGATCTCAAGAAACATGGTAAAGTGATTTCCTCTTGGAATGATTTTATTTCTAAGCTAAGAAAACAATTTTATCCTTTGGGTTATATGCAACAAGCTAATATGGATTGGTAGACTTTAAGGCAAAATAAAGCTTAGAGTGTGCAAGATTATACTTAGAAGTTTAGAAAGAAGGCATTAATGTTAAGAATTCCTCTTTATAGTCCAGAAACATTGTTGAAGTATATTAGAGGTTTGCATAAATATTTGGGACATACTATTCTCAAATTTAGTCCTTCTAAACTTGATGAAGTCTATGTGAAAACTACCCATATGGAATCCAGGGGTAAGATGACCAAAGAAGGCTATAGAAAGAATTATCATAAGCCATTTGAAAGAAAAGACAAAGGTAAAGGAAAGGGTAACAATAAATATAATTACACTATTTATAAAGAGGAAGGAAAACCTTTATGCAATCATTAAAATAAAAATAATTATGAGGATAAGTGTTAGAAACTCCATCTAGAACTCAAGCCAAAGAGGTTCTGGAATAAAAAGGAAAAGAAGGATAATGTTGTGGCTCAATAGGACTTGGGATTGGTGATGAAATAAAGGTGACTACCATGGGTTTACAAGGTTTAACTTCTTCTTCATCTAACACTAAACCTTCTATTATTATTTATTCTTCTAAAACTAAATCTAAACATGTTGAAAGAAAAATGAATGATCTTTTACACATAAGAGTTATGTCTAAGCATACTAAGATAGACACTCTTTTTTATAGTGGATCACAAGATAATCTTATTTTTGAAGAGGTTGTTAAAAATTTAGGTCTAAAAACTAATCTACATCCAAAACCATATCTTTTAGGATGTGTGTGTCATGATACAAAATTATAGGTCACAAAAACATGCACCTTGAGGTTTGATATTAGTTATAAATTCATTGATGAAATAGAGTTAGATGTGGTTCCTTTGGATATTTGTGGAATGATTTTGGGTAGTCCTTACTTATATGATATAAAGGCAATATTTCATAGAGAAGAGAACAAATATGTAATTATAAAGGATGGGATTGAATACATAGTAAGATCCCATCGTGTTAAATCCAATATGATTCTTGTTTTTGTAGGGCAAGTGAAAAGACTTGTAAAATCAAGTAAGAATTTTTTTCTCATGATTGTAAAAGCCAAGAATAATGAAAAATCCAAGGCCTTAGAGGGTTGTGATCCTAAAAATTAATTTGAGATAGAAAATATTATATCTAATTCTAATGGTGTTTTTTAGGAGCCACAAGGTTTACCTCCTAAGAGGGAAATTCAACATGAGATTCAATTGTAGTAGGATGCCTGTCTTCCTAACATTGACATGTATAGGTTGTCCATAGTAGAGAATAAAGAAATAAATAAACAAGTGATGGAGATGCTTGAGAAAGGAGTCATTCATCCAAGTACCTCTCCATGTGGTTCACCGATTGTCTTGGTACCTAAAAAGGATGGTAGATGGTGGATGTGCATGGATTTCAGAGCTTTGAATAAAATCATGGTTAAAAATTGCTACACTCTCCCTCATATTGATGATTTGTTAGATCAGTTGAAAAATTCAAAGTATTTTACTAAGTTAGATTTGAGAAGTGGTTATCACCAAGAATAAGTGATGGTGATAGTTGTAAAAATATTTTTAAAACTAAGCAAGGTCTTTTTTAGTGGATTGTTATGCCTTTTGGTCTTTGTAATTCACCTACCACATTTATGTGAGTTATAAATGATGTGTTAAGACCATTTCTAGATGATTTTGTAATTTTGTACATATATGATATTTTAATCTTTAGTAACACATGGGAAGGTCATCATAAACACATCAAGAAAGTTTTAGATACTTTACAAAAGGAAAAACTATTTTTAAAGATGTCAAAATGTGAATTTTAAAAAACATATTTGGTTTACTTAGGCTATGTTGTAGGGAATTATTCACTAAAAATAGACCCTATAAAAATTTTAGCCATAGTAAACTGGCCAAGGCCTAATAATGCAAAAAAGGTTAGAAGTTTTCTTGGAGCAGCTCAATTGTGGAGAAAACGTATTGCTAACTTCTCTTATATTGCATCTCCTTTACATGCTTTAACAAGTGTGAAGCAAGTATTTCAATGGGGAGGAAAGCATGAAAAAGCTTTAAACACCCTGAAAGAAAAGATAAGTACAACCTTGATTCTTGCACTTATTGATTTACAAAAATATTTTGAAATAGAAACTGATGCTAGTAGGTATGAAATGGGGGAAGTGTTAATACAGAATCAAAAACCAATGTGTTTTCATTTATAAATTTTTAAAAGTGTGGTAAAAATTTATCCTACTTATGATAAAGAGTTGTATGCTTTCATGCAAAGTGTGAAAAAGTGGAAACACTATTTGATGGGCAAAGAGATAACCATCCATAAAGATCATCAACCTTTACAGTATCCTTAATCACAATCCAATGTACAACAATCATAATAATTTATATGGATGGGATTTTTGTAATAGTTCCATCTTGTTATAAGGTATAAAAAGGGAACACATAATAAGGTTTCAGATATGCTTTCCAGACCTCCTATTATAGAATCTACTATTTTATAGCATAGTCCTTTTATTAATGAAAGCTATAAGGAATAACATACTAGAGATGTTGATTTTAAGGATATCTATGAAGATTTGAGAAATGGTAAATTAGTAGAATCATTTGAATATCATGTGCATAATGGAATGTTGTATCATCTTGGAAAAATATGTATTTCGTAGGATGAGAGAGTTCAAATGATTAGAGAAGCTCACAATGCTCTTGTTTCAGGTCATTTTGTCATTGGTAAGATAGTTTCACAATTACAAAGATATTATTATTAGCCTTGTATGATATGAAATGTATCTAAATATGTCAAAGGTTGTATTATTTGTTCTACAAGTAAACCTAGTAACTAGAAGTTAGGATTATACACAACTCTTCCTGTTCCTAACCATCCTTGGGAAAGTCTTTCTATGGATTTTGTAGGAGGTTTACCTATGTAATGAATAAAACATGATTATTTATATGTGGTTATGGATAGGTTCATAAAAATGTGTATTTTAGTTCCTTGTACTAAACATGTTATAGGCAAGGATACCACACATTTATTCTTCAAAAATGTTTGGATCCATTTTGGGTTACCCACTTCTATCATATATGATCATGATTCTCAGTTTGTTAATGAGTTTTGGTCAACATTGTGGGACTTGATGGATACTAATCTAAATAAAATTACAACCTTTCATCCACAAACTAATAGGAAAATAGAAGTTATCAACCGAATAATGGTACATTTACTCAGGGGGTATTATGGTAAACATCCTAAGTTATGGGATGAACATTTATATTATGTTCAACATTCTTATAATTATTCTTGACATTCTTATACTTTAAAGTCTCTTTTTTAGACTTGCTTTGGTTATTTTCCTAATACTCATTTGGACTTCTCTTTTGGAAAAGAATATGACTCAGTGGTGGATAGAAATAGTGATGTCCAGAAGGATAAAAAGTTCATTCAGAGAATTTAGATGATTAAAAAAGTTGTTCAAGAGTAGTTATAGATGATCTAAGCTAAATATAAGGCTAGAAATGATCAACACTTATTTTATCATCAATTCAAAGTAGATGATCAAGTTTGGCTTCAAATCAGCAAGAAAAGATTGAAAGGTGATGGTAGAAAATTAATACCAATCACGTATGGTCCATTTATGATTTTGGAAAAGATTAGTAAAAATTATTTTGGATTGGATTTGCCTTCTTATATGCAAATTTATTTAGTGGTTAATGTGGAAAAATTCAAATTTTATGAACCTCCCATCATCATGGATCAAGATGAGGGTATTCAAGTTCATAATGTTGATGATTTTTCTCCTAAATCTCTTCATGACTTACATGAAGATGTTATTATTGATAGGAAATCCAGGACTATGTGAAGAGGAGATATTGAATATCTTCATGCTAGTTTGAAAGGATTGCATCTGAATAAGGAAAAATGGATGGAAATAAAAAAGATGAGGGAAAATACCCTCAGTTGATAATTAAATCAACTTTTGGAGGTCTAAAAGATCTCAATGGGGAGGAATGATCTAGGGGATTCCCACTGAGAGTTCTGATCAAATATCTATAGGGATGGTGTGGCAAACTTATAAAGAGATTAAAAAATTTGTTTTAAATATCTTTATAATATAATTAATTACTTTTTATAGATGTAGATGTGGCATTATTGGGCCAATAATACCACTCCACCTGTAATATTTGAAAATAATTTTATCAAATTTCTACCAATATATTTTAATATATTCACCAATACTTTTTAATATATTTGCATTACCACTAAGATATTTTATTATATCCTATATTCCCATATTTATTTATTATTGATAATCCTTTGATTTTTATTATTATTTATATTCAATAAGTTGCATGCTTCTTAATTAATGATGCCAAGCACACATGGTGTGAACCCTCTACCTTGGCACCAATCAACTATAGAATATAGCAATGTATTTTGAATATATTGTTGATAGTGGTTATAATGGTTTGTTCACAACATTTGGCATGGTTTGTTACAAATATCTTCTTGGCATTGAACCAATGCCACTTTTTATGCCGAACATACTCCACACTTGGATTGCATACCTTGAGCATTGAGATAATAGGTATTGGGCATCTCTTTCATAGAACGATGACCCAAATTAGCTGATAAACTCATTGTCTTCCCTGAATATATGGGTTTTATTCCTAAAATATATAACCAACATGGAGATTTTAATAAAACATGAATTTGGTTAAAACTAATATGATAGACAATGTGGAAGTGTTGAAAATAATCCAAAGTCTTTGAAATAAACAAACACACCTAGCCAATGTGGAAAGGGCATGGGAGAAAAAATAATAGGTTATTGGGTAGAACTTGAATATGGGTAAAATAGAAAGATTACACCTAGATAATGAATTAAGGTGTTGAGAAATATAAACATCAAGTATTTTCTATAGGGGTAGTGTGTAAAATTTATAGAATTATTGGAAATAGAGAAAAATCAAGTTTTTATAAGAAACAAGGACATCCATCAAATTGAGGAAGTTTTTTTTGTTGCACAGATAAATTATGTGGTAAAAAATAATTATTGGATCACTCAAAAGAATTTTTTAATTATTATTATGAGTTTCAATTGATTATAATACTCATAGAGTGGACCTAGTGATGTGGCCATTTGGTGAACCCCATAATCAAATCTTTCTATGTCATTTTAATTTCTTCTCTGTTGTTTGAATTTCTTTCAATTTCTAAAATTAAAATTATTGAACTAGTTTATTAAAACCAATTCTGGATTAAATTATAGAGAAAATGGAATTAATAATTCAATTATTATCTAATTCAAGCAGATCATAAAGTTTTTATAACTTGAATTTTTAGATCAAGTTAGGTCCATTTTACTTTCTTCTTCATATAACCAACATGAGTCGATCTTAGTATCTAACCTATTTTCCTATATATCTTTATGCTTATTATGAGCAAGTATCTTTTATATTTTGATGGTCACTAGACTCTTAGTGGCCCTCTTGTGTACCTATTATTCCTCATGTTTCATAAGGTCTTATCGTAGATTCTTATGTCACAATTTTTACATTCCATCTTTAATTTATAATATTTCTAATTTTTATCCTTGAGAAATATTATTTTTTTAGTTGATCATTCCCCCTAGCATTTCCCTTTGTGACTTGTAGTATAATACCATGGATAGGACTAGACCTTCTTCACAAATTACCACATTACGACCATCTTTTAAAATCATTCCCACCATTGTTTCCACCTCATTAGTGTTCACTTTGTGAGTTTTAGTGTAAGACCATGGATAGATCTGGGCCCTCCTCACAAAATATTCCAATACTTAATTAGTAATATAACCAAGTCATAATGAAATTACATGTCAAATTTGAGATAAGTAGTGTTTGATTATGAGTTACACACCATTGACATGCTTTCCATCTTGATTTAATATGTTTTATTCTTCATTAATCTTTCACTTTTATCTTCTTATTTTCTAATTGCATGTATGCTTACAACCAGTTTATTAAATTTTTCATACTTCTTAGCTTGAATTAGTGT
Source organism: Torreya grandis (assembly GCA_037957365.1). Classification (NCBI taxonomy): domain Eukaryota; kingdom Viridiplantae; phylum Streptophyta; class Pinopsida; order Cupressales; family Taxaceae; genus Torreya; species Torreya grandis. Next base: position 891,526 of record JARHVA010001840.1, read on the forward strand.
GATCAGTTTAATTTCATTTTACATTTTTGTCTTTCTTTTTATACTTCCCAATGTGATTTAGTATGATTAATTGACCTAATTTTTTTAATACCATTGATTTTTCATCCACCTTCTATTTTATTACAATATTTCATACTTCCCAACATGATATAGTGTGATTTTTAAATTTTTTTAATTTGGTGTAAATCCTTTACATGGTTTAAAAGCATTTATTTATTCTTACCATTTTTTATTTATTATATTTAGTTATCTTTTGTTATTACACATTTCCCATCATGATATAATAAATATTACATTTTTTTGGATCACTTATACTTTTCCCAATCATTTTTTCCTTTTTCTTTTTAACCATGCATGAACATCACATAATGATAGAAAAGAAAACATCTATCACATATTTCATATAACATATATAACAAAATCTAAATACATGTGCTAGAAAGGAAATATATCCATGTATCCAAAACTAATCCAAGTACAATTTATGAGACCAATACAATTGTCAACATCAATATATATCTATATCATGTGTTTTATATAATACAAAATATAATAGCTCTAGTTCTAAGGCTAGACTCCATCATGGCTATCATGTGGCCTTGTCACACTACCTATCAATGCCTACGACTATCCCCTCTAAATAGTATACTATAAAGAGGTAATCCAAGATCTCAATCTAGCAACCTATCCCTGTAGATTGGCCACCTAACCCTACACCTATCACAAGTGCTATCACTAGCTTCTATATGTCTAGAATGGTTACAATGTAAATATTGAACTTGATTACATAGTATGTTTTGATTACATAGTATATTTTGATTACATAGTATGTTTTGATTTTTTTTTAAAATCACACTTGATTCATGTCTTCTATTTGTAGTTTGCATAGAGTCCTGACTGGCTTTACTCCATCACTTAGGTAGGTAAGGTGAGTATTCCTATCTTATTTTTTCATTTCCACATGACTTACTCAAGACTACACATTGCCAAAACATGAAAAGACACCCTCCTAAGAGGGAAATATGTATGCACCCAAAATTTACATAGTGTAACATTCCTGATACAAATCTAATGATGATGTAATGATCTCTTACTTTATGTTCTAAATGGAACTCTCTAGCTCTTTCCCCTCTTCTACCTTCTTAATCCTTCCTTTACCCCCTTTGGTCCCTTTTATTTTAAAATCCACAACTTCTATCATCTTATTTTAAAAATTAGCCGTGTGTTATGAAATTGGTGCTCAAAATGATGAAACTGCCCTCCTCCATTATATAACTACCCCTTAAGTTACAACATAACCATGACAATTTTATAATTTAGGTGGTAATTCTTTACTGAAGTGGTGGATTTATACTAATATAATGGTGATTTTATATTTTATAGTGGGCTTTTTGTCACTCAAGGTGATGGTTTCGAAACGACCCCTATATAAAGTGATAATATTATCCTCTTTAAAATATCTTCTGAAATTCACTCTTGTGACTCCAATTTTGACATGTTTTTCATTTTTAATTTCATGTTTCTTAATTTTATCACATTTTTTCACCTCTAATTAGGCCTAACTCAATCCCTCTTCTATTTTTGATCCTATTGAGTTCCTCTCAAGTTGAACTTTCCATTGGACTTAGTTTAACTCCCCTGTGCAAAATCCCAACTCTTTATACAAAAAGGTCATGTTTAGCCTAATTTTTTATCCAAAATTACCATTATAATTTTTCATTGTGAAGATTTTATATCCATAGTTATTCTCTAATTTACTAAATATCTAGCCTCTATAGTTTTTGAATCGACTACACTACTACAAGTGAAGAAGTATTATTGGTGCATCAACTCAGACTTTACAAACCAGAACATTATCCAACCTTAGTTCAAATACTATCCATTTTTGGTTTTATCCCCTCTTTTTCCCATCTTTTTCTATATTTTGTTCATCCCTTAGCTATAGAGTTTGATAAATTCATACAATAACATAAGGATCTACCACATTGAGGATTCTTTTATCAATAATCCACATATACTTCAGCTGATCTATGCTTTGGTCAGATTGGATTTTTCTTTGATTTATAACATTTATTTTCTTTATTATATTATATTAGTGTAGTTGTAACTTATTTTTGTAATAGAATAGTTAAAATATTCATAGTGAAAAAGGTATGTTTATTTTCATTGTCTTTGCTAGAAAAAAAGAATAGTTAACTTTGATTGTGTTTACATTCTAGTAGATTAGATTTATTTCAATTATAAAAGCATTTCATCAATAATTATAGGAAGATATTAACAAATTATCAAGTCATTTTCATCTAATATAACATTTCCTTTTCAAGATCCAAATAATTTTCTTGCATTCCAAATAATCACCTAGACAATCATAAGAACTTAGACAATCCTAGGTGCATAAACAAGGCTAGTATATATTTGATTTTATTCGTTTTAGTGAGTTAAAAGTTTTGTCATTATTATCTTTAAAAAATAAAATCAGAACTTGTATTTCACATTTCTATCTTATCAATTCATTCAAAAAAAAATTTATACCAAATTAGAAAAGTTAAAAAGCTAGTCTAGTTTATTTGTGAGCAAAGGAAATAAAAAGAAAGTGTTATCTTGTTTATATTTTAGATCATATTTACTATTTCATTGATTACATATCTAAAATAAAATTTCATACTTAGTCCATCTCATACAAAAATAAAAAAAAACATCATCTAGTTTGCATACAAACAAAGTTAGGAAAAATTAACATCATTCACAATAAAATAGGTTTCTTCCTCTTTTGTTGCATGCATTAATAAACTTGGAAAAATATAAAAAAATAAGTTTTACTTTCATATACTTTCATATTTTTCATTTATTTACTTTGAACATTTCATTTTCATCAGACAATCATTTATTCCCATAAAACCAAGAAAGCCCAAAAATAATAAAAAATTAACAAAATCAATGTCAAAAAGCATTGCTAACACATGTAAGCCTCAGCTCTTACCAAAATCTTCACTAACATGTAAAATCAATCAAGTTACATCTAAGCCTTTGCTATTCATGCAAGTATCCCATACAAACCCTTGATTTAACATTATAGGAAACACACATAGTAAGTTATTGCCTAAACAAGTTCATATGCCTTTACCTTGGATTTAGCCTAGCCTCCTTTGAATGATCCTTTTTGAGACACATGGTCTTATCTAACATGGTTTATTACCTAATTTTAGATCACTTGGTACCAAAATCATTGCATGGTCTGATAACAACACCAAGATAATACTTGAGGTCTTCCACTCCACTTTGATTCCCCATCTAATAATAGATTCCTTGTCTGCATTAGATGAATAAGAGAAAATTCTTGATATACCCATAATCATCTTTTGCCATATCAGAAGATGTTAGTAGAAAATAATATAGACCTAGCTTCTCATTCATACTTTCCCCTTCTCCTTGGTTTTAGTCTTGTCTTATATCATTCATATTTAGTGGATGACATTGACCTAACATAGTCAACCCAATAGAGTAGACCTTTTCCCATGAGTCATTCAACCCAATGTCATTCATTTACCTAGTCCTAGTATTGACTAGGAGCTTCACCTTTTATATTTTTACTATATAAGGTTGAAGATGTCCCTAACCCTTACATGTTTAAGATACTTCCCTTTTGTTGTATAAGTTTAGGTTGGACTATAAAATTACTTTGTTTTTACGTATGAAAGTGATTATCTATGTATTTTACTTTCCTTTTTGGATTCATACATTTATTTGAAACATTTTGAAAGTCATTTTCTTTTGGGTACAAAAGATGTTGTCTTTGGTTCTTGCTTTCCTTTTTGAGTTCATATTTTTTCTATGGATGGCTATGAATATCCTCATCCCATGAATACAAAATATGTTGTTTGTTGATTTGATCCTCCTCTTACTTCACCTTGTTCTAAGGCTTAGTGATTTATTGATGGGTCTTTTTTTGCTTCTTGATTTCCTGTATGCATTGGAACATTTTGTAAAGAATATTCTACATTTTTATGTTATTAATGAAAGGGGTGAGAGACCACCAACCCTCTTTTAGAAATAAAATATATATTCTTTATCAATAAGGCATATAATATGGCTATTATTTATGTTTTATCTTTTATTTATATGTATTTGAGATACATGTTGCATTTATTCTCTTACATTCTACAAAATAATGGAAATAAAATCTATTTGAAATAATATATTTCTTGAGAATAACATTTCTTGAAATTGGAAGAGTAAACTAATAGCATTTTCATATTTTATTCCCTATGACAAGATCTTAACATCAAAATAAGAATACAGAACTTGCGATGGAGAAAGCTATTGCATCCTTGTGTTAGATTTTGGGAGGCTTGGAGTTAATATTATTAAGATATTTAAAAAAGAATATTATTAGGGTTTTGGTAATAATGATTTTGTGTGTAGATATTTTCATTTATTCTTCAATTATAAATACAAGGAAAATATGACCTTCAAAACCCCTTGCTTGAGGATTTGTTATAGATAAAATATTAAATTTAATTTATAACTTATCAATAATTATTTACCATAAAATATATTCCCTTTACATTTTTAATTATTATGAAAAATATTATTTAGCACTAAATTACTTTAAGACTAACTATAAATATAATAATAATTGATATTATTAATTTAATTTTAAATATTATAATTGTGATGATATGTGGCATTAAGATAAAATAAGAAGCTATGATAATTAAACACGTGTTTAGTAACCATTCCACTAAATCACATACAACTAACAACAACATGAAAGCCACTAGCCATGGACTAATACAAAAATCCCTTCTTGTCATGTCTAATTTTACCCCAAAATGAATGATACATAAAAATAAAATTATAAATTGTGTTCATTCACTTTAATGTATTTATTACACTATTTTCTTACTATATTTTTATTTTTAATAATATGTGGTCAATGGGGAATAATAATGAGATGATTACTATCCCTCATCCATTTTTCACTAATATTGTCATTAGCCCTCTCAGTGAGTCCAATATTTTTAGGGAATTTATAACTAATAAAACACATAAAGAGAGTGAATTTAACACAATGTAGGCAATATAAATTTTTATTTGTTGGACACCCATTATTGATGGGTAAAGTTTCAAAAATAGGTTTACTCTATCACTTACAAGTAATAGTAAAAAAAGTTCTTGCCACAATATAGACAAACATCTATGTTTTATTTCTCATGTAGATTGTCTTGAAACCAATGTGTCTAAGGCATGTACCAAAAATTTTGGATGGACATAAAGGAATCTATTGAATTCATGTTTTGTTGAGGAGGTTTAGGTTTGTGTCATTATTGACCTTATGAATAAGGTATATGCAACATACCTAAAAAATAAGGCGTTATAAGAATTAATTTGTGAGATAACATGCAACCATTATTATAGAGGGAATGAAGAACTTTAGAGTGAAATTTCAATTAAATTTTATCTTAATAGCATGCAATGTTTTGTAGTCCAATAATTATTTTACTCTTATAAACATAATAATTTTTAAACCTTAAGGCATAATCTTACCTCATGTGATCTTTTTTGCCACATTACTACACATATATTCAAATAATAGAGTCATTTGCATAATATCACATATGTTATTAATATATAAATTATAATTCTTGTCAAAGTATCAAAGTAAATTATGTATTTCAAAATTTAGGTCTCTTTAGTGCATTTTATTTTTTTTTTAATGTAATATGAATTTTTTTAAAGACTAATGTTATGTTAAATCTGTTTAGAGATCATCTAGATAGTTGCATATTCACTTTTTATTACTTCCATTTTAAATTATTTTGTGTCATTATCTTTACTAAAATTTAGTAATATATACTTTTGTTTAGGATTATTCCTTTCTTTATCATAAATTTCTTTGTTTACTCATGTTATAATATAGAATTTTTGTGGTGCGTTTAATTACTTTTGTACATTTTTATTTCATTGTTACCTTTTTAATATATATTATAAAACTTTAACATATAAATTTATCATTGGGGAATGTTATAAAATATTTTTTCAACTCAATTTAATGGATTATGAGTGCCTTGATTGATACTAAGATATTGTATTTATGAAGGGCATTTAAATCAATTGAAGCTCTGCCAACACATCACTAGTTGGACATTACATAATATATACATGAATTTTTTAAAGTAAACTTCAAATGTTACCATAATAATGATGAAGAGCAAAAAAGAATTTCTAATCACAAAACAATTTAAATCAAGTTAATATCTTTGTTTCAAGCATTGACCCTATATATTTGTACAATGGTCCTTACTATTACTTTACATGTATAAATATCATACTATTTTATTATTTTAAATAAACATAGTTTCAAATGCTATCACAATCATATTATTAATTTTTAACAAAATACTAATTTTTTCTCTTAAAAATCCTTATTTAAAAGGCTTGAAATATATATATATATATTTCAAGCCTTTTAATGAATGTTTTTTTGGGACCTAAACTATAAAAAACTATAATGTATAATGTATTAATAGTAAAGTAAGCATATGATACATTATATATTATAATTAAATAATTATAGCTTAGGTTATGAAAAATAGTTGTTGAAAGACATTTAAACACTATGATATATATATACATATATATGCCTTTTAATGAATGTTTTTTTGGGACCTAAACTATAAAAAACTATAATGTATAATGTATTAATAGTAAAGTAAGCATATGATACATTATATATTATAATTAAATAATTATAGCTTAGGCTCTGAAAAATAGTTGTTGAAAGACATTTAAACACTATGATATATATATATATATATATATATATATATATATATATATATATATATATATATATATTCCTTTTAATGAATGTTTTTTTGGGACCTAAACTATAAAAAACTATAATGTATTAATAATAAATTAAGAATATGATACATGATATATTATAATTAAATAATTATAGCTTAGGTTTTAAAAAATAGTTGTTGAAAGACATTTAAACACTGAGATATATATATATATATATATATATATATATATATATATATATATATATATATATATATATTTTGCCAAAATGTAGTCTTCACCACACTATAAAAAACCAGAATAACCTAATGATTATATATACACACACAGACACTCATAATCATTTGAATTAGAATATATATATTGTAATTCAATTATATATATATATATAATAATTGATTTAGAATACACACACACACACACAAAATCATTGAATTAGAATATATATATTCTAATTCAAATGATTATGACTTAAGTCCTAAACAAAATTGACGAAGACTTTAAAACCATATATATATATATATATATATATATATATATATATATATATATATATATATATATATGGTTTTAAAGTCTTCGTCAATTTTGTTTAGGACTTAAGTCATAATCATTTGAATTAGAATATATATATTCTAATTCAATGATTGTGTGTGTGTGTGTGTTCTAAATCAATTATTATTATTATTATTATTATTATTATTATTATTATTATTATTATTATTATTATTATTATTATTATTATTATTATTATTATAATATATATATTTATATATATATATATATATATATAATTGAATTAGAATATATATATATTCTAATTCAAATGATTATATGTGTATGTGTGTGTATATATAATCATTAGGTTATTTTGGTTTTTATAGTGTAGTGAAGACTACATTTTGGCACTATTCTCCAAAGGAGATGGATCCTGACAACCCATCTCTAGCACACATCACCCCTAGAGTCACTCTCCTCAAAGATGCAGCCACACAAAGTAAACTTTAATTCTAGGGTTTCGGTGGATGAAGGGATGGAGAGCATCTCCTTTTCCCTCTAGATCTCCCTACAATACAATTTTATCATCACAAGAATCTAAAATATAAAACCTTAAAATTCAATTTTATTATCATGAGAATTTATAACTTGAGAATTTAAAATGTAAAACATTAGAATGTAATTTTATCATTATGAAAATTTAAAACATAAAATTTACTAATGCAATTGTATTATTATGAAAATTTAAAACATAAAACTTACAAATGTATTTTTATCATCATAAAAATTTAATATCAAAGAATTATAAAATTAATATCAAATAAATTTAAGAGGCCATGTAAACATATGAGTAACATTAAAAACATTAGATTAAATTTGAGAGACTATGACTAACAATTTTTTATGTTTTTTTTAAATTATATTATATGACAAAGACTCTCTTTTTTTAAGTTTAAAAAACCTCATGAAATAAAATGAATAACAAAGACATCAAACTAAATCTATGAGGTCATAAATAACAAATATATTTTTTATTTTATATTAATTTATTATTATAATATTATATGCTAAAGATGATGTATTTATTCATTGTCATTACTTAAGCTATGTTGTTTTGAGATCTCAAATGTTTCATTTTGTTTGTGAATTGTTATTTTTTGCATCTTTTAAATGGTTTCATTTGTTTTGGTATTTAAAGATGAGAGCAATAAAAGAGAGTATAAACATCATCCATTTATATAGACATAGATTGTGTCTCTATAAAACTATAATACATACGATTTAATGATATTTATGCCTCTGGTTATTGGTTATATGCCCATTTATTGTATCTCCTTATATACATTATCACAATAGACAAGTATTTGTTTAACCTTGATTCTCCCTCTCTAATAAACCTTTCAAAAATATTTTCTCCTCCTATGATTCCATCACCTTCTCCACCTCTTCTTCGCTTACCTTTATGATGCCACTTTTTCATAGTCCTTATCATCAAACTCTTCCCTATAGTAATAAACCACATTTTTAGCACAACCACAATTATTTTGAATCAAATGATTCATATGTGAAAATTCATAAATATTTTCTCCTCCTATGATTCCATCACCTTCTCCACCTCTTCTTCACTCACCTTTATGACGCCACTTTTTCATAGTCCTTATCAGGAAACTCTTCCCTGTAGTAATAATCCACATTTTTAGCAAACAACCACAATTATTTTGAATCAAATGATTCATATGTGAAAATTTAAAATTATGAATACAATACTTGTGAGGAAGTTCATTTCATTGTGCTCATCATTACTAATAAAGAAGGTGTGGATTTCAAGGCATTGGTTGGAAGATGATATTGGAATCAATGGATGAGTTTCTAGAACTATAATGGCATCCCCTTATTGTACATCACCCTATAATCATATTTAGGATACCCTAAATTTTATTTATTCTTATCCATTATCCTTCTCCCCCTCTCCTTCACCTTCACCTTCACTCAACCTTTATTGTTGATCTCCCTCTAGTGATGCAGTTTCCACTCTACCATGATTGATTAGAACTACATGTATCATGGTGGCATAACTATCCTGATGCAAAACCATCATTTCTCTCTATCATTAATGTAATTGTATAATTTAAGATGCCACAAATAAGACTAGTTTATACATAGACACATAGAGAAGGGATATTGAACCTATAGGGTCATTTTTTGTATAACTAATTTCAATGTCTTCTCTATCAATAATTGGGATGTATCTGTGCCTATGTCTAATACAAAATTCAAACCTTAAGAAAGATTTATTCTCATAGGAAGTTTAAATTTTGAAACTCTCTATCTTGATAGACTCCATTTCCATTTCCATTTTATGGGAGTTGGTGTGTATTATGGTTAAATGTGAAGGTGTATTTCTATGGTTAAGCTTAACTGCTTATAAATTCCATCTAGGTAAAGATCGGTGAATACTAAGAGCTGATGCCAGCATGTTGGTGTTTAGTATGTCTTGGTTAATCTCAACCATCATCTATCATAACCTCTATGTGAAACATTGATGTGTAAGAGTCTTTTAAAGAGAGAGAGTGTTAGCAATAAGTCTTGTTTTGTCCATAAGTGTTGTTAAGAATCAAGTAGATGAGATAGAATACATTAGTGCATCACTTATTATAACTTAGGTTTGTTTCATGCATCCTTATATCACTTTTCATTGAAAATAAAGTAGGTTTAGAGTTGAGATTAGATAATGCATCAATGGAGATATCCCCAAAACTAGAGTTTCACCAAACTCAATAGGCTACCCACACCTAGAGGTGATCCCATTGTATCAACTAGATGAGGTGATTCTGAAACATCTTTGCATCAAGGGTGAAATCTAGACCGATAATAGTTTCTAGCACACTCAATGGGACTATAATTCAATGATTTTTCAAAACTTAATCATATAATTCAATGACCTCAAGGAGATCCAGGCATGTTAGTGGCAAATTTTTATCCAAGCTTTATTTAAAAGGGTATAATAAGGTCTTCATTCAAGGTTAAGAACAAATTTGATGATATTTTTATTGTTCTTTATTTGCATCATGGTGTTCAATGGCTGGATATTGAGGTAATTTCTCTCTTACACTCTTGTATCAGTAGTACCATGACCCATACCAGTCTCATAATAAACCATATCATTATTATATTAATCCATATCGGACTTGTGATGAGTCTTATCCTCTGCATGACTTCATTTTTCCACATGGTCAACCTTATTATCAGCCTTCTTAGCATCCTTACTATTAAGATTACTATCCCTCCTTCCCTCCCCAATTACCCTTTCAATAAATGACTAGTTCCTCCAATGAGTGGAGTGAAATAAAAAGAATGAGTCAAATCATTAAGAATGAGTTATTGGCCTTGAAATAGAAGAAAGCTCAATATAACTAGTCTTATGAGCCTCTCACTACCATATATCAACCTTTTTGGGCCACTCCTCCTATGTAAAGTCAAAATCAAGGAGAAAAGAAGGTTGTAGGGGCTAAACCAATAAAATTACCAAGAATTAAAATCTCCAAACCTCTTCCTCAAGATAAAATTTTCCATGGATGTCAAGGTATAAAAAAATATGAAGAGGTTGTGATTATCAAGCCTAAGAAGTTCCAAATATTTTAGAGTGCCTCTTCACCCCCTAAACTCACTAAAGAACAACCCACAAAGCTTTATGTTCCTTTTCCACTAGTTGGACATTCTTCACCTCCTACCATCTCCCTATTTGAAGGAGGACATGTGGTTTGGAGAGAAGATGAGGAACATCTAAATGAAGAGAAGGATTTGTCAAGAAAGGGTATTAAAGGCATGAACATATGGTAACCTTCTTAGACCAAGTAGATGAGTTATAAAATGCCTGATCTTTGTGCCATCTAGGTGGAGAAACCATATTTAAAAGAAGATAAACTTGGTGAAGTGGTAGTTAATGTCAAGAAAAGTATAGTAAAAATTACAAGTGTGCCCCAAGAAGTTCTTAGTGAATATGTTCAAGTGATATATACAGTAGATGTATAGTTAGATAGTCCTTAAAGTTCTTCTAGTGGCCAAGATGAATTAAGATATCTAGATGAACTACCTTATTTCATTGAAAATGATGATAAAAATGAAGAAATTTAGTCTCATGAACATATTATTGATGAAGAGTAATATACTGATAATAACCATGATTTTCTTAAAGAAGTCCATATGGTTTCAGACCTATGGAGCTCCCATGCTTCATAGAGGAACAAATTGAATAACTTGTAGAATATGAGTCTTAATATCTTGTTAAAACATTAAAAAATGGTGTCACATTTAAATTAGGAGTTTTAAAAGGTCTCATAACCATTAAAAATCATAATAACGCAGTCTTATATGCAAAAAAAGGTCATTTTACGAGTTAAATATCATTTATTCTTCATAAAAAGTCCTCATATATATGAAAAAAGACCCTTCAACTTCCCTCCCTCCATAATATCTATTTTGAATGAATTTTTTAATCCTCTTTCCCTCCTCTTTCATTCTAATGGTTGTTCTATATGTCAAACCTAAGAAAATGTAGAAGAATGATGTTTTATAGGTATTTTTAAGACTTATACAGATTTATACAGATAGGTTATAGTCAGAGGAGGTTGGATATTTTATGGGTATCCTTTATAGAAACCTAAAAGTGGAATTCATGTCTCAAATATGTAGATAAAGGTATAAAAGGTAGTGGAATCCCTATCAATCTCTTGGAAAGCTCATAATGGCCAAATTAAGTTAAATGGTATAGCTCATATAAGAGGAGCATATGTCTAAGATTTTATCCAAAGGTGGAGTCCATATTAGTCTTTAAATTAGTATAATTTGTTTGTAGATAAAGTACATAGGCTTTATTAATAACTAGTAAGACCCTTAGGTGGTCTTAATACCTTTACAAACCCCATAAGCTTAGCTACAGGTAGTTTTATCAAAATTATAAGTTGATTGTGATAGTTTAATCATGGATAAAGGTATATAAAATATTTTAAATTGTATCATACACCTATAATCATGTTCTCATAGAACTTATAGGGTTATATCAACACAAAGTCTCCCTTATAGGTAGATTATAGTCATGTGCAAGTTTCATGTGTTTTCATGAAGGAGTAAAACATAAGGATGATTAGTGAAAGTTTCCATTGACTATTTTAGGTTCCTCACATACTTTACATAGAAACCATTTAGTTAGAGAATATATCCTTCAAGATATTTAAGGCTCATAATGTGAAAGGAGGAGGAAAACTCCAAATGTGACCTAGTTGCTCTCATGGCAACCCATATCCAAGTTGAGAGCACATGAATGATGTCCTCTTCAAGTTGTAGATGTGGCTTAAGATTATGGAGGATATCCTTTTATAAAATTAAAAAAAAATCATATGGCCCTCAAGACCAACAAACACAAACTATCTCCAAAAGAATCCATTAGCTTTTTAGCATGGTTTAAGGTTTCTTAGTGTTGTTTAAGGTTTTTGTGGACTCCTAGGTTTCACTTTTTCCTTCAAGATACTCTGTTCACTTGGCCAAATGATTTTGACTTGTTGAGTACCTAGAATAAGATTTTTAAGGTCTTAATATATGGTCTTGAATGGGGAGAGATAGTCCACATGAGGTCTCCTAAGAGACATATGCTATGTAATGACTTCATTAGGCTATTTTCACCTCATAATGGGATTTGGCTTTCAAACTCAAAACTTCAAAAGGACTGTGTGATGCTCCTATAGGTTTAAATCCTCATGCATAATCTTACGTATAAAAGTGAGACCAAAATTTTTTATAATGCCATGAATAACCAATGAAACTATGAGAGAATAATATCAATCAAGTTTGGAAAATATTAAGATGTCAATGACATATCTTAGAAGGTTAGGTTTAGGCCCAACTTTCTAAAGTTATCACCTCCTATAGTTGAACCTAGGTAGATGCTAGAATGAGTTGTATATTTGTGAATATGACTACCTTTAAAGGGTTATTAATGTTTAAATAAGGTCAACTAGGTTCCCATCATGGTATAAAAACCTTTCTCTTGATCATAAATCTATACAAGGACCCTAATTACATTTAAATGTCTCCAACCCTCACCTATGAGATGATAACACAGGTGCCTTCAAAATTGAATATGGGATACCACATACACATTGAAGTGGGAGATTAAAAAAAGAGAAGGGTAAAGAGGTTGTGTTTTTAAAATTCAAAGGAATATAAAGGAATAACTAAATATAATGACCAATAAGACCCTCTAATTCTACATACACAATTAGCTTAACACATTCACATCTACCTAGTCAAGATGGTATGCCTAGTTGGTCTGAATGATGAATATAATGAAATATGTGAAAAGGAAACCATAGTGGTGTTATGTCATTTATATTTCCTATAATATCTTTTAAGGTAGAGTTAGGTTTAAGAGAGATGTATAGGCTTGACTAAACATTCATAACATGTAGGCATATGTGTATGGCTATAGAGTATGTTTAATTGCAAGGTATGAGAGAGACCCTAGTCCAAGGAGGTGTTGAAGAACCCTAAAACACATTCCATGGGAGGATCCAAATCCCTCAGTAGTGAGGAAAAGAGGAAGTGCATTCCAATCCAATCCATTGACAACAACTAGTCTGAACACCTAATATAAGCCAAGGATGGTCATAATAAACCTAAAGAGGAATAATGATAGAGGTAGAGGCATGCACCATTATAATAATTTTAAATGTTTTAATTTACATAAAAAATTATGATATGAAGTTCCTGAGGCTACCAAAATTACCTACATGTGGCATATGTCTTGAGGCTCATTTTAGGCATATGAGGCCTAAAACCCTACTTAAGCCCTTAGATCCCTAACTCCATTCTTGTCACATGAAAATATCCTTAAGAACATATAATGACATAAAATTATGTATAGTGATGTTACAGGTATTAAAGGACGTCTTTTAGGTAGTGTAAAATAGAAAAGGTCCCTTTTGGGCCTAAAAGAACTTCCTTGAGCTCCACCACTCTATTCTGCCAAATCAAGCTACTAGTTTAAGTGCTCATATCTTACATTAAAAGACACATGTGTCCTAGTTATCCTAGGAGAATTTTAGGACCCTATGCACTTTCCATCCATGGAAGAGAGATTTTTTTAGTGGGGTAGATCTATGAATAGTCCTTAACATTATGAGCCTTCTTAGAATGCTTAGTGAAATCCTAAAGACTACTAATTTTTGCTCAAAACTCACCATACAAGATGCATGGGACTAGGATATATTATATATTTTTTAATGGGTATATATAATCAACATTCATTCCCTTATGTTTTTATTCTAAGGCTTATGATTTATGAACCATCTTAAGATGGTAGGCCATTCTCAACCCTAACAAACCCTCATGGAGGACCTAATAGAAAATAAACTCTTCTTGATGATTATAATGACCTTAAGACACCATGAAATAATCATGAAGACACCTATAGGTAATATTTGATCTTTTTACACCATACATTTGGCACGTGTGAGGCAAAATGTGTAGAGTGGATTATAAGGCTTGTTTAGGGACTGTTTATATGTTTACAAAAAATAATTGAGCTCCTAAGTGAATTGTAAGGATTATTGGGCCTTTATAGAGGTATAATGATCCCCAAAAAGCTACTCTTCAACTCTAATAGTAGTGTAGACAATCCTAATTATTAGACTTGAACTTAATTTAGGAAATGACCTTTATTTGCATCAAGGAAGGAGTGTTGCAAGCCTATTCACATAGTGATAATACTCTCAAAGGTAGGAAAATTATTTTACCAACCTCTTCAATACATTATAAAAGTCATAACTCACCTTAAATCCTCAAAGTCCCAAGTCTCTCTTTCATTAGGAAAATAATGAATTGAATGGGTTGATAATGGCATGAAGGGTGGCAACTAGGTGAGTAATGGAGAGTTTCAAGTAAGCAAATACATCTCATAATGGATGCATGACATCTCTTTGTATGTAAAAGAGTAATGGATCAATTTTAAGGTGCATAGAATCATCATGGGGTTAGTTATGACCAAAATAGTCCATCCACTACACTTCTACACCCAAGGACTCATTAAAGGCCATTATGCAGCTAAGGCAGTGAAGGAAAGACTTATGTGAATGCCACTGCTCCCTTATTCATTATTATAACTAGTTAATTGACTGAATGATGGTAATTATGGCCTTTAATCCACACTTTTTATGCCAAATTCCCCTTCTTTCTCCTTCTCATTTTTATAAATAGGGATTCAAAATCTGTTGTATGCATCCCTTTGTTGGGTATGTGAAAGTTTTCTCCATTTGTATATAAAACCTTGAGATAATAAATGTCTAATAAAACCTCTTTTATTCTAGTATTTTTGTGTGTTAATGTTGGTTAAATTTTCACAAGTGGTTGATTCTTCTCCCTTTGCAAGTCCTTATCTTCACCTAGGTATTAGTGGAGTGTCTTATGCAGGTTACATGGTATGTGAAGGTGTTAGTTACTATACTTATGGTGAAAATTGATTGATAGTGCCTTGAATTAGGCATCTCATTCATCATCATCAGGTCATGATCATCTAGAATAACCTCTATGTGAAACACTATTATGTTGGAGTATTTTGGAAAGAGAGTGTGTGTTAGCAATCAATGTTGTTATGTCCATAAGTATTATTAAGAATCAAGTATAAGAGATAGAATATATTGGTACATCACCTCCCATAAATTAGGCTTGTTTCATGCATCCTTATATCCATTTTCATTGACAAAAAAATAGGTTTAAAATTTATTTTAGATGATGCATCAAGGGAGATAACCCCAAAACTAGAGGTTCATCTCACTCAAAAGGCTATCCAAACCTAGAGTTTATCCTATTATATCAACTAGATGAGGTAGGTCTAAAACGCCTTTACATCAAGGGTGTAATCTAGAATGATAACATCTATGTCACTTATACTTATCTCCACTAGGTCCCAATTAGTCCCTTCAATAGATTCTATTTACAAGGACTCAATCTCATGTTCTTTTTTTGAATTTATTATTTTGTTTTAGAATGTGTACAATCTTTGTGAGAGTAAGCCATGTGCCCTTCCCAATCCATTTGGAACCTTGTAGCATCCTCATAGCTTGGCTCTCCCTCTTTCTTAGGTCATTAATAAATATCATAATATGTCTTCCATCACTATAATTAAGTCTCATGTGCTCACATTTGTCCTATTCTTCCATCTAGTTTAATTTATTATAATTTTCTCCTCACTTGTCTAGTGTACTCCTCCTCCTCCCTCTTCACCTACATTTTGTTTTACACATGAAAAAGAGGTATTTAAGTCTATATATTAGATAACCCAATCTATAACCATTATATTTATCAATAATTGAATCCAATATATGAATGACCCATAAGGCTCACACAAAAATGGGTATTATGCCTCTTCTGATCAAGTATAAGTTAATACTAAGAATTATAAAAAATAAATCCCCATAGATACTATTAGCCAATTTTTCCCACATATAAAGCTTTTAACTGAATAGATGAGGTAGATAGAGGTATGGATGGAATGAGTGGTCCAAAGATCACATGTAGATTTCAAAGATTTTGAAACACTTTAAGTAAACTTAAAGTGTATTTTGAGAAATTTTGAGGAAGTAGGTTTCCATGGTGATTAATGTAGTCAGGATCATGAAATGAGTTTTTAAAGGTCTCAAAAACTCATTTTGAGCCTTGAAAGTTCTTTCATAAGCATAGAAGAGCTAGATCATCATTAGCATGTCATGTAGAAATAAATATATCAATTTGATTGCACATTTAAGAAATATACCTAGGGAGCTTCTCATGACAAAATATTGCATGGACATGAATTTATTCATGCCAAGATCATCCTCTATAAATATAGTGGCTTGATGAGCTTTCTATCTCAAGATATAAAGCTTTGAAGTTAGACTTGAAAAATGAGATGTGCTCATACATGTCAAGTTTAAGCTTCATAAAATATCCATTTGAATTTAAAGTTCCCAAGGATGAACACAGAGCTAAAAAGTGTCCAAATTAGGTTCCCAAATTAAATCCAATGTTGAGTGGTAACTTGATGATGTCAATGGGTCCCAAAGATCTAATGGAGTGCATTTTATCATGCATTGAAGATCAATGGTGAGCATCAAGTCAAAAGGGCAACATAAACACATCGATGACAAGTGTCAAAATCTCAAGTACATAATCAAATATATAATGATGCATGGTGATTGATAAGGCTATTAGTCCCAAATACATCAATGTTGTAAGATCCATAATACAAAGTAGATCAATGATAAGTGGTGAGTTAAAAGGTCAATAGATCTTAAGAGTAAATGCATGGGTGACAAGTGTCTCAACCATGTTAGACTAGTAGAATATCTATGGATCACATTCATTTGTACCAAGATATATTTATGGTGTATATGAGGTCAAGAAGTCAAAGGGATGATAGTAGGATCCTAAAAATTAATGAAGAGCTGACAATTGGCACATTATGAGAAGCTTAGATGGAGATCGATGGTTGACATTAAAATTTTAAGGCTAAAGACTTTAAATGGAGAATGAATTTGACTAACATCAATCCAAAGAAAATATTTCAATGGGATTCCATGAAGGTAAACATGTTAGACAATGTATTTTTCCACCTTCAGTATGTAGAATACATAAATATAGGATCAAATTTGATCTAAGTTACTAGGAGCAGACCCTACAAAGTCACCTAACACCATTAAAGCCATGTAAATATATTAAAGAGATTCTAGACGTAGGTTTTACATCTCATTTAGATTCAAGAGACCCTAGCCTATAGATATTCATTTTCAATCATCAAAATAGATCTATATTGAAGATATAGAAGCAATGGTAGGATGGTTATTGCATAAGGAATGTCAAAAAGAACATCATGAACAAGTTCATGTAACTTCTTGATAACATGAATAAAATCAAGCATGATTGAGGAAGACAATGAAGGGAATTAATGTATGGGAAATATTGAGAAGGATTCATGTGGTTGTGGGGATTACTTCTTGAAATTGGTCTTGATCTTCACATTCTCCATCTTGCTAGAGAAAGACATAGTGACATTAATGTAGGGGAAGGCTTGAGAAAGATTGTAGTGGTGGTTATTTTAAGTGGAATTAGGCTCATTAATGACCCCTTTAGTGTTAATTTATCTCTCTTACCTTTTTTCTTCCTATAAATTCTAGCTTTAAACTCTTGATTTGTATCCTCAACTTGATATAGTGAAGATCTACCAAAATCACTTTATAAAACTCTTTTAAAGCAATATAAGACAATTTCATGTTCTATTTTAATGCTAAGTGTAATTTATTGAAGTTTGATCTACATAATGTATGTTATATATTCATCATTTATGGGTCCTTCATGTACCTTGCTTTAATACTATTTGTTTCTTGTAGGTTGTCTCAAGTGTTAGCTAGTGAGGTTTTTCTTGAAGTGTCATAAGTCCATAATGTCTTACATAGACCTATCTCTTTTTTTCCTTCAAGTTAAAGGTATCTTTTAAACCTTCAAACAAAATACTAATGTTTGGAACCCTATCATATAATTTGATCAATCCTTATCCCCATTGGATTCATTAGTAGTCATGAAAGTGTCCAAGTTGAGAGTGAATTATTAAACATTTGGTTCATCACCACACTTAAGATAGGTTTTCATTCATGTATTTTCTCCCCTTTTCATCCCAATAGATTAAGTTTCAAGAAGAGAGATTTAAATTATCATATATAATTATCTAGCCTTATTAAAAATCCTATAGGTCTAACCTAAAATTAGGTAACCCATAAACTAGGGTCATTCCCATGTTGGACTAGGTTTGAGAGTAGGAATTGAACACTTCTACTTTTAGCTAAGGTGTATCCTAGAACCTACAATGGTTTTTGGCATGCCATGTTAGACCCAAAGACATTATCTATAGCTAGAGTTTGGAGATAAGGATAAGTATTTATAGCATAGGGAGACATCCACCATCATCAAAAGCTAAAGATTTTCTAAACTATAGAGTTCATAGCACCATCCAGAGAACACCTCTCATTCCAAATGTTACCAGAAGATCAACTAGTAAAGTTATTCCCTTTGAATTCATTGAGATACCTTATATTTCATATAAAATAGCAAGATTCAATAGTATAGGTCCTTATCCCCAAAATAAATATTAATCTTCTATTCATCCTATTATTTTAAGTAGTGAAAACCCCACTATACAAATGGCAAGGCCCAAAATGGTGGAAACCCTCTTAACCTTTAGCAACATTATGATATAAATAATAAATTTTTCAAGAGTCTACCATGCTTTATAGGAGAAAACTACACCACCCCTATAGAGCACATAACTAACATTACAAACCTTTGTTCAGTACATAACATTACTCAAGAGAATATAGCCATGAGAGTACTAACCACATCCTTGAAAGGCAAAGCCCTGTAATGGTATAGGGTTTTATCTCCTACCTTGATCAATACTTGAGATGAGTTTGGTGAGTTCCTATGTAAACATTTTGAGGATATAAGTGACCATGTGTCACATGTTGAACAACTAACCTCAATCAAGAGGGGACCCAAAGAATCTATGGTTGATTTCAACTATAGATTCCAAAAGACCTGGGATAGGATCCTTGTCATCATTAAACCCACACCCAATTATGTTTTTATTTATTATTTTAGAGCATTGAATTCATACATTACAATCATGATCTAATCTATGGGTGGGACAACTCTACCTAGGGCTTATGAGATATCTATAAGGGTAGAAAACTATTTGATACAAGTAGGGAAACTTATGCCAAGACCTCTCATGCCACTTTTTCTTGAGCTTTAGATAACCCCACCTACCATTTCTCTATTTCCCACTCCAAACAATCATCCCCAACTTGATGATAGTCAAGTGGACAAATTTTCAAGGATTGAGAACTTTTTGAAGGCATAAAACAAAAAGTTAGTGGCTATAAAGAGATAGAAATAGTCTTCATATAAACCATAACAAGGTCCCTTCCAAGCCCAATACCATTCTCAATCATATAATAGACCCCCTTATCCATCAAATCAATAAGCCCAAGGCTAAATTACTTAAGGTAGGTCTTATAATAGTTATAATCCTACAACTGAAAGTAGCCCAAGAAATTTTGTCCCCACATAAAATAACCTTGCACAAGAGGGTCAATGATAATCAGGAGGGTAGTCCAATGAGATGTTAATGGTTACAAGTGGAGAAATGTATCGGGGTCCTAGTTGGTAGCATGCTCCTTCATTCCAAGGCCATGACATAATGCCTTCTCCATAAAAAGGCCCTTTGATAAATCAAGATAACATGTCTACCATAACATCATCAAAATCTAAAATTCAAAAATAAAGGAGCATGGGTAAGGAACCAACTAAGACCATGTTCATAAAATTTTAATAAGGAGAGCATATGTTTGAGCATGTAGTAGCAAGCATGGGGTAGACTACATAAAGGGAATATGAACCAATTACAACCAATACAAGGGCTAAGAGGAGCCTGTTGGATGACAATTTAGGGAATACTAAGGCTTCTTCAACATCTCCACAAGCTAATTAACAACATACCCCTTCAAATGTAACTTCTAAAGTTCTTGCAACTCAAAAAATACCTCAACATCATGGATAGTATACTAAGTCTCCTCTTGATCCTCATGTCACTCGAGTACTAAGTGATATTTCTACTTCCAAGCTCTAGTTCAAAGGAACTAGTATTCCCTTCAATATTTTAGATCATATGAAAAAGGCTAACTTCACTATGTCTATGTATGATGATTTATCTATTCAAGGACTGAAAGAGATTCTTTAGAAAGATCTCTTCAAGCCTTCTAATGTGTATGAGATAGTTGGTAAGGTGAATACTATCCTTACCAATAGTAGTTAGCCTATTCAAATTCAAGTTCCTATTCAATATCTTAGTCAAGATTAAGTTCATAATGTTGTTTATCTCCCTAAAAAATTTCAAACCCCCTCCATTATATTTGTCATTTATCATAGGGGATTGCTTAGTGCACAATTGTATAATATATTCAAGAACCTCAACCTCAGTTATTCCTAATTCCATAATAGATAATCTTGAGCTTAAATATGTGCCTAATGAAAAAGGTATTCTCTAATTGGATGGTTCTCTCACTAAAATAGTAGGTATATTTAAAGATATTAAGATCACATTGGTAGCTCACCCAAATTATGTCATCACTCATGACGTGATGGTTATAGAACTACTCCCATATTTTTCCCTATGATTATCTATGGACTTTACTTTAAAAATTAGGGGATATTTTTCCTTTGATTAGTCATACATGGTTTTCAAGACCAGATATGGAACTAGGGCCACTATCAAGTCAAAACCTATCTCTAAGTACCATCTAGAGCTTTATTGCCTAACCTTGCAAATGTCAACTTATCATGTTTGAAGAGGATGAAAATGTTAGTGAAAAATATCCTCATGATCATATTGAAGGCATTTTAGACCTATACCTAGATGAATGGGTAGCTAAAAATAATGGATTTGATCCATATAATAATATTGAAGAATCAAATTTAGGGGTGTATTGTATGCATGAGGAGGGTGTTGTTATACCTTGCCTAACTAACAATATTCAATAGGAAGATGGTTTATGAAATTTATTCTTTGATAGATCAAGGTTATAAAATGGTATTGGAGCTATATCCATGTTGGTTTTACCCTCAAATCATAAGTACTATTTAGTTACAAGATTTCAATTTAGTTTCACTTCAAACATAGCTGAATATGAAGCTCTTTTACATGGTTTGCAAGAGGAAAGAAGCAAAAGTTTCAAACTTCTTCAAGTCAAGGGTGATAGTGAGCATGTTTTGAAATAATTGAGAGGAATAATTGAATTTGACAACCATCATTTGAAATATTATAGGTATCATTTATGGGATCTCATAGAGGACTTCTTGGAATTCAATATACAATCCATACCAAGAGAGGCAAATCAACATACAAATAGGATTACAACCATTAGAGCTCAGTAGGAGGTTGTAGAGGGAGTAAAAGTCAACTAGGGTCAATATGTAGGCCAACTATACCTAATAATGACATGAGACGACAATATGTAGGCCAACTATACCTAATAATGACATGAGATGACAAGTGTTTGATAATGATGATCAAATTATATGTTTTTTGATTCAGGAGGCAGAATTTTGCCATAAGAATCAAAATAAATTCCAATAGCAATATGATGATCATATAATGCAAATGAGATATAACAAGCTATCTAAGGGTCTTTTAACATTGGAAATTATATTTAATTAATATAACTAAGTGAGAAGAGGTACGACATTATCTCAACCAAGGAAGAACATTATGAAAGGATAGAGGTCTTCAAAGATAAATTGTTGAATTTATGAAAGATTAACATAGAAAAAGAGAGAGCTGCATTTGTTGCTTTATGCCAATATTTCTTTGATTTAATTACATGGGAATACAAGGATTTAAAGGGTTTTGATCCCAAACTTTCACAACATACCATTGAACTAGATAAAAATTCAAAACTAATTAGGTAGAAAAAAAGGCTTGTCAATCCAAAAGTGGAAGAGTTAATGAGAAGGGGGATATTTAAATTGATTGAATCAAAGATAATATTCCCCATTAAACATTCCTCATGGATGGAAAACCTTGTGTCAGTGAGTAAGAATAATGGGGAAATACATCTATGTGTTGACTTTAGGGACCTCAATAAAGTGTCCCTAAAAGATCATTATCCACTTCCATCAATGGATTAGATTATTCAAAAGGTGGTAGGTTCTCAAATATTGTCATTATTTTATGGCTAGTATGGTTATAATCATATTATGGTCAAGGAAGAAGATAGGCATAATATTATCTTCACCATAAATATGGGAACTGATGCATATATGAAAATTCCCTTTAGACTATCTAATGCTGGAGAGAATTTCTAGAGGGCAATGGATGTTACCTTTGAAGGTTTGATCAATGACATGGTGCTAATCTACCTAGAGGACATAACTATTTTATCTAATTACAAGTTGATCACGTTACTAACTTGAGGTTAGTATTGGAAAGATGTAGAGAATTTGGTGTGTCATTGAATCCTAAAAAATGTATATTTGGTTTCCATGAGGGTAGGTTATTAGGCCATGTAGTGTCCAAGGATTTTCTTTCCATAGATCTTGAAATATTTGAGTCCATATTATCCCTACCCTTTACCAAACATAAGAAGGGTCTATAGATTTTCTTAGGAAAGATTAATTTTATAAGAATGTTTATCCCAAGATTTACAAATCTAGTCAAGCCTCTTACATGTTAAGAAAATGCAAGGAGTTTATATGGACCAAAGAAGGTAAGCAGAGTTTATGGGCCATCAAGGAGGCCATCTATAATTCCAATACACTTCTTGATCTTTTTTTAAACAAATAATTCTACTTATATTCCTTCTCTATGTTAGATGCAATCTCTGCCATGTTGATGAAATGGAATGAGCAAGGTTTGGAATAGCCTATTGATTTATTTATTCGAGCCTTAGAGGGGTATGAGGAGAGGCATATATTTTTATAGAAACATGTTATTTTATAATTGAGATGTTTGAATAAATTTAGGCACATGGTCTCCAATAGTAAGATCATACTCATGGTGGTATACCCAAGTGAATTTATACTCAATAGAGACCTCACTAAGAAAAGACTTGGATGGGTGACAAAATGCATAGAATATTACCTTGAAGTTAGAGTTAAAAAACTTTCAAGGGGTAGATGGTTATGTTAACACCTTGTATCAGAGGTAAAATAAGATAAATATCAAGTATTAGCAATCTATGACAACTAATAGGTAGTTACAGACAACACACATTTTAGTTTAACACATGATATACTTAAATTTCTTGAGTCAAGCCAATGTCCTATGGGACTAGATAGAGCCAATAGAATGAAATTGATGTTGGAAAATATACCTTACATCTTGATATATGGAGTATTTTTCAAGAAATACATATGAGGTATGCTTTTGAAGTGTGTGGAATCATGCCAAATAGATAAGCTTCTTGAGCAGTTCCATGATGGTCCAGTTGGTGGGCATTTTTCTGCTAATACCATAGCCTATAATATCATTATAGTTGGGTAATTTTTTCCCATAATGTTTAGAGATACAAACTCTTCGGTAAGGAAATGCAAAAAATGTGCATTGTTTATTGGCAAGCATAAACTAGCTACCCTTCCCTTATAACCCATACAAGTAAAACAACCTTTCATGAAATAAGGATTAAATTTCATAGGGATGATACACCCCCATTTTATTAAAGGATATAAATTGATCATTATATATGTAGAATACTTTACAAGGTGGGTTAAAGAAACTACCCTCAAAGAAGCTAATAAAGATTCTAATTTGGACTTTTATGATAACCTGGTGACCAAATTTGGTGTGCCTTCTACAATAATTTATGATAGTGCATTATAATTTAGGGGAAAAAATTTATGTGAGTGGGCTCTTTAATATGTAATTTATCTCAAGACATCCTCTAACTATTACCCACATGGTAATGGACTAGCAGAGTCCAAAAATAAGAACTTGTTGAGGATTATCAAGAGAACTATGGAAGATGGTCAGAGGGAGTGGCATACTAGACTAAGGACTTACTTATAGGTAGACCTTAGTGACACCTAATAAATATAATAGACATTACACATACCTTCTTGTCTAAAGGAAATAATCCAAACTTTCTATATCTCTTGAACTTCTTGCATTAGAGCTTTCACATCAACTTGAGCTCTTAGAGGATGATGCTATGCAGATAAGGTTGAATGAGCTAAGATACCTAGAGGATATAAGGGACACTACCATGCACATTATTTTTTCCAATAATCACCAATTTAATAGGTCATTTAACAAGAGACTTTCCTTAAATACATTCCAACAAGGTGATATAGTCCTCAAATGGGATGAGGATCATGCAAAACTAGGAAAGCACTCCTATTTTGATATCATGTTTTTAGAGTGGGCCTTATGTTATCATAGGTTACAAATATATAAATTCCTTTGATATTTCTAGGTTTAATGGAGATATACTTCCAATCCTTGTTAATGGTAGGTATCTTAAATTTTTCTACTATTTTTTTTCATGATCTTTGTACATAGGTAGATATTTATGTCTTTACCTCTAAGTCCTCTTATATATTTCTCTATTTGTTATTTTCATGTTTTTTAGGTAGTTTATTTATGTGTTTTATTGATTTATTTATTTTTGTGTGTGTGTCCCTTTATGTCAAAGTGTTTTCATGAGTCAGGTAGAATCCTTTTGTATGTAATACTTCATTTGTCTAGTCATCATGAGCAAACTTGATCAAATTATTGGTTCCATGACCAACATGCTAGTCAATCAATCTAAGTCACTAGAAATTTTGGCCAATTTGGCCCACATACAAAGCCTCTAATTCAATGGATGAGATGAATAGAGTTTTGGATAGAATGAGTGGTCCAAAGATCACATGTAGTTTGCAAATTATTTGAAACACTTTAAGTAAACTTAAAGTTTAGTTTGTTGAATTTTGATGAAGTAGGTTCTCATGGTGATCAATGCAGTTAGGATCATGTAACAAGTTTTAATAGATTTCAAAAACTAATTTTGAGCCTTGAAAGTTCTTGTATAAGCATATAAAAGATAGACTGTCATCAGCACATCATGTAAAAATAAATAGATCAATCTGATTCCATATTTAATAAATGCACTTGGGGAGCCTCTCAGGCCAAAATATTATGTGGACATGAATCTATCCATTCCAACATCATCCTTTATAAATTTGGTGTCTTGATGATCATGTTATCTTAAGATATAAAGCTTTAAAGTTAGACTTTTAGAATGAGACATGCACATAGATGTCAAGTTTAAGCTTCATGAAATAGTCATTTGAATTCAAAATTACAAAGGATGAACATGGAACTAATAAGTGTCCAAATCTCAAGTGCCTAAATCAAATCCAATAGTGAGTGGTAACCTGATGATGTTAGTTGGTCTCAAAGATCTAATGAAGTGCAATTGATTGTGAAGTGAGCATCAAGTCAAAAATTCATCATAAATGCATTGATGACAAGTGTCAATATCTCAAGTACCTAACAATATATCTAATGGTGCATGTCAACTAATAGATCCAATTAGTCTAAATACATTGATAGTGTAGGATCCATCATATAAATCAGATCAATGGTGAGTGTTGAGTCAAAAAGTCAATGGATCCTAAGAGTAAATGTATGGGTGACAAGTGTCTCAAATACATTAGACTAGTAGAATATATATGGCTCATGTTCATTCATACCAATGAATATCGATGGTGTACATGAGGTCAATAAGTCAAAATTTTGATAGCAGGATCCTAAGAATGAATGAAGAGTTAAAAATTGGCACATTATTAGAAGCCTAAATTGAAATCGATGGTTGACATTAAAAGTCAAAAGCCAAGGAATTTAAATGGATAACAAATTTGACTAACGTTGATCTAGGGCAAATATTTCAAGGGGATGCCAAGAAGGTAGACACATTAGATAAAGGATTTCACTACCATGAGTAGGTAGAATACATAAATGTAAGATCAAACATTATCTAAGTTAATAAGAATAGACCCTGCAAAGCCATCTAATGCTATTAAAGCCCTGTAAAACCTTTCAAGAGATTTTAGATGTAGGTTTTACATCTCATTTAGATTCAAGATATCCTAGCCTATGGATCTTCATTTGTAATCATGAATATATTAAAACCAATAGGGTGATTGGTTTTCATCCATATTAGATCTATATTCAAGATATAAAATCAATGGTAGGATGGTGACTACATCAGGAATGTTAAAAAGAACATCATGAGCAAGCTCAAGTAACTACCTGATAACATGAATAACATCAAGCATGATTGAGGAAGATAGTGAAAAGCATTAATTTATGGGAAAACTTGAGAAGGATTCATGCCGTGGTGGGGAGTGCTTCCTATAACTAGTATTAATCTTCACATTCTCCATCATATAAGAGAAAGACACAATGACATTAATGCAGGAGAAGGCTCAAGAAGAATTATGGTGGTGGTTGTTTTGAGTGGAATTAGACTCATTAATGGCCCCTTTAGTGTTAATTTCTCTCTCTATCTCTTACCTTATTTCTTCCTATAAATACTATCTTTGAACTCTTGATTTGGATCCTCTACTTGATATAGTTAATCTCTACCAAAATCACTTTGTAAAACTCTTTTGAAGCAATATAAGACAATTCTAGATTCTAGTTTAACACTAAGTGTACTTTATTAGAGTTTGATCTATAGAATGTATGTTTTCTATTCATCATTTATGGGTCCTTCATGTACCTTGCTTTAAGACTGTTAGTCTCTTATAGGTTGTGTGAAGTGTTAGCTAGTGAGGTTCCTCTTGAAGTGTCATAAGTCCATAGTATCTTACATAGACCTATCCATTTTTGTCCTTTAAGTTATAGGTCTCTTTTCAAACTTCATGAAAAATACTCATGTTTGGAATGCTATTATAGAATCTAATTAATCCTTGTCCCCATTAGATTCATTAGTAGTCATGAAATTTTCCAAGTTGAGAGTGAATCATTAAACATTTGGTGCATCACCACACTTAAGGTGGGTTTTCATTCATGCATTCTCTCCCATTTTCATCCCAATAGATTAAATTTCAAGAAGAGAGATTCAATTTGTCATATCTAAGGAGCTAGCCTCATTAAAAATCTTAGAAGTCTGACCCAAAATTAGGTTACCCATATCCTAGGGTATTCCCATGTTGGACTAGGTTTGAGATTAGGACTTAAACACTTCTACTTTTAGCTAGGGTTCATCCTAAAACCTCCAATAGATACTTTTCATAAATATCCACTACATGAGTCCATATCTCATTAATTTAAATGATATTTTTAAGTAACTATTATTTACATGCATACCTTTGACTAATATTCTTCCTACCACCAACTACATATATGTCCACCCATACATGTAGATCTTTTATAAATTCCACAAAGAAGATCTCATATAGAGATTTGTAGATCTCCTTTTCTAGCCACACTTTTTGGTTCATATCTCCTCTATTATGAGAATTATTTTTAAATTCCAAGTCTTTATATTGAGACCATTAAACCACAAATTCTATATATTTCCTTTCTATTATCATTATATTAAATATTTGGTAGCTAGTTTAAAATGGTCCCATAAATGAAACCAAAATGTTGGGGTTTTCCTTTGGATTTTCCTAAGTCATCTTATGCCACTACACATGCTATAAAATACCTTATTCATAATTTATCTTATCACTTAATTATAGTACTTAATTACTCACATGAGGCACAAAGAAACAATAATTCCTTATTAATTCAATAAAAGAGAATCCATCCCAACAATATCCATAAAATCAAAATATAAACATAAGTCATTCATCAAGGAAACTACATATATAAATATAAACTAAAAGGAAGCATTGCATACATGTATCAATATATAATAATATGACATAATTCTAGAGTGAAGTTGAACCAGTTTGTGTTACTGTGTCTAGAGCATTAAGAGGCCTAATAACATTTTGGGATCCTAAATTTCTTCTTGGAGAACATATCCTCAAGTCCCACCATCATGTGGTAGTGCTTTTTACAGATAAAATTGACAATAAGAATTATATTTTTTGAATATATATGCTTCAAATTTTAGGTCCACGTATAGAAAATTGTGGGAAGATATTAGATTTTTTAGAATTAACTGCAAAGATATTCCTTGGATATTGGCAAGAGATTTTAACTCTCCCTTAAACCTAGGGGATAAAAAGGGAGGAAATATTTTATGTTTGGACAACATGGAGGACTTCTCTTCTTTTGTTTCTGACATTGGTGTGCTATATTTGGACCTTAAAGGGCCTAAATTTACCTTGGTGAATTAGTGGCTTGGTAAAAATCTCATCCAATGAAGATTGGATAGAGTCTTTATTGTATTAGAGTGGTTACAATTCAAAGATCTATCCCTTAAAACACTTTTGAAGATTGGCTCTGATTATTCTCCATTGGAATTGAATATAATTGATCAAGTGGTCAAAGATAATAGGTTTCTTTTTCATATGGAACATATATGGTTCACATACCCTAACATTCATGATAGGATCTCAAAGTGGTAGACTAATAATGGTAGTGGTTCAACTATGTTTAATCTAGCTAAGAATTTTAAAAAGATGAAAATTAAGATCAAATAATGGAACAAATAGGTTTTTGAGAATGTACATTTGCAAAAGAAGTCTCTTAAATCTAAACTTATAAAAATTGAATATGAAATTAAGGAGAAGTGGTATGATTCATAGATTCAAAATAGAGAAAGATTACTCTTATGCAATTATCACACTATTATAGCTAGAGAAGAATCACTGTGGAGGTAGAAATTTAGAAAGATTTGGCTCAAGGATGGTGATAGAAATACCTAGTTTTTTCACTTGTCTACTTTAAAGCATAGGAAACATAGTGCTATCAAGGAGATTATCAGTAATAATGGTTATATTTCCTCTGATGTAGAAGATATTAATCAAGAAAGTGTCCAATTTTACAAAAAAAATATACAAAAATAATTTCAAGAAGAATAGTAGATATGAACAAGAATTTTTACATGTGATGTCAAAATTGATTAACTAGGGGGATAATGATATGCTTATAATTTTTACATCAAATGAATATCTGAAATTTATGCTCTCCAATAAGAATCCAGACAAGGCTCCATGGCTGGATGGTTTCCCTTTAGCTTTCTTCTAGATTTTTTGGGACATAATTGGGGATGATGTGGTTGTAACTATGAATGAATTCCTTATCACCAATTAGATACTCAAATAACTCAATCATAATTTCTTAGTGTTTATTCCTAAGAAGGAAGGGGATGTAAGATTTTTAGATTTATAACCTATTAGCTTGTTTAATTCTTTTTATAATATTATCACCAAGCTTATCAGTTTAAGGATACAAATCATCATGGAAAAAATCATCCAACCTCAGTAAGGAGGATTTGTACCAGACAAACAAATCCAAAATGGATTGATCATTATTCATGAAGCCATTCATTTAATGAAAAAAATTCAAAGAGAATCTATGGTACTTAAACTGGATATGGCCAAGGATTATGATAGATTGGATTGGAGCTTTCTTGATAGAGTTATGTCTCAATTTGGTTATCATGATAATTTTAGGATAATTATTAGAGTTTTTATTACCACTTTAATGTTTTATATTTTGGTGAATGGGGTGGCTCATGGTTTCTTCAAAAGTGATAAAGGTGTGAGATAAGGAGACCCCCTTTCCCCATTTTTGTTCATCATTATGATATCACTAAGCAGATTCATATTTAATACTTTGGCTACATCACAGTTGAAAGGATTTAAACCAACTAGGTTTGTAGATCTGGTGACTCATCAAAAAAATTTGGATGACACTATTCTATTTTCTAAAGTGTCTATACAAGAATCAAGAAAAATTACAAAGATTTTGGTGATGTATGAAAATCCCTATAACCATAAAATTAATTTTGATAAGAGTTGTGTGTATTTATTTAATACATCAATGGCTAGACAAGATAGAATAACTATATTCCTAGGATGCCAAATCAAGTAACTCCCTTCTTCTTACCTAGGAATGCCTCTCTTTACCAATTAGCTTCAGGTGATAGCATGGAATCCTTTGATTGAGAGATTCTACGAAAATCTTGTAGGTTGGAAACGTAAGCTTTTATCATAGGCTAGAAAGGTTTTTTTGATTAAGAGTGTGTTATAGAGTCTTCCAATGTATATTATTTTATTGTTTAAATTTCCTAAAGGAGTGGAGAAAAAAATTAAATAGGACTTAATGAAAATTTATTTAGGTTGAAATGGAATTAAAAGACAAATTTCACCTGGCGGCTTGGAGTAAGGTTTACTCTAATAATAGATATGGCAGACTTGGTTTAAGAAATTTATAGTTGATTAATAAAGCCTTCATTTCAAAAATTATTTGGAGATTCATCAAGTTAATATCAGTTTGGGGTAAAATCCTCTCTTTACAAACCTTGAATGAAGGGATCTGATCTATATCCTAGCAGATGAATATTTTGTTAGGGGCTTGCATATCTAGAATTTCTTAATTTCTAATGAGTTGATAATTTTAAGGTCTAAATGGTAGATTGGTAATGGACGTAGGGTTTATTTTTAGAGGGAAAAATGGGTTTCTAATACACCTCTATATAAAAGTTACATAGGATTACAATTGCAAGATAACATTAGGCATAAATATGGTTATAAGGTGGCAGACTATTGGCAAGAGTTATAAGGAGTTAAAATCTATAAAAGGCTAAGCTTGGATAACTTAAATCAAAAATATAGGTTGAATATATATAACCTAAATAATCTTTTGAAAAATGTGCACATACTTGGTAAAATTAGAGAAGATCAATTGGTTTGAAAGGACTCCTTTAATGGTCAAAACAAAGTAAAATTGGGTTATAACTTGTTATCTCAAGAACCTAAGCTTAATGATAGATGGGAGATTATTTGGGATAAATGACTAATTAAAAAAATAATAAATTTATTATGGATGGTGATTTAGAAAAAAATCCTAACAATTGATAACCTTAGAAAAAGAGGTTGCACTATCATCAATAGATGGGTGTTATGTGAAGAGGACAATGAAATAGTCTTCCATTTGCTTGTAAATTTCTCTTTCTCTCAGAGGACTTGGAGCCATTTTATGGACAAATTTAATGTCTTGTGGGTGTAAGCAGGTTCTCTAATGGAAGTGTGAAAGTATTAGGGATGCCCATTTCAAAATATCCACCTCAAGAAACCTTGAAAATTGGCATTGCCTCATATCTTATGGGGGATTTAGGGATAATGCAATAATATAATTTTTATGGGAAAGAGATGAAATAGTAAAGTCATCTTATCAATAATTTTAGAACTTATTAAGGAGAATTACAATTTTACCCCTATTAAGAATGGTAAAATTTTACTTCTTTTTGAAAAATCTTAGCTCTAAATTGGAAAATATACTCCTCTGAGTTGGGTAAAATAGATCCTAAAGATAAAATTAGGAAAAGAAAAAAATGGAAACCACCCCTTAAGGGTTGGATGAATCTCATTTTTTATAGAACTTCAAAAGGAAACCAAGTCTACAGGGTGGAGGTGGAATTATTAGAGATCATAAGTACAATTTTATTATTTATTATGCTAGAAACATGGGTGTGAGGTCAAATCATTGAGCAAAAACTTTGACAACATCTCATGGGATTAGATTGGAAAAGCAATTGAGTATGAAAAAACAATTGGTGGAAGGAGAATCTCAAAATATTTTGAATTATTTATCTAGGGAAAATGTTATTAGCTAGTCTATCAAACAAGTTTTAGAGGAATCTATAGTTATATCAGACTCCTTTCACCTGGTTACCATTCAACATACTTATAGGAAAGGGAATGGTATAATAAACTATTTTTCTAAAAAAGGAGTGAATATTATGGGTTTTATGACTTGGATGGGATATGAATATCTCCCTAGGGAGGTGTTTATAAATATTAAAGTTGAAATAAATCCCAATGTTCCTAATCTTAGGCATATTGGTGAATCCTCTAATTCTTAGAGGCTAATTTTGTGGGTATTTTTTGAGTAGGGGACTCATGTTTTATTTTAATTATTTTGGCTCTAAAGGAGAATTTTATAGATGCCTTGAATCATATATTAGATGTAGAAACCATAAAATACATATGTAGTTTCTCATAGTTTGATTCAGTGAAGCCCTATTTCCATAATAGGGAAAGATAGATTGGCTATTAGGAAAGCAACATGGGAATTCTTAATATAATATAACTAAAATTATAACTTGAAGTTAGGAAAAATGAAAGAATATGTGCAACTCTGTAAGTGGGAGGTTTTTTTGGTTTTATGGAGAAGATTGAAAGCTATGACCAGCATTTCTCAATATTGTTTATGAAGGCTTGAGAGGAAAAAATATTTTCAATAAATAGAGTTATCCTTGATTTAATAGAAGAACTCATAGCTCATGTGACTAGGTGGGTGATTGAGAAAATATATATTTACTATTCACTAAGGGATTTTAAACTGGATAAAGAGGTATTTATAGAGGAGGGAGATAAATTAGAGTAGCTTCACAATGATTTTGATCAGGAATCCTTGCCCAAACTATATACATATATTACCTTTCATTTAATTTAGCATGTTAATTTATAAGTTAGGTTAAATTTAGTTAGATGGTCCTTATTTAAAATTTTGAATTATTTTATGCATGGTGTGCCCTTCAATCTTCCATTTTTTATTTTAAAATCCATGGAAGTGTTGATCATGAAGTTTAAACATGGAAATTACTCAACTAATAGACATGAGGGAGTGATATACATCATATTAAAATATTTTAAGGGCATGAATCAAATCAACCTAGATGTATCCTAGCCCTAGAAGTAAAATATAGAGGAGGGGCATGTGGATATCAAAAAAAATCTAAAAAAATGAATAAAATATCCTAAGAGTCCAAACATGGTTGTTAAGAACACTAAGAAACCTATGGAGATTAGAATTAATAAGGATGAAGGAAAGAATTAGAAGCTATATTAAAACATCAAGAAACAAATTTAGAGTGCATCTAGGCCTATAGAGATTAGTTAGGGGAGACGAGGGAATAAGGGGAATTAGGACATGTAGAGTAAAATGGGAGATTTGACTCAGGATTTTATTGATGTTGAAGAGGGTAGTGAAGATCCAAGGGAGTGTAAAAATGAAGTGGATTAGGGAAACCAATTAGATCATATGTCTATAGCTAATATTGTGAATGGGGGGCCTAATTTTGTTCCAATAGATAAAGGGGAGACCTCTCAAAATAAATATCTGAAGGATCAAAATGAGGCCTTTAACAATTTGGTTACCTAACTTAAAGGTAAGGAGAGCTTAGATAAGATAATGGAAGATCTCAAACTTAAAAGATATATTATGTGGTGGTTTATGTGAGAGTTAAAAGAGCTAAAAGGTAAGGTTAACTCCCTGCAGTAGGAAAACTCAAGGATGAGTCAAATATTTTCAGCCAAGGAGGATGATTAATAAATTTAGAGTTTATCATTTAGGGTGGAGATATTGGAATAAAAGAATGAGAAACTTCATAATAACATAATATTTTTAGTGAATTGTGTCAAATCTTCTATGTATGAGGGCATCTAGAACATTGAAAATCTATGAGCTCACCTTAGGGAGATTTTTGAGCCCAGTGTCATTAGCAAAGGGAAGGGCAAGAAGGGGTAGAGTAGTGGATCTCAGTATGGCATATACCAAGATAAATTATTGTTCTAGATTGATATGAACCTTAAAAAGATGAAATCTTATTGGGATGATGTTTCTAGTAGTTTAGATTTAAACTAGTTTCTTTTGTCATTCTTTGTTGGTTTTTCGGCTATTTTTAGCTATCTCTAGGCTTATTTGGTCCTATTTCTTGTTTGGTCTTTGGTAGACCATGGTTCCTCTTTTTTTTGTACTTATCCTAGGGTATGGGGACCCTAATTTAAAAAAATCCCCCTTTTAACCTGAATAAAAAATAATAATAACATAATTCCCACCTATTTTATAGTCTATTCATACTAAAGGAAAAACATATATCAAAGTACATAGTGTCCATGGCCTCTATATCCTATAAAATACACTAGATCTATAAGATTGGAATCTTATGAATATTCACTCTAACAAGCACATTTCACTCATTTCCAACCCTTATTACAATACCAAGGGTGTATATTTAGTTAACCCTCTAACTCTCTCTATAACATACCTCTAAAACCATAAAATTGTGTCAATGTTATCCTAAGAATAGGATAAGCTAATGAATTTTAGGTGTGTTCTAAGATATTTTATTTTTACACATCTTGTATTCTATCAAATTTATTGCCAGTATTTGTATACTTATAACTATTCCTTAATGGATTTATTTCTTTGTCCCTCTTTCCACATGGATCTTTTTTTTATAGATGACCAAAATTAACCCAAAGAAAATTCTTCCTTTACCATTCTCTTGTGCCATTATACTTGCATGCACATGTACTTAGATAAAATATATGATCCTCCTACCCAATTACACACACATTTACACATGATTATATT
This sequence comes from Torreya grandis, assembly GCA_037957365.1. Classification (NCBI taxonomy): domain Eukaryota; kingdom Viridiplantae; phylum Streptophyta; class Pinopsida; order Cupressales; family Taxaceae; genus Torreya; species Torreya grandis. The sequence continues at coordinate 926,960 of JARHVA010001840.1, forward strand.
TAGATAAAATTGGGGTTCAGCACATATAACAAATATTTACTTATAATCATGATTTGATATATGTACATGCCCTTATGTAGTGTGGTCTTCATGGTTCTACTCTATAATTAGTTTTTATTATAATTATAAGTACACATTTACCCATTATGTAAAAAAAAATAGTTGCATAAAATGAAATGATGGGACTATGACATAAGCATGTTTTGTGAATAAAAAAGAATTTTAGCTTTTAATTTTTGAAATTTCACAAATTAGTTCATCAATTAAAAATATTGCTTTCAGTAAAATGTGTCAAAGTTTTAAATCATCAAATTCTAAAATGTATATCATCCTCAAGTAATATTCTCTAGTAATTTTTAAAATTAAGCAATGTGCCACATATTATGTTTAGAAAATTATAACATTTATATGTCATTGCATTGAGAGAAACATATATAAAATTCAGAACATATCAATCCATAATGCTAGTATCCTTTCCTATTCACCAAACACAAGTAAATGTCATAAACATATTTTGCCTTTGCATTGGTTATGAAATTAAGGTAATTTCTTAATTATGTTTTGACAAAATATAGTCACATGGATGGCATTGGTGGATTTGTGACATTTAGTTGTGTGTTTTAGTCACATTTTTCAATATACATGTCTTTGTGGTTGTTTTCTACTATAACATATGACAAATATCTACTTTTTTACATACCCTTATGTAGTGTGACCTTCTTGGTTATGCTCTGAAATAAATTTTTATTTTATTTTTTAGTGCACCTATACCAATTTTTGAGAATTGGGATCATATGGACTAAAATTATGGGACTAGGACATTTAAGTATGTTTTGTGAACAATAAAGGATTTTATCATTTATTATTTAAATTTTTTTAGTCACTTACTTAAATTTAAAATATTTATTTTAGTAATAAGTGTCAAAGATTGAAAGTATAAAATGATAAAATATATATATTATATGAGGAATATATATATATATATATATATATATATATATATATATATATATATATATATATATATATATATATATATATATATTCCTCATATAATAATATCTAATGCTTATCAACATTTATCCTTGTGCCATAAATTATCTTTGTAACATTTCAACACTCATATGTCATTGCATTGAGAAACATTTCTATGAAATTTAGTGACATATCAAGCCATAACACTAAGATACTTTCCTATTCACCAATCATATATAATTTTATTAAATAACTCATGCCATCACATTATTTATGAAATTGAGGGAATTTATCCATTTCATTTTGACAAAATTTGGTCACATGGACTATGGTAATGGACATACAACATTCAGTTGTATTTTATGGTTACATTTTGTAATATACATGTCTTTGATATTGTTTTATACTATAACATATGATGAATATCCACATATGATCATGTTTTAATGGATGTACATACCCTTATGTATTGGGCCCTTCTTGGTTGTGATTTGAATAGAATTTTATTCTATTTTTTAATATATATTTGTCATTTATTTATGATTTTGGTTACATATAATGAATAATGGGATTAATACATTTAGATCTACTATGTGAACACAAAAGGATCTTAGCATTTTTTTTTTTAATTTCACAAATTATTTATACAATTTGATATATTACTTTTAGTAACAAGTGTTAAAGTTAACTAAGAGCTAAAAGCAAGAGAGGCTAAATGGGAAGATAGAGACACTTTAAAATAATCCATGGAAGAGTGTTGATTTAGGTGAGTTGGAGAAGATTACAGTGAGAAAATGGAGAAAGAGGGTTAAATCAATAAAATGTAAAGAGGTTTTTAAATATTTTTGATCTTAGAAGGAAAAACTATGATATTTCTAAGCTAAATTTGAAGAGGAGTTTAGGATTAAGGTAAGGCTAAATTTGGTGTCAAATCTCTCTAAGGAGAAAGAAGGTGGTTTTGGTAAGGTGGTTATAATATTTGAATGGGAGTAAGAAATTATAGTATTTACAAATAATGTTTTAGTAATTTCTGAGGATCTATAATTGAATAGAGATGTTTTTGTTCCTAATTCATTATTTAACAAGAAAGTTATAAATGTATAGGAAATATCACTTGTAAAAGTGTGTCGAGATTTATGCATCGATTATATTCATGAAAAGAGTTTAAAGAATGAAATAATAAGTTGTGGAAATAAAATGGTCCAAGTTATATTTTAGTTCTTGAATCTAGATCTAATGAGGATAAGGCATATCTAATGAATGTTTTTAGATTAGAGAACAAGGAATGTGCTAGGGATTGTTCTTCAATATCAGATGATATTTCAATTGAAATGGATGTTAATATAATTCTACTAGATAAATATTATTATGTTTCAATATTAAATAAATAATGGGAATATAAGAGGACATAATTCTTGGGATGCTAATTAATCATGAATCTAGATCTAAAAGAAATAGAATAGATCAAGGGGGCTCTTGGATCTAAAAAAATAAAAATAAGATGTGAACATCTTGATGAAAATATTGGAACCACTCTAGAAATGGTTGTTAATCTAATTACACTATGTAAGTATTTTTTTCAAAGCATTAAGAAAGGAAGCTTGGGATTAGATAATGAAATAATTATTTTAGTGAGAAATGATAATTAATCTATATTTGAGGAAATTAGAAAATACTTAGGGTATTTCCTGGATCTATAAAATAGAGAACATGTTGTGATCATTTTGTTGAAAATATTAATAACAATCTAGTAACATGTGATAACATGTTATTTATTAAAAATTAATTTCAAGATAATTTGTCCAAGAATGGAAGTAATCAATGGGGGAAAGTAATGGGTTTAAATCTAATTTGGGTTTCAGACCTAGAAGATCAAAGGTGGATATGGAAAATTCTTATATATAAAATAATTGATATGTACCTATATATATGATATATTAAATGGGTTGATGGATATGCCAACATGTGGAACACATCACCCTTAGCTAATTCCAATATATTAGGATAAATGAGTAACTTGTGGAATTAGTGCATTGGGTAATGCTTAGCCTACATTGGGATTAAGAGTTTACCCATCTATTGTTAGTTATATAGAGGTCTATATAAAAGAGGTGAATATCATTGTAAATCAATCAAGTAATAATTGAGTCTTCTATTGTAAAAGGATATTGGAGGTTGTCCCCTTAAAGAGACATTATGGAGTTATTCCTTCCTAAAGGAGTATCGTATGGTGTTGCCCTACCTTAAGGGTGATTATTCTATTTCTATATATATTGAGTATTTGGGCATATTGGCCCACTTATATCTTTTGTGGTATGTTGATCTATATTATATTTTACATATTTATAGTTATTATAAGTGTGGATAATAACAAGTGGTATCAGATCTTCAATTTGAGAAATTTGTCTAAGATAAAACCCTAGTTTTGTGGAATAATTAATATCTTGAAATCAATTATGATTTTTTTTAAAATTGTTTTATTGAAGATAAATAATATTTTAAGGAAGTCACAATAAAAAAATCAAGGTTTTATGATAATTTTTGAATAATTTATTGATATTTTAGGGTTTGTACTCATTTCATCATATCGACCGAAATATACAAAAAAAAAATTGTGAAACTTCTATTGATGTTGTATAGTCATACAAGAAATCTACAAATGAAATTTCAGAATTTTTAAAATGTTTAGTGTCTTTTGTGATTTTATAATTTTACATAGATTCACTCTATAAGACAAAATTGTTGGAATTTTCTCAGAAAAAATTTAATAAAATTACAATACCATAAGAGGAATCTATAGTCAAAATTTGGGATTATTTTGATTAGTTTTACATGAGTTATGAAAATTTTAGGGTTTTTTCATTAACCTTAGTTTTGTGTTTATCTCTCCTAAATCATGGGTCAAATAGATTAAAAATAGTGGGAAGTATTATGGGGACTGTTAAAAAATGGAAAATATTTTGGAAAAGTATGTTGTGGATAAAATGGGCATGTGGGGAAAGAAGAGACTAATAACAATAACCAAGAAGAGAGTGAATATGTAGAAGAATAAGATGAAATAGAGGATGAACATAATGATGAGGAGGAGGGAGATACAGAGGATTCAAGATGAGAGGTTGAGGATCATGATGTGGAAAAAGAGGAAGAAAATATTTTTGATGATGTAAATGAGGAAGAGTGTGTAGGTGCTTATGAACAAGAATAAATAAATCTTAATAATGATGATGCAGAGTCTATAGATGGTGTAGAAGGAGAGGTAGAGGATCTTGAAGAGAAGGAAGAAATATTGGATGATAAAGGTTCAAATAATTTGAATCCAAATAAATTAGATTTAATTTTTTAGTTTCATTAATGCATTTAAAATAAGAAGGTCATTGTGTTCATAAACTGTACTAGTGAGTATAACTTCATCAACATGGATGTGGCCCAACATCTATAGACTCAAGAAAAGAATATCAAGGATGCTCAAGTAGATGGTAAGAATATTCTAGTTTTTGAGGATATGAAGCTTAATATGGATAAATATGGTTTGAATTCATATTTTTATTCTTTATATATGATTGGTGTGTATATAGTTCTTATATGTCCATGGTTAATAACTTTAGGAACAATCAATATCAATGTTCATAAGAAGTTCATGAAGTTTTGGTATAGGAAAAAAAAGGTCACTTTAAAGGATATAATAGCTGGAAAGACACAAAGAAAAATCAAGATAGAGAATGAGGATGATATTGAATCAAATGAAGAAGATCATGAGGAAGATTCAGATGAGGTCATAAATGAAAACATAGTCAAAGCATATCAAAACACTTCATTTACTCAATATGCAAGGGAACCACCAAATCAAATGGTGGAAGAGGTGAAATAAAATGTTGATAAGGTCAAAATATTTGAAAATTTTGAGTTATATCAACACCCACATCATCATGAGAGGAAATAATCATATATCTATGTGAGGGAGTGTCATAACAATAATCAATTTGGCTATATAGGAAATCAGAGTACTAATCACTATGGTTATGCATTGAAGCCAAAGAATAACTACTATGGTTAGGTATGGATTCAGTGTATCATACTAGCCTATGGAACATGGAACCAATGGAGAAATCACTATGACTATGCATGAAATAATAACTACTATTATCATGCATGGAATCAGTGTAACACAATGACATATGATATATGGAATCAAAGGAGGAATAATTATGCATGAACATGAAGGAAATATAGTTATGATCATGAATGGAATCAGAGTAGCACAATGGAATTTTTAAACAAGAATGGAAAGCTATCATCTACCAATATTACATATGGATGGTTAGATGATCGATATTGGAGACAAGTGTGCAATGATTTGGAGCACACTCATTATTTGGTTTCTTCTTATTTTTTAGAGATGAAACATGTCAAGGAGGGAAGGAATTCTACATACATATGGATATGATATATGAATGTATATGAATTTATGGAGATGCCAACATGTGGCACACATCCCCCTTAGTTATATGGGTCCAATATATTAGGATAAATGAATAAATTATGTAATTAATGCATTAGGTAATGGTTAGCCTATATTTAGATTAGGAGGTTACCCATCCATTAGAGTTATATAGAGGTATATATAAAGGAGGTTAATATCATTTTAAATCAATCAAGTATTGATTCTTCTATTGTAGGAGGATTTTGAAGGTTATCCCCTCAAATAAAAATTGTGGAGTTTTCCTTCTTAAATCAGTATTATATGGTGTTACCCTACTTTAAGGGTGATTATTCTATTTCATGATATATTAAGTATTTGGTCATATTGGCCCACCTATATATTTTTTGTTGTATTTATCTACATATTTATAATTATTATAAGTGTAGGTCACAACAATAATAATATGATCTGAAATAGATCTCCATTTCTAAGTGATGTTATAAACACTAAGGGTTATTGTTAAAATGTCAAATTATATGGAAGATAGTAGGAATTAATATACTTCCTTTCTCTTCTAGGTTGTTAAATAATATTTATGTTACATAGGATTTGGTGGAGGAGATGTTGGCCATTTTTGGCACACATATGAAGATCTTGCATGGTTTGATGAAACATTGGGTCAAAGGCTTAAAAATGAATCTAGCAACAATGTTCAAAAGCAATCATACAAGCCAAAGGGCTAAGTGCAAAGTTTATGCAAATTTAATTTATTCAACTAAGTCCTTATTCATTCTTCAGGGCTTTGAAATAACTAAGTGTGTTTCTTCCCACGGGCTTTTCTTTAGTTTAAACTTCATGGTTTTCTTTTAGAAAAATTGTCCACACAATTTTTCAAAGGAATGTTTTTCTTTTTGGCCAAGTTTTCTTTTTGGGATTTTCATTTCTGACTAAGTAATGAAATTATTTCAAATAATTTGTTCAAAACAAAGGTTTTGAAGAAATGAACTCATAAAGAAGGTTTCCCTATATAACTTTCCCAAAGGGTTTTTTTCTCTAGAAATTGGACCAAAACAATATTTTTGAAGGGTACTTTCTCTCTGCAAAGACCCAAACACTTCTTTGAAAGATCATTTCAGATGTTCTAAGAGTAGCTTTAAAATATTTTGAAGGCTATGTTCCTTTTGGAAGGATCATTTGTAGAAAGCCCAAAGGGTATTTTTCCCTTCAAGAAAGTCCTTGTCTAAAAGCCCAAAAGGCAATTTTAGAAAGATTCTAAATGAATTCCTTCAGACTTTTTATCCAATCGAAATAAGCAAATAAAATGTTCTAGGGAAAATAAGCCTATGAAAATTGTAATCAGTAGTGGGGGGAACTTACAAAAGTCTAGGTCCTTTGCAAAAGGCCTAGGTCTATTACTTAAGGGCTTGTTCACTTTTTGGGAAGTGCCATTTAATAAATCCTAAAGGGTTTCTTTCTCTTCAGGAAAGTCCTTTTCAAGAAACTTGAAGGGTTCTTTCCCTTTGGGAAGGTTCATTTTCAAAAATTTGAGGGGTACTTTACAAAATCTCGAGAAAAAAGAGCCCAAAAGGATGTCAAAGATAATGCCTAAAATAAAACTTTGAATAATTTGGTGATGGGATTGAAAACATCAATATTGAGCCCTTGTAAGTAGTCTTAGCATTTAAAATCCGAGAAGGAGATGCATAACCTATGGACTTGCACCGACATAAATAAGATAAATTCAAGAAAACTAATGTCTTTAGATTACTTTTCCATCTATAGGGAAGATTTGGTCTAGGTTTTAAGGCAAGAGCTAGTAGGTGAAGTTAATGGGGAGTCCTCATCCTTTGACATGGCCATTATCTCTGACTAATAGCTCACAAATGTAGAAGTATCATGGCTCAATCAAGTTTATAGGTGTAAGAATTTTGTCCTCATATGTAAGCAGACAAGTGGAGGATGGCATGGAGATGAAAGATAAAGATCAAGCAATTAGAAAAGATAGCTCTAGCATTTAATACATTCATAGACTTTCCTTCTTAGTGGGCCATGACATCATCATCCTCAACAAGTTTTATCTTCTAGTGCATTTCTCAACCAATGAGATGGCTAGAAGACTTTTGGAGCTAATGGTAGTTATTTCATTGAAGAAGGATTATTTATAATTAACCCAAGTGTGGGTGAGAATTCATGGAGGGTGGTTGGGTCTCATTTATTGATTTATGTTTGCTCACCTCTTCTCTTTGGGTCTTCCCCTTTTCTATATATGGCTTGATTCTTTTCAAAAGAATATATCCTCATTTTTTTACAAGGAATAAACCTATCAAAAATTTGTAATAAAGACCTTTTGAAGTAATAAATATTATTTTTACCTATCTCTTGTCTAAAAATCATGTTTAGCAATCTTGTACATGATGGCCTTATGAAGAAGTGTTTTTTCATGTCCCTTATCCTCCCTTTTTACCTATTTTTAAGTATTTTTAGGTTAGTTTTATGTCTAAACTTGAGATTTTATACCATTAATGGATGCTTGGTGTGAGTTTCAAAATTCCTCTTTGCTTTATATATGGCTTAGTGAGCTTAGTTTATGAAACACTGATGAATATTAATTGGTTGTGAAGTTGTGTAAGTAGAATTATCTTATGTTGAATTAGTGTTTATTTCATGCTTATGTGGATCACTCTCTATTTGGTGCATCACCTTTCTTAGTTTATTTTTCCATTTTTATGTTGCCTTTCTCTCCCTTTTCCATGGTCAACAATAGGTTTTAGTGTGTGGGAATAGCCGAAGTGAATCATCTGAGGAACTAGCCTCATTAAAAAATCCTAGAGGTTTAACCTCACTATAAGATACCCACAGCCTGAGGTTACTCCAATTTTTTATCTAAGAGTGAGAGATCCTAAAAAAATCTCCCACAAGGGTGAAATTCCATACTACAACAGGAGGAACTAGTTTAAACTCAAATGGGTTATTAGAAAAAAATGGCATGACTAGGGGGAATCCTTAGAAGAATGTGTACAATCATTGGAAAGGGGTGAATCTAATGCATTTAAATCATATTCCAAAGGTTTTATTTATGTTTTGGTTATTTAAGGAATTTAAAATATATATATTATATTTGGGAAAGAACTTTAGAACTTTCCTCATCATATAGTCATAATTCAACCCTATAAGGAAAATTTTCATAAGGATTTCTTAGATGACAAGGTTAAATAAATCTTGGTACGATCTTATTTTTTCCTTAGAATATTAGAGTTTGAATATTTTTAGAGATATTGATGATTATTTTGGAAAAAATTTTAATATGGATCCCAAAGTCTGGGATAAAAAAAATTATATTTATACAAGAAGAATGAGTGTATAATTATTAGAAATGGGTAGATTTGATGCATTTAAATCATCTTCCAAAGGGTTTCTTTATGTACTGATTATTTAAGGAAGTTATAACATATATTATCCTTGGTTAATAACTTTGGAACTTTCCTAATAAAATAATTATAGTTTATCCCTAGAAAGAAAATTTTCATAAGGATTTCTTAGATGACAAGGTTAAAGAAATGTGAGTAAGATCATAGTTTTTTCCTTAGAATACTAGAGTTTGGATATTTTCATAGATATTGATGAATATTTTGGGAAAAAAATTTAGATGGATCCCAAATTGTGGGATATATATATTTATGTTTATACAAGGCTAAAAGTTGTTATCAATGTGGCTACACTACTATTAAAAGAAATATATTTTTATGTTTAAGGAAGAGAGTACTATTGACCAATTTTGCCCACAGGCAAAATTTTTGGTCACCCTCTTCCCCGACTATTTTAATGATAGTATTTTCAAGTTTTATCAAGTCCAAAGGAATTCAAGCCGTGAACATCTAAGCTTCAAGTAAAGGCAGAAAAGTGCCCGGGAAGGTGCTAGCAGAAAAGTGAAGCTGTAGAAGAAATCATATGAACGGACCTGATGAACTTTGCCAAGGATAGTCATGGGCCTAGAAACATCAAATTTCAAGCAAGGGAAGCCAGAGCGTGGAAGGCACCAAGTGGCAACCACAGAGGACTTCAACATGTTTTTTGGAACAACAGAATGTACCATGCATCCCCTATAGGGCTCTATGGAAGCTGACAAGTGGCAACATCCGTGGGTTTCCCCTGTTGGCTTCAAAGAGGACTGTGGTGGGCCTGAATGAGTTGCTAGGAGCTATCTGGAGTGTGCCATGTGTCAGCATCTGCTAGGAACCAGAAAAGGGCCTAAAATTTTCTCTAAGGCAGCTAAAGGCTCTATGGAAGCAACCATGTGTCAACTTCCCTGACTCTAAAAAGGCCCTCTAATGTAATCAGATGCTACCACATTCCATTATCATCTCAGTAAAAGTTACCACATGTCAATGTTTGCATTTCAAAATATCTTCTAGGTGCCCAAGTTGTGGATTACAACACATGTCAAGGGTGGATGCGCTCTTAGTGAAAAGGGCAAAATAGGAAGCCAAAGGAGAGTCCAAGGATATCGGATGCCCGAGTGCCAACCATGGAATGGGCCCAAGGTATGTAGTGACCTGCCAAAAGGTCACCCCTAAGGACCAAAGGATCAAAAAAGGACAAAGAGCCCAGAGAATAAAGAGCAAGCAGACGGTGTGGCTCATAAATTTAATTCTTGACAGCATAATGGCCAAGATGGAAAAGTAGATGAAACATCCAAGGGATGCAAAAGGTGATGATTCAAAAGTTATTTCAGTGGTTGACATAGCACCTACCATGCAGTCATCATAGAGGCACAATAGTGGTCGATGCAACTAGTTTCCTTCAATATGCACTGCAGAGCAGGAAAATGGCATAGCTCATAAATTCAATTCCTGACAGCAAAATGTCTAGGATGCAGAAGTAGATGAAATGTCCAAGGGACGCAAGAAGGAAATGATTCAAAAGTTATTTTGGTGGTTGACACAATGCCTACTATGGGTCACTTGTAAAAAGGGGTGCCAAAAGGCCTCCTTTCTTCTCCTATATATTGAGGACTTGTCATTTGAAAAAACATCTTCCACATTTGTAAGGTGTTGTCTTGGCAAAATTTCCACCTAAATCAAATAAACATAGTTTTTACCTCCATTTGGATAGATATTTTTAGAGTATGTCTTGAGTGTTTGTCTGTGTCCAGTCATTATTTCTTGATGCTCTCACAGGTTCAACACCAACAGACCTGTTATCTACAAGGCACCATTTCTACAACTGAAAGGAGAAGAGCTAACATTTGAGAAGACTAGAATAGAGGAAGTTACTACAATGTGCATTTCATAGCACCTCAGTGATTTTTTGTCTCCTGTGTTTTCATGAAAGCCTCCCTGCCAGTTTCTTGCAGCGTGGTCCTTCTGCCAAGTGTGTAGTGTATGTATGCATTTGTCTGGTTTTAAGTGTGGATATGTGAAGGTCAAATTTATTTTAGTGCATCACCTCTTTAGAGTAGGTTTGTTTTCCTGCATCTCTCTCCCTTTTCATCCCCCCCATTATATATATATATATATATGTGTGTGTGTGTGTGTGTGTGTGTGTGTGTGTGTGTGTGTGTGTGTGTGTGTGTGTGTGTATGTATATGTATTAGCACTTGTTGGAATAAACACAATGCATCAAAGGGAGCTAGCCCTTATCTAGAGACTCTCCCCTCCAGCTTCACCGGTCCCACAGGTGAGAGGGAAGTTTCCATTGTTGTGTGAAGAAGGTAGGAGCTCGACCTCCTACCAAGGGTGAAATCTTCTACGTCAACAATTTATGGCACGCCTAGTGGGACCCAATTTTTCAACACAGTAAGGTTTCAAGATTGATGCTAGTCCTGTTACAATAAATCAAAAAAATTAGCATCTAGCGACTCTGAGTTAAATCTACTAGTTACGCAGCCTAGTGCCATCAAAAATCCATTTCCTTTATGTATACTTCATCTACACAAAATCATGGATCTTGTTTTCCTTCATGTGAATATAATCAGGCTCTAGATATTTATGCAATCCCCTCAAGCAACTCTCCTAGTTTCCCTACAACGATAAGGGAAATGGCGCTAGAGTTTGAGAAGTAGACAATGGAAATTGACAAACTAGAAGAGTAGTACAGATACCAGCAGGAGTTGATGTATAAAGAAGAGTGTTTGTTTAGGCAAGCACAGGCCTTGCAATCCATGGAGGAGGAGGTAATAAAATGGAGAAATCCATCTATCCAAGGCAGTCAGCCTTGTGTGCCCCTTCCTAATCTGAAGAAAGCCCCTTCTTTTACACCAAATCATTTTTATCAAATTGCACTTGCTCACTCCAGCTTATCAAATACAGTTGCTCCCAATCCCATGCACCTGGCTTTCCAGCACTAGAAGACATTAGATCAGCCTCCCTTGGAGATGAATCTTCTAAATTCCTTATATTGTGAATCTTCCATTGAGGAAAGTACCACCAGCCATCACGTCCCTCTTCTAAAGACTCCTCCAATGCACCAACAATGTTTTCCTTGCATTCCCCAACCTTCCCAAGTCCTTCAGCATAATGCACAATTTTTGAGTTGGAGGATGGAATGTCAGGAACTAGCTCTAAGCTTTGGAGAGGAAAATGTTGGTGACCTCTAAGAAAGACTCTTTCAGGACAACTTAGCCAAACAAATTGAAGATTTAGAGGCTAGGATGAGGCTGCTTCTTGAAATAGAGTTAAAATTTCTAGACCTTATAGAGGAGCCTTAGGACCTTATGGAAAACAAAGTTGTTGCCTATTCACAGGAGCAAAATTCTAATTCAGAGATCCTAAACTAGGGGAAAATAGTAGAATCATGGAGCAGAATGGAAGAAGAAAAATAAGGTTTTTTTCAAAACCTTGAAGAAGCTAAAGCTGCTCCTACTCATGATGATGTTGGCAACCTCCAGGAAAAGCTCTTCCAAGAAGATCTAGCCATGAGAATAGCAGAGTTGAAATCCAGAGAGAAATTCCTCAGCAATGTGTAATGGACGGTTCAGACCAAACAGCACATTTTGTGTCTGAACACACCCCACCTACACATTTCTAAGAGAGATATTAGGCTGTACCTGATATTGATGAAGTGTTGATCAAGTGGAGAGAGGAGAATCATTAGATTATAGCTCAAGGACTACCTCCTCTTCCACATGTTCTCTCCACTTCACCCCTTCTCAAGGAAGAACCTATTTTGCAAGAGGTAGGTGAGGAGTAGAAGATCCAATCTGTAGTCCTTCAAGAAGCTGTCATGAGTGACAACGAAGAAGAAATTGTCATTGATGCTCCTTGTGAAGACCTTATCAGCAATGGAGAAGATGCAGGCCTTGCATATATGTAGATGTTCCATCAATTCGAGGAGGAGCAAATGCATGGTAAGCTCTCTTCCCCTTTATTTGGTAAACTTCCTAACTATTTTGATGATGAGGTCGACTACACTAAAGAGCCTAAGTTGGAGGAGGATCAAGAGAATATTTTTACAAATCTAGAGAACCTGATCAGCAAGGAGGAAAAGGAGAGGTTTGTCTTCCTGGAGGAGTGCCTTGAAGAAGAGAGTTTTAAACAAAGAGGTGATGTTCTGTGGGATGATCAATCATTTTGTGAGTCCATTTCAGACATCACCATAGTCACCCTTCTTCAATAAGGCCAAGAGAAAGTAGAGGATGAGTCTAACAATATTTTTAGTGAGGCAGAAGGAAACAAATCAGACCATGACACATTGTAGAGGAAATGTGCAGATCAAAGGGCTTTTGGTGATGATCCAACAGCCATTAATTTCTTGGTGTGGGGCATAAATAGAAAGAACTAGCATTCAATAGACTTTTAAGGACAAGCAAAATACATATATGTCAGAGGCATGTTCGATTTAGATACACTCAAATTCCAGCCAACTCAGGTGGTAGGCAAGAGGAGCAAGTCACCAACTCTCTTTTTCGTTCAACTACTTGCCTGACACCATAAGTCTTCTTGCCAAGAAGGGGACTTGAGAAGTTTCCCTTTTGATCTAGGAGGGAGGCAAACATTCCTGGTTAGTTGTACATAATAGTTTGTTTTTAGTTGTTTTTCCTATTTTCCCTAAGTGTAGTTTGCACAGGTAGTGCTTTTTAGCCTTGTGTGTTTCCCTTTGCGTGTGGGGTAAAAGCTTCATGTTTGATTCTTCAATCTTTGGGGCTGTTGTTAACTCTTTCATAGCTGTAATCTGACTCTGTGCCTAATGGACTGCAAGGCAACTAGGTTCTAAGTATAGCAGGCATGCTTCCCCTGTGAGTCACCAATTTTGCCCATAGGCAAAATTTTCGGTCACCCTCTTCCCCTGTTGTTTTAATGATAGTATTTTTCAATTTTAGAAAGTCTGAAGGAATTTAGACTGTGAACATCTAATCTTCAAGCAAAGGTAGAAAAGTGTCCATGAAGGTGCTAGCAAAAAAGTGAAGCCACAGAAGAAATCATATGAACGGACCTAATGAACTTTGCCAAAGATGGTGATAGGACCATGAATGTCAAATTTTAAGCAAGGGAAGCCAAAGCGCAGAAGGCACCAAGTGGAAACCATGGAGGACTTCAACATTTTGTTTTTTAGAACAATGAAATATGCCACGCATCCCCTGTAGGGCTCTGTAAAAGCTGACAGGTGGAAACATCTATGGGTTTCCCCTGTTGGCTTCAAAGAGGACTATGGTGGGCCCGAATGAGTTACTAGGAGCTATGTGGAGTGTGCCATGTGTTAGCATCTGCTAGGAACTAGAAAAGGGCCCAAAATTTTCTCTAAGGTAGCTAAAGGCTCTATAAAAGTAACCATATGTCAACTTCCCCAACTCTAAAGAGGCCCTCTAATGTAAGCAGATATTGCCACATCCCATTATCAGCTTAGTGGAAGCCACCACATGTCAATGTCCACATTTTAAAATGTCTTCTAGGTGCCCAAGTTGTAGATTATGACACATGTCAAGGGTAGATGTGCTCTCAGCAAAAAGGGCAAAATAGGAAGCTGAAAGAGAGTCCAAAGATGATGAATGCCTAAGTGCCAACCATGGAATGGGCCCAAGGTATGCAGTGACCTGCTAGAAGGTCACCCCTAAGGACCAAAGGATCAAAAAAGGACAAAGAGCCCAGAGAACAAAGAGCAGGTGGATGGTGTAGCTCATAAATTCAATTCCTGACAGCAAAATGGCTAGGATGTAGAAGCAGATGAAACATCCAAGGGATGCAAAAGGTGATGATTCAAAAGTTATTTTAGTTCTTGACATAGCACCTACCATGTGGTCATCAAAGAGGCACAACAGTGGTTGACATGACTAGTTTCCTTCAATATGCACTACAGAGTAGGAAAATGGCATGGCTCATAAATTCAATTCCTGACAGTAGAATGGCCAGGATGCAGAAGTAGATGAAATGTCCAAGGGACGTAAGAAGGAAATTATTCAAAAGTTATTTTGGTGGTTGACATAGTGCCTACTATGGGTCACTTGTAAAAAGGGGTGCCAAAAGGCCTCCTTTCTTTTCCTATATATTGAGGACTTGTCATTTGAAAAAACATCTTCCACATTTGTAAGGCGTTGTCTTGGCAAAATTTCCACCTAAATCAAATAAATGCAATTTTTACCTCCATTTGGATAGATATTTTTAGAGTATGTCTTGAGTGTTTTTCTGTGTCCAGTCATTGTTTCTTGATGCTCTCACAAGTTCAACACCAGCAGACCTATTATCTACAAGGCACCATTTTTGCAGCTGAAAGGAGAAGAGCTAACATTTGAGAAGACCAAAATAGAGGAAGTTACTATAGTGTGCATTTCATAGTGCCTCAGTGATTTTTTTTCTCCTATGTTTTCATGAAAACCTCCCTGCCAATTTCTTGCAGCCTGGTCCTTCTGCCAAGTGTGTAGTGTATGTATGCATTTGTCTGGTTTTAAGTGTGGATGTGTGAAGGTCATATTTATTTTGGTACATCACCTCTTTAGAGTAGGTTTGTTTTACTACATCTCTCTCCCTTTTCATCCCCCCCATTATGTGTGTGTGTGTGTGTGTGTATTAGCACTTGCTAGAATAAACATGATGCATCAAAGGGAGATAGCCCTTATCTAGAGACTCTCCCTTCCAATGTTTCTAGTCCCATAGGTGAGAGGGGAGTTTCCATTGTTGCGTGAAGAAGGCAGGAGCTCGGCCTCCTGCCAAGGGTGCAATCTTCTTCGTCAACAAGTACATTTAGGAAATTGATTATGAAAAACTATTAAGAAGGGTTTTTCTTTGATTTTTGGAAGGTAATATTCTAAGCATTTTAATAATATGCCTATAAATTATGAAAATAATTGACTTAAAAAAATATTAGATTAGGATTTGAATAAGAAATGAAAAGAGATGGATGAGGATGTTGGAATTAAAGAGAAAGAGACAAGGAAGAAGGTAAAATTCAAGGTTTAGATGATGAAGGGAAGAGGAGGAAAACGTTTTTGGAGATATGGGAAAAGAAATAAATAAAAAAATAAGTGTTATATAATTAGAGGAAAAGATAGAAAATATATAATACAATGAGTTAGGGTCAGAAAAGGTTAGGCTTAAATGGGAAATAATGGAAATAGAATTAGAAATATAAGTGATTATGTAAATGAATAATGCGGAAGATAATTAAGGGTGGTGTAATTTTTTTAAATAAGATTATAAATGGATACATAATTAAGGGGAAGAGGAATATAAATAGATTCATAAGTAGGGAAAAGGAATAGACATGGAAGTAAAATCTAGAAGAAGATGATCATAAGGGAAAGTTTAAGTTGGGAAAAGAAGATAAAATGCATTAAAAATATTGAAATAAGAAGATAATGAGGTACAACATAAGAAAGGGGTGAATATGTGATTGGGTTATAGAATCTAGAGTAAAAAGAGAAGATATGATTGAGTATACAATGGGTAATGATTAGTTGGAGATAGAAGATCAAAAAGTGATCCATATATTAGAAGAAGATGATCATAATATATTATAGAATTTAGGGAAATGAGATCAGATAGGGTAGATGTAGATGGGTTAAGAACATAAAAAAAATGGTTGAGTATGTTAAGGGATTAATTTTTTAATGAATATTGGAAAATAAGGGGAGAAGATAAGGTGGCACAGTGGAAGCAATATGAGTAAGATCATAAAGTGTGGTAGAAGTCAAGAAAAGAAGATAAAAAAGAGATACATAAGTTAGAAGAATAATACAAGAAACATAATAGAAGGAAGAAGATATAAATTTCATGCATATATTGAGATAATAATATCAACATGTGTTGTGAAATAAGGGGTGATAAGTTATGAAAGAATTATGGAAGAAGGTTGCATAATATAAAAAGTTATGAGAATTGATGAAGAGGTGGGGATGAAGGAAATACAAAATGATGAGAGTTTAAGATGAAATGAAAATGGGAGAAGAGGGACATATTGTTGATGTGGTTTTTAAGTACACCCTAATAACCCTTACGAGTTAACCTCTATTATTTTAGAATCTATGAATGAAATTCACTCAAAGGCATAAGTTATGGGGTATTTAGTTTTGTAAACAACCTATTGATGGAATAATAGAAATCAAAGAAATTGTTTTACCATGGATGGGTGAGTTATGGATGAAATTAAATATACTTTAGATGGGTGGATGTATGATGGTTCTAACCTAAGGTGGGTAGGACTTCAAAATAAAACTCAAAAAGATGGAAAGGGAGAAAAGGAGGCTTGTAGACAACACCGAATGAAAATTTTATAGGCCAGCACTTGAACTAAAGTTTGAAGAAGGAATCAAGGACTAACATCTATTATAAGATACTATAACCCACCAACAATCAAACATAGTTAGGAGTAAAAGTGGTATTGATCAAAGAGTACCACATTTGTAAGATTGTGTGATCACATCTACAAGGGGGATCATGACTAATATGAAAAAGACATTCAAATCAATAGTTTTTGAGTATCGATAATTATATATTAAAAGAGATAACTCATGTATAACTAGAGTACCAAGAAATTGAAATGATAGAACTTCTTACATAATCCAAAATTTTGGAAAAGAATAAAGATTTGTACATTGAGATCAATTACATAACTTTCTTAATATTTTCCTATTAATTTCAATATACACAATTATCCTCCCTTTGAGACTAGGAGGATACAAGAATATATAATCTTGGTATGGGGAATGCCTCATCTCTCAAGTGAATTTTAAAAATACATGTCCAAAAATAGCATTGTATGCCAATTTTCATGCAAATCATGCATGTACAATGATGATTATTCAAAATATAATTCTTCATATAAAATATAATATATACATATTAAATAAATTAGGAACTATCAGTTCCATCTCAACTACAACATGTAAATACATATGTATATTTTTAGAAAGGTGCAGATGTGGCACTGCTAGAAAAAGAAAACTATAGCATAGTCATTGTAGAAGCTGAAGTAGGTGGAATTAGAGTTGTAACTTGAGTTACAACTAGAATGGGAACTATAAAAATAACTACACTAGAGGTGGCCACCAATATAGTTGTTACAATATTTTTTAGAAGTGGCATGTATGCAAGTCCAATCTATGTTTGTACTAATGTGTATCTAGTAAACTAAGTACCCTGAGGTGGAGTAGGTGTGACCCCTACTACTAAATTTATTTGCTTGGAAACTTCCATTTTTATATATAGTGCATGGTGTATACAAAGTAAAATGCAACTAACCTATTAATAAGTCATAGCTCAGAGAAGCTAATTCCTACTTACACTTCTATTTGTTGATACATTACATATTCAAGGTCATGACCAAGATGGATTTGCTAGACCTAACCAAGGTATATCTTACACAATAACATCACTAGAGAGGGTTTTAAAGCCTCTAGTAAAGCAACACTATGTAACAACCTTAGATAGTTCTTATGTTTTCATATTCACAAAGTAAATTCAAAGTAAAGTAAAACCTAATCTAATGGTCACCAAAGCTTGTGTTACAAAGTGGGGGAATCAACATAAAAAGTAAACATGAATATAACAATTCTAATTAATCTATGATAGACACTAAAACCTAAAACCTTAAAACCTTAAACCCTAAAACCCTAAACCCTAATCATAAACCCTAAAACCTAATCCCTAAACACCAAAACCTAAACCCTAAAACTAAAACCCAAAACCCTAAAACACTAAAACCCTAAAAATTATACCCTAACCCCAAACCTCAAACCCTAAACCCAAACCCTAAACTTAACTACCAATCCCCAATCCTTAAGACCTTTAAACCCATAAAACCTAAACCCTTAAACCCTAAAACCTAAAACAAAAACCATAATACCCTAAACCCAAAACCCAAACCCTTAAAACCTTAAACCTTTAAAGCCTAAACCCTAAACACTAAACACTAAATTCCTAAAACCTTGAACCCTAAACCCTTTTATAGATATTTCAATGATGCTGTGAAGGTTAAATTCAATTAAAATAACCATTCACTTGCCAAATATATCTCCAGGTAGAAAGGATTTAGATGAAAAGTGATGAAATGGATCGAAATGAACTATGACATAAGTTTGATAGAGTATGTAGTGATGAAGCTTTTTAGTTACAATATATATAACAATGTAGTCACATTATAATTTGGTATAGAATTTTTGTAATTGATGAAGCTTTGACTAATATAGTAAATAACATACTCTCTTCTAGTATCATCTTGTTGAGCAAGCATTTCCCCAATTGATATGGGTGTAGAATAAGTGTAAAAAATCAAACTATGATCATTAAAAGGTGGATGAAGGGTAGGGAGATGGATAAATGATTATTTAATTTTATCAAATGTATTATGTCAAGGATCAGTCCATTCTAAAACATTACCTTTCTTAAAAAGGGAATTAATAGATTAAATGCAATAAGCCATTTCAGGGATGAATCTTTGAATTTTTCTAAGCTTGTCAAGGTAAGTGTGAATGTATAGAATAGAGAAAGGAATAGGCATGTTGACTATAGAATTGATTTTAGTGGGATAGAAATCAATACCACAAAGAGAGACTAATAACCCTAGAAATTTACTTGATGTTGAGTTTAATATGCCAAAAACACATTTACAGTGGTTAAGTCTAAATTTATATTTGATGAGTTGATCAAATATGATGGTGAGATTAGAAAGATGGGTTTTATGACTTGTGTATTTGGAAATGAAATCATCCACATAGGTTTCCACAATCGTATATGGATAATCTCATGAAAAATGTGGGTCATAGCTTGCTGATAGATAGCTCTAGCATTTTTAAGGCTAAAGGACATTTTAACATAGTAATAGGTGCCCTATTTTATAGTTAATGTTGTCTTACATTAGTCTTTAAGGGTAATATGAATTTTATTATGGCTCAAAAAACCATCCATGAGAGACTAAATTTTGTATCCAATAGTGGAATCTATGATAACATCTATCAAAGGTAATGGAAAGTTATCATTGGGATAAGTGAGGTTGAGATTGTAGAATTCAATGTAGATGTGAATAACCATGGTAAATTTTTTGAAAATGGGAAAAATATTTGAAACCCTTTTAGAATAGTCCATAGGTTTCATAAACTTGGAATCTAATAGTTTGATGACTTCTTTATAGCACAAGGTGGAAACTTTAAGGGTAAATTTTTGTTGTTTTTGCCAAATAGGTTTGGCATCAGGGTATTTGATTATGTTATGAACCATGATACTAGGATCAATGTCAAGCATGTCCTCATATGACCAAGTGAAAGTCTCAAAATATTTATTGAATAATAGACTAAATTTTTCATGTTTAGTTAGTGCGATTTCTCTATAAATTGTTATAGGTCGAGGACGCGATGGTGTGCCATATTCTATTCTTATGGTTTCCTTGATAAGCATAGAATTTCTATCTTGAAAATGATATGGCACATTGGGAAGGGAGGAAATGGGTTTGATGCTAGAAATTAATTTTTTTAAATATGGGACCTTTTTCTCAAAATTACCAAGTTTGTGATGTTGCCAAAGAAGTGGATATTCTTAGGCATGAAGTAACTTAAGGATAAATTCATCGCTAGGTAACATATGTAGACATCAATAATATTCCCCATCTAATTCAAGATCAATGATTTGATTACCATGGTGATTATATTTAGAATGTATTTGACATGCATCTATGTCCTTCACATTGAGAGTGATCTTGGGAGTAGGTGGAACTATGGAAGAAGTTTGATTAGGTTCAATTGGTTAAAAATACACATATCTTTGGAATCATTTATAAGAAGAGGATATGATAGAATAAATAATGTGATAGGAGGTATATAAGGTTTTGTAAGTTTTGAATGTGTAAGAGGTAAAATGTTTTCAACCACCTAAGGAGTATTGAGAAGTAGAAAATTTACTGGAGGTACATGACCTTCAAGTTCTAACTCAATATCCATGGAAGTGGTATGTGTTGATATTTTTGTCTCAAAAATATAATTAAATATGATATCCTTAGGGAGGCCCCATTTATTCATAAAATTAGGAGAATTTATGTGTTTTGAGTCTTCAAGATAAATGTATGTAATCATGAACCATTCTAGATAGTGTTATAATTGAATACTTTTACGAGGCATGTGGAAGTTACTCTCAGAGAACTTCATAAAAATTTAGAAAATTTTCTTGTTTTATTGGATCAAATGCACTTATCACATTAAATACTTGTTGGAAGTGATAATTCTTGGTATAGATGCAGCTAACGGGGATGTTCTGGTAGTGATTTATTTTATATTTATACCATCTCACTAGGGTTCTAGCTCTTCTCTTTTCCATTTAAGAACAAAATAAAAAAATAAACAATGAGTTTAAAAAGAGAAAAATAAAATCAAAATGATCACATGATGAAATAAGGTCAATGTATCATGCATCATGGTTAAGACAATATAATGGAAAGAGAAGAAAAGGAGCCCAATGTATCTCTATCGGATATATAGATGACTGGTTGGCAGTAGAGAAATACCTAAGATTCCCTTGTTTTTTAAGATTTAATAGAAATTGGAATGAAACCTATAGATTCATCAAGCCTTAAAATAACTGATCACATCAAGGGTTAAATAGACTACACATTTAACACACACAGATTCAAGAAATTTGAAGGCAAGTATGTTTTGTGAATTAACTTAGGAGCCTCTTTCATGTTTATGATTTAAGTATTATTCTGTGACACACTTCATGATTGATTTAAGTATTGGTAACCAAGGTTATATTTTCTTGAGTGGTCAGGAGCATTCCCCTTACCCACTTTTTTATATTATGGTCTTAACTTTGAGCATTTTTATATATAATTATGTAAATGTAAAATCTAAGAAAAGACTAATTATTAGCATTTCATACTTTGGAAAAATGGTATTTTTTATATATTTCATATTATAATTATATCAATTCAATTCTTGAGTTTCTTTTAACTATGTATATTTTTAGGAATTGAGTAATTCATAGAATTCTTTTGGACATTTTTTCCAACAGGTTTGATATTCAGGTTTAATCTTTTTGGGTTTTTTTGTCTAGGTTAATGCATATTTTTTATGTTTTTAGCCTAATTATTTTAGTAATTATTATTTTGGCACTTATTCTCTTAGGACTTATGCAATTTGGCTTTGTCTGGTATTTTATCCATTATCTAAATTCCTTTAAACTTTATGTTTCAAATTTATTATTGTGAGCTTTTTTGTCATGGACTTACTTTTGTTGGGGACATTATTATGAACATTTGTTGAAGAAATTCCCTTGATATAATTGGGTCTATATGACTTTTTTCATGGCCATTTGATCTGGGATATCATGCCTTTCACCCTTTGGCCTTTGTGTTTCAGACTTTTTTCATTAGGGAAATTATTGTGGACATTTTGTTTGAATAATTCCACCAAATGAATTTTGTCCCAAACATTTTGTTTGAAACAAATCCTTCATTATGTTTCTTTTTCCCTACCAACTTACCCTTTAGCCTTTTTGAAGTGACCCTTTGATATTTTTTTAAATGTCCTTTTGCCTTAAAAAGTCGACCCTTTGAAACTTTTGTCCCAGGCATCTTAACCTATGAAGTAGATCCTTTGGACTTTAAAAATTACCCTTCTGCCTTTTTGAAATGGCCTTTTTTCCTTTGAAATTACCCTTCAGGACTTTTGTCTAATGAACTTACCCTTTAGGACTTTTACAAATGACCTTTTAGATTTTTGGAATTGCCCTTTGGATTTTTAGAATTGCCCTTCAGGATTTTTGAAATGAACCTTTCAACCCCTTTGCCCTCTAAACTTACTCTTCAAGACTTTTTTCCTAGACATTTTACCCTACAAAGTAGACCCTTTATACCTTTTTGAATTTACCCTTTAGGAATTTTATCTTTGGAATTTTACGCTATGAAATAGATCATTCATGCATTTTTTCTATAAAGTAGACCCTTAAGACCTTTTGCACTTACCCTTCAGGATTTTTGTCATCAAACTTTGTGAAGTAGATCCTTTAGGACTTTTGTCATGGATGAAATGCCTTATAAAGTAGACACTTCATATTTCTACCTGATCAAAATGACCCTTCAACCTTAACCCACCTATCCTTTAGCCTTTTTTAGAGTTCTTTTCACCCTTTTGAAAGTATCCTTTGAGAATATTATCCTAAGCCTTTGCCCTCTAAAACCATTCCTTTAGACATTTTGTCTGAGACATCATTCCTTCATCCTATTTGAGACCATCCCTTCAAACTATTCCTTTAGAAAAAAAATTGAGATATTTTTCCCTTCAACCAATTCCTTTGGACTTTGTGTCTCAGATATTTTGTTTAATGAAAATGACCCATTAGGATAATTACTTCATATATTTTATCTAAGAGAATTGGCTCTTTGAAAGAAATGTTGTGACCATTTTTCCAAAATAATTCCCCTCACATAGAATTCCTACAACATTTCCCCCACAATAATTCCCTCATGTAAAATGCTAAAACAATGCCCTATTACCAAGATCAATAGACCAAAACCCCATGAAATTACTAAAGTGGTACCCCTATACTTTATTGTGTGTGTGTGTGTGTGTGTGTGTGTGTGTGTGTGTGTGTGTGTGTGTGTGTGTGTGTGTGTTAAGTCATTGTTCATTTATGTTTACAAGAGTAAATCCAAAAGTGACAGATGTCAAGCTCACGTAGAGTCAAAGAGTCAAGAACCAAGATCTAATGGTGCACATTAACTTTTATTCTAAGGATCTAATGATGAGTAATAAATTAAGTATTAAAATCCACTATAAAATATTTGTTGTAATCACTGTATTTATAATTTTCTAAAAATTTTAATTCTTTAACCCTTTTTTCATCAAAACCCTAGTTTAGGATTCAAAAGTACTAAAGAGCGAGATTTCCATAATACTGGTATTTTATTAGTTTGCATCAAATTTAGTGAAAATAATTCAACCTTCTCTAGAGATTAACCTCAAATTTCCAAGGTCCCATGACTTTGGAGGTTTTTTCAATGTATCATTAGGCAATTACATAATAAGCTATAGAATTAAGATAGGTGTAATCCTATGTGATAACAATTTTTGGTATGCCTGGTGGGACCCAAAAATTACATAGGCATTGGTGTTATTCTTAACAAGCATTGTATGAGTTTTATACAAATATCAAAGAACTTGGTGACTCCACTAGCTTATGAAATCACAATTTCAAGGTGATGCATGCCAAGAAAATAAACAAGATCATCTACTAAAGGTAAGAGGGCTGATATTTTTGAATTGTCATTTCCTTCTAAAAAGAGATCAAAAGTAGTCACCCTCAGCCTAAGGTATAGCCTATAGTTATTTTTCAATCCCTAATAGTAACTCTTATTAGTTTTATACCTCTCATAATGTCTAGAAATCTAAATTTTATAGCCTTCAATATAAGAAGTCCACTCCAGTTAGTCCAACATGATGATATACTAGTCTTAGCCTTAAAAATCCTATCATATTTTATTGGTGAAACCTCTTCTACTACTTTACATCACATACAATATATTGCTAACCTCTATTCAATCCATAATATGGTGAAGGATAATGTTGCAATCAAGATTCTAATCTCCTCTTTCAAGGGTAAAGCTTTACAATGGTACAAAGGCCTTGCTCCCAGTTCAATCCAAGATTAGTATGAGTTAGGCACTATGTTATGTACACATTTTGAAGATAAAAGTGACCACCTTTCCCTAGTTGAATAGTTAACTACTATTCAATGAACTCCTCATGAGAAAATGACTAATTTTAATTACCATTTCCAAAAGATCTAGAATATGATCCTAATATTGGTCAAACCCACTACAAATAATGCTTTCTTGTATTACCTGAAAGCTCTCAATAGTGATATAACTATGATGATTTAGTCAATGGGTGGTACCACAGTTCTTGTAGCTTTTGATATTGTAATAAGGGAAAAAAATTATTTAATCCAAGCTAGGAAAATTACACTAAGGTCACCAATACCTCTATTTCTAAAAATAGCCCCTATTCCCCCACCTAAGCTCACTCCAATTCCCACTAAGAGTAAGGCACCTACTTTGACTCTTACACCTTCAAATGATCTATATGAGGTAAACTCATTACTTAAAGATTTTTGGAAATGAGTTAGTGGCAAGCACAAAACTACAAACCTTTTCATCCATCTAACCCTACATACCAAGGGAATAGGTAACCATACTAGGGAGATAGGAAACCATATCAAGGCAAAAACTAGGAAAAAGGACATAATTCATAGTCAAGACCTCCAAACATCCATGCTTTACTGTCACTAAGAGCTTCCAAAGACATTATCCCTATTTAAAATGATTTGGCTTAAGAGTACGAGGGGTTTTATCCTTGTAATCAGCCCCATAATCAGAACACTTACCCAAATGATGTAATCACTCAAGCCTTTATGGTGCAAGGCATAAAAAACACACAAGGGTAATAAGAATAATCTACTTCCCAATGAATAGACACACAAGAACCTACTCAAAGTGAAGTAACTATTCTAAATTGGTAGGAGGATGACTTCAGTGGGATATGCCAAGACAAAGCATTTTTCAATGGTGGAAGTCCTATAGTAGTTAAAACACATTATAAGAAATGAGAAATAGAAGCTGATCAACCCCCCAAGTGAGAGCAAGATTCAACTTCTAATGTTGCAGTAGAACTATCAAAGACCAATAAAGTGCAAAGGTTTCCCTTTGTACCTAAAAATCAATTCATATTGAAGGTGCCCACTCCAAATCTTATAAAAGAGGATGAAACCCCTATAAAAGCACTAAAAAAAGTTGGTAATGCCCCTTTTATCATAGTTGAGCAAATGAATAAAAATAATCTAAATATCACTATGTGGGAAGCACTATCTATACCAACACAAATGGACTTACTACAAGAGGCTCTAAGGAAATTCCACATATCAAATAAGGTTCTATCCAAGGGTCCTACACCTAAAATTAATCTATGTTAGCCCTAAGCTGATAATAAAATAAGAAAAAATGGTAAGCCTCTCCCTTCTATCTTTCACTTATAATAGGAAAGCATCTAATATATAATTGTATGGTAGATTCATGGGCTAGTAGTTCAATAATGCCCAAGAAAATAGCTAATGCTTTGGGTATAAAATACACACTTATTAATAAAGGAGTGGTGTAATTGGATGGGACTATTGTTAAAATAGTAAGAACTATAAAGGGATTAAACCTCACTATTCATGTTTGCCCAAGCCTATCAATTATTCAAGACATTTTAGTCATAGACCTTCCCCCCTACTTTGTTATTTGTCTTTCAAGACATTTCACCTCAAAGATGGGAGGGTACCTATCTGTAGATTGGTCTCATATGTTACTTAGAATGAGATATGGAACTAGAGTAACAATAAGATTTGATCCAATTACAAAATATCATATAGAAACATATAATCCTATTCCTCTTATAGAAATGAATTACATGTTGCAAGATCAAGAAGACGAAGAAATGGATCAAGAGAATGCAACACCTATAGAACAAATTCCAGACATTCATTTGGATGAATGGGGATCAGCCCTATAATTTGATCCTTATGACTACGTATAGTAAATAGGATTAGGAACATATTGCATTCATGAAAAATATATAATTATCTCAAATTTATTCAAACTAGCTGAAGATTTTCAATGGATGTGGTAGTTATTTTTTAATGGCTCAAGAAGTAGAAATGATGCAGGTGTGGGAATTGTATTGATCTTCCCATATAAGTATAGCTAATCTTATTCATTTATACTTCAACTTAGATGTAACAACAATGTAGATGAATACAAATCCTTGATTCAAGGCCTTTAATTGGCCAAATATAAAGGAATCAATATTTTTTAGATATTTGGTGACATTGAACTCATCATTCACCAAGTTAGACCAAAAAGTGTAACCAAAAAAAAATTGCTAAGCTCTTAAAAGCATAGGGTTGGGGACCTATTATAAGATTTCACCACTTTGAATATTTAAGTGGTACCAAGGGCACAAAATAAAGA
This sequence comes from Torreya grandis, assembly GCA_037957365.1. Taxonomy (NCBI): domain Eukaryota; kingdom Viridiplantae; phylum Streptophyta; class Pinopsida; order Cupressales; family Taxaceae; genus Torreya; species Torreya grandis. The sequence goes on from JARHVA010001840.1 coordinate 953,775, forward strand.
TGTTCACTACTTGGCCTCAATGGGGTCCCAATATCTACCAATTGAAATAAAGATGAAGAACAACCATCATGTGAGGCTGATTATAAGGCCTTCCTTGATAATTTAAGTAATTGGAAAGTCTTCAATAGTGACAAGTAGATTGTAAATTTTCTAAGAGAAGAGGCTAAGTTCTTAGATAGGAATTAGCTAAGGCTATAAGACCAATATGGTGATCATATTGTTTAGATAAAAATGAACAAGTTGCCTATACATCTCATTACACTATAAAACATATTCAATTCAAATGATTAACTAAAAGCTAAAAATAAGAACATTTTAGTTAATGAAGAAGATTGTGAATCCATCATCATCTTAGAAGGAAAGTCTCTCAAGATAGGCAAGGTATGCAATATTTTAGAGAAGCATGATTTTATTCAATTATGTCAAGAGTTTGATGACAACTTCACTTGGAGTTATCATGATTTAAGAGGGTTTGATCCAAGTTTAGATCAACACACTATATATTTGGACCCAAATACAAAATTTGTCAAATAGAAATAAATACCTATCAATATAAAAATTGAACACTTGACGAAGAGTGAGCTCTCTAAATTTATAGAGGCTAATATAATATTTCCTATCAAACACTCTTTTTGGGTAGTAAATCTAGTCCCAATTAGAAATAAAAGTGGTGAAATTTAGGTGTGTGTGGACTTTAGAGACCTGAACAAAGCATCACTGAAAGATCACTATCATCTTCCCCCTATGGAATAAATTCTACAAATAGTATCAATATCTAAAATATTCTCTCTTATATATGGTTATTCAAGTTATAGCCAAATCCTAATATAGGAATTGGATCAATTTAAAATCACCTTCACCACCAAATGGGGCATGTATGCATACAAGAAGATGTCATTTGGTCTAATAAATGTAGGGGTAACTTTTTTGAGATTTATAGACATGAAATTCAAAGGTATAATAAATGAAATAATTTTAGTATATCTAGATGATATTACTATATATTTGAATTATGTCAATGCACACCTAGACCACTTGATGAAAATTTTCAAATGGTGTAGGGAATTTAGGGTTTCCCTTAACCCAAAGAAGTACATGTTAGTATTACATGAGGGGAAGCTATTAGGACACATAATTTCAAAATGTCTTTCAATAGATACTAAATCAATTAGATCCATATCTGCATTAGCACTACCCCACCACAAAAAGGGCCTATAAAGCTTTCTTAGGAAGATCAATTTTGTGAGAATATTTGTGCCAAATTTTGCCTATTTATAAAAAACCTTTATTGCAATGCTAAAGAAGAAGGCTCTTTTTAAATAGACTCAAGAGGGAAAAGATAGCTTTAAGGACATAAAATAGGATATTTTTCAAGCACCTACCCTGGTTAATCCAAACTATGAGAAAGACTTCATTCTCTACCCATTTGGAGGGGAAGGAAACATCTTAGCTTGACTCTACATAATCAAGAATATTTGGAACTACCCATTTCTTTCTTCAACCAATCTTTAAAAGGTTACAAAGAAAATTATAATCTTATGGAGAAGCAGGTATATGTAGTGATCAAAGCACTCAATAAGTTCAATCATAAAATCTCCAAAAATAAAATACATTTGATGGTGAGTCACCAAACATTAAATAATTTATGTTGAGTAGGGATATAAATAAAAAATGAGCAAGATAGATTACCAAACTCATGGATTATGACGTGGATATCAAGATCATGAAGCTTATAAGAGGAAAAGGATTGTGTGAATAAATTGTTTCTAACATCAAGACTATTGAACTAGTTTCTGACATAGTGTATGCTCAAACTACACCTTAGATAGACAATATACCTTCTTTCAATAGCTAGATTCAAGACATGACTCATTTCTTGTAGACTGGTGAATACCCTTATGACTTCTAATAGTCAAAGAAAAGATATTTTTGAATCCAATAAATCCCATATGTTCTTATTAATATTATTTTATTTTTTAAGGACATGAATGGAGTCTTTTTAAGATGTATTAAGTATGAGTAAGTTCCCAAAGTGATCGAGAAATTTCATGATAGATCATTATGAGGATATTTTTTTGCAAGGACTAAAGCCATTAAGATAATTAGAGGAGGCTAATAGTATACCATATTATTCAATTATTCCCATCAATGGGTAAATAATTGTGAAAAGTGGGCTTACTTCACTCGTAAGCAAAGGCTAGCAACCCTTCCTCTCAGACCAATTCAAATAGATCATCCATTTGCTTAATGGGGATTGGATTTCATTGGCATGATCAATCCACCATCAAGCATAAGTTTTAAATGGGTTATCATAGAAATGTATTATTTCACATGATGGATTGAAGTGGTTTCTTTAAAAGATACCACTGAGGCATCTATTCTAGAATTCATGAACAACATAGTTTCAAGGTTTGGTGTTCCTCACACCATCATATTAGATAATGCTAAGGAATTTTTGGGAACTCAAGTAAGTGAATGGGTTATCAATCATAATGTGTACCTGATCACTTATTAAAATTATTTCCCCCAAGGTAATGGCCTAGTTGAACCAACCAATAAAAACCTCATCATAATCATCAAAAGAATGATGGAAGATAACTAGAGGACATGGCATATGAAACTAAAATCAACATTATGCAATGATAAGATTAGACTGAAAAGATCCATTTGTAATTCACCTTTCATGTTGGTATATGGAAGATAAATATGAGTACCAATATAAATTGAGCTTCCATCTATAGAGCTCAGTCACCAATCGGACCTAATTAACAATGATGAAATGATGGTGAGACTGGATAAACTCATGGAGATTGAAAAAATTAGGCATTAATCAATGAAAGTCTTGGAAGAAAATTAGGCACAAACCAAGAATACTTTTGATAAAAAGGCATCTATAAATAGCTTAAATGAAGGATACATAGTTCTCAAGTGGGATGTGGACAAAGTAAAACTAGGCAGGCACACCAATTTGATGTAATATGGAGTGGTCCATATATCATCATGCAGTGCAAAGGAGCTAATGCAGTACATCTCTCCAAGATTGATGGATTAGAACTACCAATCCTATTTAATTTGATATGCCTCAAAGTTTTCTTTTGAGGTAGGAACTTGTTCCAAAAAAATGAAAATTTTGTAAATAATAGGTTAGTTGTTTATTTTTCAATAAGTGTTTCTACACAGGTCAAACTCATTAGGAGTTCTTATTTCCTTAGGTTGTGGTGTTTTTCCTATTTTGTTTGTCTATTTTTCCTATTTTCTTATGTCTAGGCAAGTCCTAGTTTGTTCTTCCCCAAGTTATGGTTTTTTAGAATATAAATTGACTCCATTCCCAATTAATAAGGCTACTAGATTGAAAATTATTAACAATCAATCATCCCACAAAGGTCACCAAAAATGTTGATATTTTTGTCTCAAAAATAGCATTACATCTGATATCCTAAGGGAGGCCCCCTTTGTTCACAAAATTTGTAATTTTTTTATGTTTTGAGTCTTTAAGATAAAGGTATGTAATCATGAACCATTCTAGATAGTGTCACAATTGAATACTTTTACCAGGCATGTAGAAGTTGTTCTTAGAATAATTCATACAAATTTAGAATTTTTTCTTGTTTTATTGGATCAAATGCACTTATCACATTAAATACTTATTGTAAGTGATAATTCTTGGTATAGATGTAGCTAGCATGGATTTTTTAGTAATTATTTGTTTTATAAATATACCAACTCACTGGTGTTCCAATTCTTCTCTTTTCCATTCAAGAATAAAAGAAAGAATAAAATAAGAAAATAACCAATGAGTTCAAAAAGAATAAAATAAAATATAAAAAAAATAAAAAGACTCACATGATGAAATAAGGTCAATGTACCACACATCATGATTAAGAGAAAATAATGGAAAGAGAAGAATAGGAACCCATGGTATCTTTGTTTGGGTTATGGACACCTAGCTAGTAGCAAAGTAATGCTTGATCTTCCCTTGTTTTTTAAGATTTAATAGACACTAAAATAAAACTTGTGGCTTCATTAATCCTTAGAATAACTCATCACAAAAAGGATTAAATATACTACACATTTGACACACACATATCCAAGAAATTAGAAGGCAATTATGTTGTGTGAATTAACTTAGGAGTCTCTTTCATGCTTATGATTTAAGTATTATTTTTTGACACACTTCATGATTGATTTAATAATTGATAACCAAGGTTATAGGTTCTTGAATTCTCAAGAGCATTCCCCTTACCCACTTTTTTATATTATGGTCTTAACTTTGAGCATGTTTCTATTTGATTATGTAAATGCAAAATCTAAGAAAAGACTGATTATTGGCTTTTCATACTTTGACAAAATGGTGTTTTTTATATATTTCATGGGATAATTATATAAATTCACTTCATGAGTTTATTTTAACTATGAAGATGTTCAGGACTTGAGTAATTCATATAATTCTTTTGGGCATATTTTATTTTGGATATTTTTCCCAACAAGTTTGATATTTAGGTTTAATCTTTTTGGGTATTTTGTCTAGGTTGATGCATATTTTTTATGTTTTTAGCATAATTATTTTAGGACTTATTCTCTCATGACTTATGAAATTTTTCTTTGTCAAGTATTTTTTCCATTATCTAAATTCCTTTAGACTTTATGTTTTGGACTTATTGTAGTGGGTTATTTTATTGTGGACTTACTTTTGTCGGGGACATTGTTGTAGACATTTTATCTGAAGCAATTCCCCTGATGGAATTAGGTATGCGGGACTTATATCATGGCTATTTTGTCTAATATATCATGACTTTTTCCTTTCATCCCATCCTTTATAAATTTCCTTCGATATTTTTATTTTAGAATTTTTCCATCGGGGAAATCATTATAGACATTTTATCCAAAATAATTCCCCCAAATGAATTTTATCTTAGATATTTTGTCTGAAAGAAATCCTTTGATAGATTTACTTTACCCTACTAACTTACCCTTAAACCTTTTTGAAGTGACCCTTTGGTCTTTTTGAAATGGTCTTTTTCTTTACAAAGTTGACCCTTTGGGACTTTTATCCTAGGCATGCTTCCCTACAAATTAGATCTTTCAGATTGTCAAAATTACCCTTCAACCTTTTTGAATGGCCTTTTTACATTCAAAATTACCCTTTGGGACTTTTTTTTAATGAACCTACCCTTCAATATTTTAAAAAATGACCTTTCAACTTTTTGGAATTACCCTTTGAGATTTTTAAAATGAACCTTTCGACCCCTTTGCCCTCCAGACTTACCCTTCAGGACTTTTGTCTTAGACATTTTACCATATGAGGTAGACCCTTCAGACCCTTTTCACTTAAACTTTGATACTTTTGTCCCAATAATTTTACCCTAAAAAGTATATCCTTCAAGTACTTTTACTACAAAGTATACCCTTCAGACCTTTTACACTTACCCTTCAGGATTTTTGTCATCAGCCTTTGTGAAGTAGATCCTTCAAGACTTTTGTTATGGATGAAATAACCTATGAAGTAGACCCTTAGGATTTTTGCCTGATCAAAATGATCCTTCAACCTTAACCCACCTACCCTTTGGCCTTTTGAAAGTATCCTTTAGGAATTTTATCCTAAGCATTTGCCCTCCAAAATCATTCCTTCAACCTTTTAGAGTCCATCCCTTCAAAACATTCCTTCAAACATTTTATCTGAGAGATTTTTCCCTTCAACCAATTTCATTAGACTTTATGTATCAAACATTTTGTTTGATGAAAATGACCTTTGGGATAATTGCTTTAGACATTTTGTCTAAGAGATTTGTCTCTTCAGAAGAAATGTTGCATAAATTTTGCCTAAAATAATTCCTCCTACATATAAGTCCTATACCATTTCCCCCATAATAATTACCCTACACAAAATTCCAAAATAATGCCCTAATACCAAGATCAATAGACCAAAACCCCATATAATTTCCAAAGTGACACCCTTGCACTTCATGTGTGTGTGTGTGTGTGTGTGTGTGTGTGTGTGTGTGTGTGTGTGTGTGTGTGTGTGTGTGTGTGTGTGTGTGTGTGTGTGTGTGTGTGTGTTAATTCATCATTATTTTATGTTTACAAGAATGAATCTAAAAGTGATAGATGCCAATCTCATGTAGAGTCAATTAGTGAAGCACCAAAATCTGATGGTGTGAATTAACTCATGTGCCAAGGATATAATACTACGTAATCAAGTAAGCATTAAAATCCACTATAAAATATTTGGTGAAATCATCATAGTTTTAGTTTTCTATAAATTTCAATTCTTCAAGCCTTCTCTCATGAAAATCCTAGTTTAGTATTCAAAAGCACTAAAGAGTGATATTTCCATAAAATTGGTATTTTATATGTTTGCATTAGATTTAGTGAAAGGAAGCTAGAACTCTCCAAAGATTAACCTTAAATTAATAAGGTACCATATCTTTGGAGGTTTTTCCATTATATCATTAGGAACACAACAATATATAAAATCAAGATAGGTACAATCCTATGTGATAATAGTATGAACATTGTAGTTAGAATCATGTATTTTAGATAAGGTTTTCTAATAGTGTTAAACATCCAAGTCTCTTTATTAATCTTGGGCCATAATGTATTTATCATCATAGGTGGGAGAGATAGTACATACTTATATCTGTAAAGGAACTTTTGAAGGTGAGATGCCTAGATTGCTAACTTTATACAGTGACATGGTTAAAGGGTTTTGGAATAATTTTACCACTCTATAATCATTGAAAGTTAAATAATATTCTATATAAGATGTTTCATGTGAATTACATGGAGGAGGGAAATCAAATATCTCATTGATAAGAGGGATGGTATGATCATGAGGTAACAAGGAAGGAGGAAGCTAATGTAAATTGTAAGGAGGTAGATTGGTAGTATTGCATGTGTTTTTTAAATCATTTGGCTCATCATCATCAGGATCGGTAAGATTGACCTATAAATATGGATTCATATTGATGAATTCAGGTAAAGGTACAATATTAATTTTATAATAGTAAGAATCTAATATTGAGATTTAAGATTGGAAAGCTAAACACTCCATAGGTTAGGATCAACCTCATGTTTATACCATTTTTCATTATGAATAAACTTAATATATTATATTATAGTTTGGAAATAGCCCTCATGAAATGATTCAATGAGCATCCTAGGAGTATATTATAAGATAATGGTAAATCAAGGACCATAAGCTTAGTACGTATAATTTTGGGTATAATAGTAAGAGGGAGCCAAATACAACCCAATGGATTTTGATTGGTCTTATTGAATCCATGATATGTTAAATGAATTTGTTTTAGATGATCTTTGTTATACCCAATTTATTGAATGAGCCAAAGAGATGTCACACTAATTCTTGACCCTTTGTCTACTAATACTTTGTGAATGAGGGTGGAATTAATGGCTATTTTGATAAAGAGAGGTGGGATGTTGGCTCAAAATAAAATTTCATCATTGATCATGTATTCTTCAAGGAACTCTATGGAAATTTTTGAAGAAGAACAAATATTTTTAATGGTATGAACTTATGTTGGTTGAGGCTCATTAGAATATTGTTTCTCTTCTAATGAAAATGGTTGTTCTATTTATTAGAGTTGTTGCATTAAGAATTTATGATGATCGGAAGAAGTATGAATTAACTCCATGAGATTAATTTATCAAGGCATAGAGTTGAGTTCCTCTAAGAAATTCCAATGAGTTTTTGAAGAGGAAGAACCATCATGAGGCTTGGGAGGTAAAATATGTTTAGGAAGAAGAGAAGTGGTTGGAGGTTTAGATTGAGTAAGTGGTTTCTCATTGGTTTCCAAAATTATGTTAGTGGTAATAGTATCTTTGAGAATTTTTTATTCTAAAGATGGTTTCTTTGGTTTGGTAATAGGATCTCTGTGAGCTAGTTTGCATCAATAATTGATTTTAGATACATTCACATATTGAGAATTGGTATAATATTAATTAGAATCGATGTCAATCACACAAATACCCATGTTTTATTATTTAGGGTTATATGTAGATAAAGTTTTTGGATTTTTAGAGGATGAAGCTTTGGAAGCTTGTTTATTTTGAAAAGAATTAACATAATCTTAAGGATATATTTTGATCATGGCATCATGACTGAATGAATTTCCTAGCATAAAAGAAATGGAAATTTTTTTAAACCCCAACATGTTTCATGGGAGTGACCTATATCAGTGTGAAACCAAATAAAATTATTAGGATTAGACTATTTATAGGTGTATTAGGATATGTGAATGGTTTAAAAGGCGTCAATAATTGTTTAATTTGTTGCATGGTTAATGGCATATGAGAAGATTAAAGATTTTTTGCTTCAATTAATCCTAGTTTGGATTGAAGAGTATTTCCATATATTACATTGGTTGAATGTTATAAATAACCCTTAATTATTTTAGTGTTATTTTAAAACTATTTCATTAGGAAGTCTTGACACTTAACTTGGTCAAGCACATCATTTAAAGTTTGGGGAGTGAAATTTCAAGCCTTGTATTAGAGTAAAGCTGTTAAATCCATTATGAAAATTTTAAATAAGTTATCATTATTCATGTTGTGATCATCATTTTGAGCCAAATATTTTCATGGTCTGATAAAATCATGAGCTAGTTTGGTAGGATATTTCTTAGCATTCATGAAATGACTAAAAATTTTTTTGGGAAGATCATTGTGTTGGAATTTTTTAACTAAAGGATTGACTAAATCTTCAAGTTGCCATATATTATAATGTTAGAAAATTTGGTTATACCATTATAATACATCATGAGTTAAGTTTTTAACTATAAGTTTAATTTTGATGAAGGTATTAGTTTGGATCCACTCTTTATAAAGATTATTAAATGCCTTAAGAAAAAATGTAGGGTCTTTACTCCCATCATATTTAATAGTTGGAGATATATTGCAAATATCAATAGAGATAATGAAAGGGGTTAAAGTATCATTTTAAATGTGTTGAAACATATTATTGTGCATGATAGGTTGGGAAATAACATTTCTTATGGCATCTTTAAGAGGTGGAGGGATAAAATTTTGATTATTTTGGGGAAGAAGAATGGAAGGCTAATTAGCCATGTTTATCAAATGATGTGGTTGTATCATTTGAGAGGTGTTATATGTTTTCATGATGTCCATTTTTTAATTATTTGTATAATAATTTGAGTTGTATCAATTGGTGGGTTGGTGTTGTTAGGAGGATTCCCCGAATTGGTACTAGGGAGAGGTTTGCTAGGAGGAAGGTTTCATGTGGGATTATTTGTTAGGCTTGTATCAATTTCCCCCACATTATGGTAATATGTTTTATTGTGGGAATTATCTTGATAAGTATGAAAATGATTTGATCCACTAATCTCATTTATTTGAGTTATTTTAACCATGCTTCAATCTAAATATGAGGGAGGAGAATAAGTTCTCCAAGAATGAGAATCCTCTTAGGTAGTAATGGTAGGAAGAAAAAAATATCCCATATAGCATCTAAATGGATTTAGGTTATCCAAAAATATTTAGATAGGTGATTTCATGATTCTTGAGGAGAAATGATAAAAAATAGAGACAAATATAATTACACACATAATAGTATTAGCTCATAGGTATAGAGTCAACTAGGCCAATAAAATTTGTGAAAAAGGTCCACAAAATATGATCTAAAATACACAGTCAAACTAATCAAATTTGTTATACAAAAGATAAATCTAAAATAAGATATAAGGATACAATGTCATATGGGTTAGCTATGTATTATAGATGAAGAAATGAAATAGAATGAAAAAGATAACACAATCAGATAGATCAACTATATACTTCAAGATAGGAAATAGAATAGGTTGATAATATACATAGTTGTATGGGTCAATAGAATACTAAAGAGAAATAATATGAATAGTTTGTAATAAACTATGTTGGTAGGGTTGACAATGTTCTAAAAATAGAGAAAAAAATTGAAATATAATATCTAATAAAATGAAATGAATCACACAAGAAATTGGATCAATGTTATTTATCTAATTGGAACACATAGAAAAAACCTTGAACTAACATTGGCTAATGCAAGTTTTACAATACAAAATACAATGATCAAAGATTAAAAAACAACTTGAATGTAAATTATAAATAATTGGTCATCCCTAAGTGTTGTTAATTTATAATAAAATTTGAAATTAATGTGATGGGGAGTTGGATATAAGAAGGAACTAAAAAGTAATCTATGGATAATTTCAAGAAGTTTAGGCTAAAAGGGATTTATATTGGTGGTGGTATTAGCTTGGTATTGGGGCCTCCCCCTTCACTTCATAATCTTGTATTGATAAGGGTGTCATGTGATTTACTAATATATACCATCAACCATATCTTTATACTTGGCCAAAAAACCAAGTCGGCTTCCCTCTTGGTGATGAAATCCAAGTAGATAGGCATTAAGAAGAAAATGTTTAATTATTTTTTTATAAAGTTATTTAGAAGTGTGTACAAAAAATAAAATAGTGTGACTAAATTTGTAAATTAAAAAACCAATTATTTAATCTATGTTTTTTAATCTAAGCATGCAATAAAATGGAATGAAAAGTGAACTAATTACTAGCAAAATAGGTTAATTCATTGACTATGAAGAATATAGAATCAGTTCAAGTGACATTGTATTTGAACAATAAAGAATAGAGTCAAGAGAATTATTATTTTATGGAAGCAAGATCTAGAGTGAAAAAATCAAAGAGGTTGACTATGTATTCTAGATGGAATATAGGATATAGAACTATGTCAAGCTAGTTGACCTAGATTAATATAGGGATATAGTTTTATAGACTTTAAAATTGTGAAAAATAGTTCTAGAAATAAAAAATTAAAATAAAAGAAAAGGTAAGAATAAACATTGGTGTTTTTTAAGATGCTTAGTTTACAAAATTTTATGTTGGATTTCTCAAATGTTGATTTAAATATTCTAGAAATATAGTCAACTAGCTCAACAAAGTTCACAAAACATGTATGTTGAAAAGAAGTTGTGAATAGAGTCGACTAAATCGACTATGTCTACAAACCTATATGCTAAAAAATAATAAATATGAAAATATTTAATTGTATCAATTATGTATGCAATCCTATAACTAAATAATACTATCTCAAGCTAAAAGATATAGTCACATGTATTTGGAGAAGACCTACACAAACAATAGAGTCATTTTGGGGGATTATGTGCTAAACATATGCATTGACTATTAAAACTATACCGACAAGTTCAATATAGTATAGTAAAAATAAAAATATATATAATATGATGATAAAATGAATGTGTGAAAGAAAACCTACAACATTTTGATTTATGTTGGGTTTACCAGAATGTATACAAAGTAAAATGTAGTTGGCCTATTAATCAATCCTATCTCATAGAAGATAAATCCTACTTACACTTTTGTTTGTTGATACATTAGATATTTGATGTCATGACCAAGATGGATCTACTATACCTAACCCATGGATCTCTTACCACAATAACATCACTAGAGAAGGTTCTAAAGCCTCTAGTCAAGTAACACTATGTAATAACCCTAGTTACATCCTATGTTTTCATATTCAAAAAGTAAAATCAAAGTAAAGTAAAACCTAATCTACTTCTCACCAAAGCTTGTGGCATAAAGTAAGGGTAATAAACATAAAAAATAAACATGCATATAATAATTCTAATTAATTTATGTATATATGTAACCCTAATGCATGGAGAGAGTAATATAATAAAACTCCATTACTTATGTTACTTTTATCTACTAATATAGAAGTGTAAAGTTAGAGATACTTACCTTGAAGATGAACCCATCAAGACTCAACCTCTCCCTTGACCAAAGGTACTTCACAATAGGTTTTTGTGGTTTGTAAGGATCACTAAGAAATACTTAAGCAACCAAAAAATTTCCACAAGACAAGATTTTTATCCAAGTATAAACCCTAAGTAATAACTTCTCAATTGGAATGTTTGAAGAGTAGATTGTAAAGAAGCACAAATGAATAATTAATTTTTTTGTCTCTCTAAGAAATGGAAAAAATGAATATGTACATATAGTTGAATATAACCCTAAACCTTTCCAAAATTTTAGCCAATAGAGTTGGCCCATTAGATTCTATATCCTTATTTGATAAAAACAAGTTAGGTCCCAGTCTAGGTCAACCAAGACTAACCTAAACCCATAACATGATAATATCAATTTGAATACAAAATTAACCCAGGCTAATAGTGTATAATAAATGTCAAAAATGGTTTTAGGCTTAGGAAGGGGCTAAGTAAGGCATCGAATTTCTTAAAGGAGCGTGTAAGATAGGTTTCAAAGCTTTATGAAGTGTGTAGGAGAAGTTTGTATTTATATCAAGTGGTGGTATATGGAACAACGATCCTATGAAGCATTAATGTTCTGCCCAATCCTTTCGTAGTACACCCTTTAAGGTGTGAACTCAAAGATATTGAGACTCAATGGTTTCCTATAAGAGATAAAGTATTAGTAATTGATAAAGTTTGAAAATATTATGTATATACACATGGCTTACCTGGAAGTCAATGTTTATGGTTTCAAAATTAATCAAAACTATCTTGAACAACTATAGGAGCTTGTCCATCAAATTATTATGTGTGCCTAATATAACTCTAACCTTAGCATGTAGTGCATTAGTTCCTATGATTTTATCACTTTTAAAATTCACTAGTTGCATTATTTCATCATTAGTTTTATAAACCATGCCCTTAATCTTAGCTCTAAAGCTATCAAGTGTTTCTCATAAGATAATTTCAAAAATGGGTCTAGGCACTAATTTCCCCTATAGATTACCTACCTGAGTGACTCTTAGATATAAAGACTACTTCTCTTTCCTCATTTACAAATTTTTGAAATAGAACTCACATCTCTTTATTCCACTCAAGTAAGTTATCCCTTTTGGTAATAATGTAATTTTGTGCCCATGTAGCCTTAGATGTTGTTATTAAAATTTAAATGGGCATAATATTTATTCTTAGTTTCTTAGATTATGAATTATAACTTGTCATCAATGCCATGAAGAATATTTCCCCATTTGGGTTGGGATGTGGCCTTTATAGACCTTATTAAACCAATAGTGTCAAACAACTTCCTAGTTGTCCCTTGTAAGTTGTCCATAATTTTATCAGGAGCCTAGATGGTACTCCTTTCTGGTGGCCTCTAAATAATTTGATCAAAAAATTCAAAAAAATATTTTATAACCTCTCCAAAAACATCTATAAAAGTGTAGGGATCCTCTCTAAATTTGTCCAAGTTTGAGGGATTTATTTTTCTCTATTTTGTTGAAGAGAATATGTCTTCTCTTTGTTCCAACTAAACCTATATACCTTCAAAAACCACATCATTTCTCTTATCCTTTATTTTAACCTTTCTAAAAGTGTTAATTTGTTTATCAAAATGAAACTTAATTGTGGGTTTCTTAGTAATCGCTAAATCCTTTCTTCATGTTTCTTCCTATTATAATTTTTTAATCCATGAAGGAATGTTCAATGTAAATTATTTCTCTATTTGTTGTGCATTTTTTAAATGATTATCTAAATGGTATTTCCATTTGGAAAACATGTCCATTGGGGAAGATTTCCCTAATGTATGAAAAGGACGTATAACTTTCCTCCGTCTAGTAACTGATTTTTGGACTAGTGTATCAATTACATATTTAGCCTTCCCTATTAATTTATGTATTAAAACCATAGGTGGATTGGTTTGATAAGCTTAACCAATGGGTATCTCTAACTATGTAATCAACTTAGGAGGGGTGGATAGTGTAGACAAAATTGAGGTATACACCATGTTTTCAAAATGTAACCTTTTTCTTAGCTTAAGGGACTAGGGACTAATTCTACTAAAGAATGAATAGATCATTGGGGTTCTCAATAGGTTTTACAAATAATTAGTGACATACGTGTATGCATATCCAGTAGTCACATTATTAGTGTTAGGGCCCATAGTATTAAGCTAGGTTGTGGTAGGCAAAAAAGGCATTGCAGTGACCTAAGGCTGGTTCATTTGACACAAATAATGAAAAGAATACAAATAATCAATTATAGTAATTATAGTTGTAGTATTATTGGCATTTTTAGTCACCATTTATTTCCATCATTGATTATTTTTAAGCTCATAATTTATTTCAAGTTATTTTCATCCTCTCATTAGTTTCAATATGATGAGTAAAGTCACATTAAGGTCATATTGAGATATTCCCTTAGTTTAGGAAGCTAATTGTAAATATTAAGCATTTATTGTGCCCTCTTAGTATGTTTTAAGACTCTTTTACAAAATTTAAGGTATTTTTAAAAAATTAAGGTTGATTTTTTTAATATCTCCCATGCATGTACACCACAGAGAGTCTCAGTTAATTTTTGGTCTTCATAACCATTTCTTGGTTGACCATCTCACATTTTTAAAGCATGCCAAGGCATGGGTAAAGAAAATCAAAGTGAAAATTACAAATTAATGAATAATGGAAGATAAGTGTAGGTGAAGAATAAGTATAATTATTTTAATCGATTATTTGGATATGGCATGCATGCATCTACATTAGTTTTGAAGATCTTTTGGTACTCCAATGCATATACAAGGATGTATGGCTTATTTTCATGCATTTTCAAAGGCAAAAGATTATATATTTTTTTTTTATAGGTTAATAAAGGATGATTCATGTATTTCCCAAATTAATATATGTTTCTCATACATTATCTAACTATTATGGACTTAGACTATGCTTTCAATATGTTAAGATAACTCAAAATTGATTTTCAAGCTTAAAATTGCCCCATATCCAACGTGATATATTAATGGAGAGGTTGCATAGATAATAATAGTTAATAGGAATGTTTAATAGGATTTTTTACTCTCATATCATGATTTTTAGTCTCATCAATAATTTTGGATCTTTATGAACAATTGTTAAGAAGAAAGATTCCTCTAAACCCTTCAAAACCCTATCTAGAGAGCATGAACATTACTAATTTGAATTTTTAAAGTGTTTTGAACATTTATAAAGGATCAATAATGATTTTTATTCCCTCTTAATTATAAAAATACACATAAAACCAATTTACAAGCATATTCAAAGGTTTTATACCTAAAAAATGGACCTAGATGATTCATTATGCATGAGCAATGAGCACTTATAGGCCTGCAAACCTGAAAATATATTTTGAGTGTTTTTGAAATTATACATGAAATTTGAATGATTATAATATTTATATGGGTTCCATGTATTTATTTAATAAAAATAATGATCTATTAAGACCATTTATAGCTCAAAATATATATTAAAAAAAAAAAAAATTATTGGCATGCTTGTTGCCCCAAGAGATCCTAGGTGGACAAAAAGGAGCATAATTTGAGTTCTATTGATCCAAAACCTATTAAATTTGAATTGAATATTTGGGGAAATATTTTTTTATTTTTTTTGGTGGTATAATGTTCATATATTACTTTAGGGTAGATAAATTTTAAAATTTTAGACATGTACATGTAAAAAAGTTGAAAACTAGTTCTTAGGAATGCTAAAAGTTATAGAGCTCAAACTCTATTAATCCAAATGACTTAAAAATTTATGTGTATGTGTTTCAAGGTTGTATAAATTTAATAAATTTGTTTTCAACCTTTTTATTCCATTTATGAAGTATTTATAACTCATAAGGTTCAGGTAGGGCTTGTTGAGAAGCCTAGTTGGGCTATCATGGAGATTGTCTTGAGAATGCCAATCCGTTGAGTTTGTGTGTAAATTGATAAACCTTGTTTTATACCATTGGGATATTAATAACATTGATAATTAATTAATTAAATTATGTGTGTCTATATATATATATATATATATATATATATATATATATATATATATATATATATATATATATATATTCTCAATCAGTAATAGATATCACGCCTACAAATTTGAACTAATTCATCCTCAAGAGTCATGAAAGACATTGTGAGAGGTCTCAAAGTAGTTGATATCAGGTATATATGTTTTATGATCTAAATTTTTCTTTAAGTTTTTTGGGTCTTAAATCATGCTCATGGAAATTTAAATTAAATATAATAATGTGGACATAGTCAATAATTCATCAAATGAGGAGTTGAAGTCGTGCATTATCAATGAACCATCATCGTTTCAATTTAATAGAAGATCTCAACAACCTCAATTATACTTCTACTATAGTTTTATATCACTATGATGATTTATGAGAAATAAAAAGTATTTTTATGAAATATTAAAATTTGGAAGGAATCTTTAAACATCTTAATAATACCATCTCTTCCGTTTATGCCAAAATCAAGAAGAAAATGTCAAATAAAATAAGGACTTATATGCCCCCTCACAAGGTGGAGATTCATCATGAAAGATTGGAAGAGTTGGTTGAAAACTAACTTTAGTTTTATCATTCAATATTTCAGGATTTGGTTGAAGGCTAAGTCAAGATTTAAATTCTAAGAAACAAATCTCTTCCAAAATAGGTTAACTTTCTTGATATATGACAACTTTGAACCTCAATCAAGGGCTTATTCACCACCCCCCTCCCAACTTGGAGACTTAAAATCAAGTGTTAGTACATTAGAGAGGATAATAAGATGTCAATTGAAGTTAAAATTTAGTTATGTTTTATTTTTTAGCCTTGATGAGGGAATTGATGACAATCTTGCATGTTTGTCCCCTTACTAAAGGCTCATTTCACTATATGTACATTATTTTTCTAACTAATTCGACATACATATAACTAGTTGTGGATTATCCTTTCCAAATTTTAGACTTGTAAACACCTTATTTAGCAATAAAGAATTGATTTTACCTTCCCAAATGTTATGTTATTGTGTGAAATTGATAAATTATTGATGTAAACCTGTGATAATTAGATCCTATCCCTAATTTATGTCCAATTGTGTGCACCTTTATGTAGATAACTTGATCTTGTGTATGTTTTAGTTTGTGTCTCTTAAATTTTATGTAATTCATAGTTGTGATGAATGTCATTTGAGCTTCCTAAGATAATTGGTCATCCTTCTAGATAATATTATAAGTTGAAGCCTTTCTAAAAAAACACTTATGCCCAAGATTCATTGGTGAATTATGAGTTGTGTATGTGTGAGTTATCTTTTAGTTCATTTTGTGTGTGTATAATCAAGTTGAGGTATTCAAATTTGATGCATAACCCCATAATTAGTCATATAAGTATAAAAAGTAGCTCTATCTCTCTCTCTCTCTCTTTTCATTGTCAAGAAGTAGTTCAGGTGAGGATCAAGGTGATTCATCAAGGTAACCATCCCTCTCTAGAGGTTTACTTCCATTATAGGTCACCAATAACCTAAAAGTGATCACATTATGTCAATTAGGTGAGGAACCTTGAAGTCTTTCCTCAAGGATGAAAATAAAATTAATAATAGTGTTTGACATGCACAATGGGATAATAGCTCAAAATATTACTAGAGATTGGTGTTGTTTGAATAATTTACAGCAAATACCTTACTTAAGTACTCAAGATTTGGTGACTTCACAAGCACAAAGATATCTTGGTAGTAGATTAGTATAATTTTCATGCCAAAAATCACAACTAGATTAACTACAAAAGGTTTTCCTTTAGATTTTATTGAATTACATTTAAATTTAGCAAAAAAAATAGGTTCTTTAAATATAGGCCACACACCATGTGATCATAGGAATACAAGAAGGGAGATTAGTATAGTGTTAGTTCAAGTAAGAAAACTCAAATAAAAACACATTAACACTTACACTCCTAGCCTAAAACTTGGAGAGAGCTTAGTAACAAAATATAGATGAAAGCACAACTAAAACGTAAAAGATAGATCCTTTTACATTTCTTGGGAGCTCCAAATACTATGTTGAGTGACTTTCTCTACTTGTGCATCAATAATTCATTGGTAAATTAAGCTTTTTGGATCCTTCTCTCCTTAGCACCATATGGCTTTGATGTGGCTTGATGTTGTTTTGGTTCAAGATTTTGGCATTATAACACTAGTTGCAATAAAATAGCTTGTCTCTCTCCAAATTTTCATTATAACTTTGGCTTATAAGAGTTTATAATTCAATTGTCATGGCCTTGTATTTATATTCTAAATAATTATCTCTCACCCAAAGTGAGGTAGGGTTGAGTTAAGGCTTGGAATGGGTTCAAACTAAACCTAAGTGAGTCAAATATAACCCACTATGGTTAATAGTTGTCAAGTAATTATGATTTTAAATTACTAGACATATATCTCAAAATTAGATATTTTATAATATTTTCAAAGAGATTGAAAACTCATAAAGGAAATGATAAAAGGCTAGGATATTTTGAATTTTCAAATTTCTTTTTTTAGTTATTCATTATTTTCAAATGGATAATTCAACTAGGCATTTAATTTGGTTTAGCTTCTTAATTAATTATGATTATCATTTTAGCATTTCCAATATTTGATTTAAGTGTGAAAGTGCCCCACTTAATAGGTCCATAGTCTAAATTGATTGTTGTGATGCTAAAAGATGATTAAGGATGAATTTGTGAGAGGTTATTATTGCATATAATAGAATACCCCAATTAGGGATGCCTCAACATGATTATAAGCTTTGATGAATGATTCACAATCACATTTATGATGTTTAGTGATTCATAAGCTTAATTTGCAATGGTTGGTAGGAAATGGTTTGAAGTTAGATCAAAAGCCATTTGTGGCTAGTTTTAGGTGTCTACAACTATCCCTTATTTGGGAAGGCATTGCAAGAAATAGGCATAACAACACCTTAAAGAATGAAAAGGTCATATATGCCTGCTACTTCAATGGTAATGGATGGACTATAGATTCCTCCTCAAGGGAGAGATTGGCAAAGGGTCAATGATCGATCCCTTAAAATGAGGAAATGATGGGACTAAAAAGATAAAAGGGGTGGAAAATATTGATTTGCCAATAGGTAGTTATAATCATTGGCATATAGAGTTTCTTTAGTTAGACAAAAAAAAGATGATTTGTCTATGGGTGGTTATAATCATCAGTATAGGTAGGAAAAAAAAAGGTAAGGATTTTCCCAAATGTAGTTATAATCATTGAAAAAGGCTTAGGGTAATAATAAAATGACTTTCCCAAAGGCAGTTATAATCATTTAAAAGGAAAAACAATGATTTACCCATAGGTGGTTATAATCATTGATAGGAAAAAACATGCCCCAATTGGGTGGATAGAGATAATGGTTTTCCTAAAGGTGGTTATAAGCATTATCACAACAAAAAAATGCCCCAATTGGATATAATAAAGATAATGATTCACCCAAAGGTGGTTATAATCATTAATCTCCAAATAGATTGAAACATAATGATTTACCCACAAGTGGTTATAACCATTGGCTTAGTGGGTGGGATAATACATAATTATTTGTCTAAAGGCAGTTATAACCATAGACATCAAAAATGGTATCAGATATAATGATTTTTCCAAGGGCATAATCATTGGCACTACAAGTGGGATGAGATATAATATTTTGACTAAAAGTAGTTATAATCATTGACATCACAAGTAAGATGAGATACAATGATTTGCCCAAAGGTGGTTATAATCATTGGTACCCTAATGATGTAAATATGAGGGAAAATTAGATAATGGGGCTTATGAACTAAATCCATAGTCATGGAGAAAGAGTAAGCTAGTAAAGAGGAGAAAGATGAATTTGGGCAACATTTTAGTATGAAAATGCACATCCTAACTAGCAAGGATTAAAAAAAATTATCGATTTAATTACTTTATTAGGAAATTATTTGTATTAGATCAATATTTTTTTTAGATGCCAAGGAGATATATCATCGTCACATTACTTGTAAGACTTATCGATCTAAGTTTTATTATAGTATGTGATAGTAGGAATCATGA
Organism: Torreya grandis; assembly: GCA_037957365.1. Taxonomy (NCBI): domain Eukaryota; kingdom Viridiplantae; phylum Streptophyta; class Pinopsida; order Cupressales; family Taxaceae; genus Torreya; species Torreya grandis. The sequence continues at coordinate 973,658 of JARHVA010001840.1, forward strand.
TAAAACACCATGATGACTTGGCCAAAATATGCATAAATATTGACATAAAATCCAATAAATAATACACCAATGATAAAAAACCATGATGATAATGTTAACATATGAATATGGATAGATTCAAGAATACTGCATAAGGAATCACCCAATGAACACACAGACTAGATCAAATCATAAAAGAAAGTAAAAAAATAGGCAAATAAGCAAACAAAACACTAAAAAAAAATAAAAAAAAATGAAATAATAATAAACAATGCTTAATCATAATGTTAGCACAAATAACACAACATAAACAAGATCATGAACATCAACCCTAGATGATAGCAGACAATGAAACAAACAAATAAAATGGGGGGAATAGAAGAAAAGGAATGGGGTGGCCAATCTGATTCTAAATGCACTAGGCAAGTGGATGATGCATGCATAGCTCCATGGACATAAGATCCACCAAAAAACTTTAGGTCAAATGTAGTTCTCTTAGGATATGGGATAAAATAATATGATGAGAAAGTAAACATGATTGATTTTATAGAGTAATATGGGAATGTGCTCACAAAATGGTGAAAGCATGGGACATGAGGCCGTGAAGGATGTGGAAGCTAAATAAAAAGTGGTTTCTTATGGTTTATCTAAGGGTTTTAAGAATACTTAAGGAAAATAAATGGTTGATGGTTTAAGATTTTCTAGATCTATTTTAAATGCTTAAGGAATTTTCAAAGTATCTCAAATCAATCGATAATGATGAGATATTAAATGGTTTAAGATTTCAAAATGGTGAGAGAATTCAACTTAATAATCTTGAAAAATAATAAGAGCGTGGCAAAGGTGACTGACTTGACCTCAACATAAATTGAGCGCTACCTATATAGTCATAGGATGGGACCTCAAGTCACTATAGTTATGCCTTTCAGTAGAAGAATCTGACTAGGTAGTATCAAAATCTCAAAAAAATAGGCAAAGTAGGCAAATGACATAGTACACCATATGTATGGCAAAGTGGGTATTCAAGGAGTGATCAATATGTGTTGTTCCTAATTTTCCCATAGGTAGTTATAATTAGGAAGCAATGACATAAGTTAATGATACTAATTTTCCCATAGGCAATTATAATTAGTAGCATAATGATGAGACATTGATTTACCCAAAGATGGTTATAATAAAAAACACTTGATATAAATTGAAATAAGAAATGAAAAATGCAAATACCAAACCATTGCCATACTATTATAAAGTATGGCCTCTATCAAGAATACTAAATCAAATACTAAAACTTGATCTAAATATTTTTGTAAAAAGTGCCTATATAACCAATATATTAGAACCAAGGACAAAGGGGTTGAGCTAGGAGGATATAAACAAATTGGTCGATAGGAAAGGAATGGTATATGATAGAACTATATGGTACTATTAGCTAAATTTGGCCTACATAAAAAAACATTTTCCTATATGGATCAATAAACTCTCTTAGAAATTTTAGTAACCTTCTACCCCTATGATTAGTCCCTTTGTGGTCCTGAATTTATGTAGTGCAGTATTTAGGGAGGTCCTAGTGTGGCATGAGAAGCTGAGCAAAGTTTTGGTTGAGTGAGCATCTAAGGGCATGAAGGAGATTTGACACATTTGGAAGATTTCAAAAGGTTTTTTTATTTCAATATTAACACGAAAAACTTTTTTTAATCATTGGAATAGTTGGCAGCCTTGAGAAACTACTTCAAAGTTGAGAATTTTAGTTTCAGGAATAAAGTCCCTAAAAGTTCAAAAATTAGTTCTAGGCACTTTTTTTGGTGCCATGGAAAAATATTTCAAGGAGATTTGATAAATACAAATGTTCCCATATCGTATCCCTATCATATGGTAATATCCCTGAAAAAGGAACAAGGTGTGTGAATAGAGGAGAGTATTGTTTGAGGGCTTCTAAGTTTCATTTTTATTCATTGTGATCATTCGGTGTATTCTACAGGGTCTGAGTGTTAAATGACCTTCACATAACAAGATAGAAATTAAAGGTCTGAAATATATCATGTAACATCAAGGTATCTTACCCAAGGTTAATCAATCTTGTCCTAAGATTTTTCATACATGCAAAGGGAAAAAAATCCATTTTTTAGTTTTCTAGGCCTAAAGAGCTAAGAGAGGCCTAGAATGCTAGAAGAGAAAGGGGTGACAAAAGTACCTTCCTTGGTATTTATGACCTTAAATTTTTATTATATTTTTATACATGTATGATACACAAAAACCTCTCTCAGTTTACTTAGTTCACCCATAGAACTCAAGAACCATCATCAAAGTAAAAATAGGGCATCAAGCTTATACTTTTTTGTTTGAGAGATTGGTAATGTTTTATATAATTATTTTAAAAAATTCCAGGTATAACCCATTCATAAATATCCAATTAATCAAAAAATAATTATATGTGAGACCTAGAACTCATTTTAACCACCCCCCCCCCCCCCCCGCGCAATCCAAAATAGGGTCTCAGAAAGAGCATGTGAGAGCTAATATGGAGCTCCAAGAAGAAAATGGATGTTTTAGGTGCATGAATAATTTTAAAAAAATTTGGGATGATTAAAAAAAATTAATAAACCTTATAAAACTTATTTTATGATCTAAATAATTTTAGAGGAGGGTTCTCAAATAGAAATTTCAAGTTCTCATATCTCTATTAATGGAGTTTTTTATCACAACTAGGTCTTAAAGTGAGAATTGTAGGGGTAAAATGGGATAATTATGGGATTTAATGTTATAAATATTATATATAAGATCAATTATCATTATTTATATGCATTTATCAAGCCAATAGAGGCTCAGTTTAGCCCAATTTAGCATAAACACACACCTACATACTATTGATACATACAAACATGGTTTATAAGGAAGCATGGGAGGTTGAAGGCAAAGAAATGACGAGTTGAATGATGAAAGGATGATATAAATTAGATTTTAAAATATAAATAACCATGTTATATAATAAATGAAAGCAAGGATAAATAAAACTTAGTTGTGATTTTTGACCAAGTAGACACATGTCACTAGCTTTTTCCAAAATGGGCCTATAGAAAATATATAGGAACCAATCACAAATTTTGGTGTAGAGGATAATTATGAAATAATATACCCATTAAAAATTATTTATAAGTATTTTTACAATGGTAAATATTCTCTATTTTGGTACAGTCAACCTTATGTCAATCACAGTCAACATTGGAGCATGCCTTGGAGAAATTGGTCATTTTGGGACATCTACAGGTTGATTAAAAGAATTATATTTAGTAATTATGGTATAAATAACATAAAAAATCATCCCATAAAATCATAAATGTCAAATAAAGATTTAAATTTCTCAAATTTTTGGCATTGTCCATTGCCAGTCAAGAAGGTAGCCATTGGAGACCAAATGAAGTTTTATCAGTTCTGAATGCCAAGAAGCAGTTTAGGCCTTGGAGAAGTTTTATAATGGTATAATATGATGTTTAAAACATATATTTTCCAATGGTAGTGATAAAATTTAGTTTTTTCATGAAAATTTTTGAATAAATACAAGTTTTGGCACGAAGGATTCATGCAAGTAGCTCAAGGTAATCTTTGGTAAAAAGGGTCTACAAGACAAAATACACATCAAAATGACTTGAAATTTGGTTTTTTTTTGTCTTAGTGACATATTATATCCATATAAATTCTCATAAGTTTCATTTTATTATGTTAAGTTCTCAATTTTTTGTCACAATCCCCCCTATGTCTCACAATGGTCACTATTCATGCAAGCATACTTTTTGGAGTTTTAAGGTGTGTTTCAATTTTCAAAGTTTAGAGAAGTGTTTTAAAATAATTTTAATATGTTTTTAATATTATTAAAGACATTTTTATGGTTTTCACACTTCAAACTCCATGCAAACACATTGGCAAGCTCAAATCCCCACAAGCATCCTCAAGGCATAAAAGCCAAAGTTGAGTTTTTATCATTTGGAGAGGTGTAATGAGGTGTTTCATGTGTCATTAATATGTTTCCAAGAAAAGGAGAATATTTTTTAATTTTTTTTATAGGTTATCCTACCCCTAAATTTTTATCCAATGGTATTATATGAGCTCTTTCAATCTATCATTGCATGTTAACACTCAAAAAATTGAGTTTTGGGCCTCTGAATAAAAAATTGTAGGTTTGGCCTCCATTAATGGAGGCTTGAGAAAATTTTAAGTTGTATTAATTTAAATTTAATTACCCAAAGATAAAATAAGACCTCCTCAAAACACATATTCAAGTCTTTGGAGACTCCAACAAGACTCTAGCTCATAAGCAAGCTTCAAAGTGAAGGATCTCATGGTGGCCTAGGCTCTCAAGGGGTTTCCAATGGTGGAATTAAAGATAAAGGAAATGTTTTTCAGGTATAATGGTGTCTAAAGGAGTAAAATGGATAAATATCAACATGAAATTATACTCAATTCACTTTATGTTCTCCCAAGCAAAATATGTTATCTTCACTAACTACTAGTGGTCAAGGGTGACTTCTAGATGATGCTAATGGTCAAGGGTAGCTTCTAAAAGATGATAATGGTCAAGTATGGCATGATATGAAATGTGGGAAAGTTTAGAGGAGTTAGATATAGCTTCTATAGTATTTAATACTTTTCTCCAAGTGATGAGATAATGACATCACTAAGTCAAGTTGAAATTAGAACATAAAGTGCTCTAATGTGCAAACTTAAGCTTTTTGAAGCAAAAAGGTGAAAGTGAAAGCCAATTTTAGGAGATAAATCATGGAAATATGATCCCCATATCTCTTTATATGTTTGGATGAGTAGTGTGAATGCTTTCAAGTGGATTCAAGTCTTTTTAGAACCCTTTTACCCCTCTCTTTCTCTCCTTTTCTATTTAATACCTCTCATTTCTTGTTGAGAGGCATGCTTCATGATTTGTAAAGGGGAAAATATACCAAATGTTTTAATGAGACAGCCTATTCAATTTAATAATATTTATTAGATTCTACTATTCTTGCATCTTTATGTGTATTATGGTTTGTTTGATGAGGATCATATGGTGGGAGTTTTCCCCTTGATTTTTATCCTCTCCCTTCACCTGTATGCACGATATATTTGATTTTTTAGGTATTGAGTCATAGTTCTGATGTATGATGTGAATTAGTACTTTCCTTCATATTTTATCCCATTTCTACAAGCTTTTTGAATAATTCCTCATGCAAACTCAGCTAGTGTTAGGGTTGTGTGAGTGGTAGAACTTTTGGATTAAATTGTGTGTGTTTTAATGCAATTGGAGTATCATTATATGGTGTATCACCTTTATTTATGTTTTAATTTCTTCCTTTTCCAATCTTAAACCCTTTCCCAAGACTTATAATAAGCTTACTAAGAGATTAAATGATACACCTAAGGAGTTGGCCCATATCCCAAAGGTTCAACCCCATAATAGGATACCCATAGCCTAGGGTTGTTCCCATTTTGTAGCTAGGAGTGAGAGAGCATAAAAAAATCTCCCACAAGGGTGAAATTCTATGTTACAATAGGTAAAAAATAAGAATGTTGATATTATGGTATAATGGAAATACACTTCATAGATAATTCTTTAGGTCTCTCAAGCGAAGTAATGCTTGAGGTGTATAATAGTCATCAACTCATCAAGTTCATCACCTTATGGTGTAGTGATCCTATATGCTCTAGATCTATAGTTTTCAACAATGGTGTATGGGAATATATAGTTGGGTTTGAACTTACCCTTATGTTTCTTCTTAGCCATGGTATTATGTTGGCTTTCTTTGAGTACAAAATCACCAAGCTCAAATTCTCTATGTTTGACTTGTCGATTATAGTGGAAACGGAGTCTATTATAGTATGTTTGAAGGATGTTGATTGTGGCTATGTGTTTCTCATAAAGTAACTCTAGATATTGAGGGTGAGCTACTCAATAATCTTTATCATCTAGGACATGCTTCAAAGATATGCATAAATAAGGTAACTCAACCTCAATTAGAAGAATGGCCTCAGTGTTATAAATAAGTGAATATATGGAGTGGATCCTATTTGGGTATGGTAATTACTGAGGTATGCCTAGAGGGAGAAAAATATTTGGAGGTGTCAATCATATCCAACATCATTAACAATCATTATAAGGATGTTGATAATGGTTTTTTTTGGATGCTTCAACGTGGACATTACCCTATGGGTAATAGGTGATACAAAAATGTTGAGTAATTTTGTACTCAACATACATCGATTTGAAATCCTTGTTCTTGAATAATCCATAAATATCAATGATAATGTCAAATTTGATACCATAGTGTCAAATGAGATTACTAAATATGAATTTGGAAATTTGTTGTGTCTGTTGAGGTTGAATAGGGACTTATTACCGACTAGTCATACTTAGCTAAATAAGGGGAACTTGTGAAACAAGGCCCTATTTTTGAATGTGTGGCACATTTATAATAAAAGGCAATTATTACTTGATTTTCACTTGTAGAATATAATAATATCTTAGTTGTGCAAACCCTTGATGGGAAGCAAATGCTTGTTGAAGGTTCAAATTTTTTTCTTACCAATAGACATACATTGTTGATTAGAAAACATTTATGGAGGAATGTTGGTCTATAATTGAAGAGGTATGTTTGTCACTACATAATGAGGTGAAACATTAGTTTCCCCCTATTGAGGTGATGGAATGTTTGATCTTGGATACATTAGTATACTATATTGTGCTTGTTATTATAAAATAGTAGTTTTCACCTATAGTGATGGAGTAACACTCATCACATTTTAAGGCAAGGTACCAGTTTGTGTTTGACTACTTAATCCTAATGGTTTCATGTTTGATGAAATATATATTTGAATACTAGAGGTAGTTTGTTATAATTGGGAGGTATAAGTTCCTATCCCATAAATTTATGAACCAATTGTGGTGTTAACTAAAGGCACATTTTGTTATGGACTAGTTGTTTGTACATGTAAACCACTTTGTCTTGGATTTTAAGACACTTGTATGCTATCCATGGTATTTGGCTAATTCATTTTCATATAAGTAGTAGATTCTTCTTCAATAGATGGGACATTGAACATGTTACCAACTAAAGTGATTTGCATGAATGGGTCTATACCCAAATTTTCTTGGCCTATCTATTTGATTAAGACTCTTATTGAAGGATCTAGCTTGATAAAAGAAGCATTTGACATGGTCATGTTATTTAAATTACATTATAAGTTTAAATAGGTCTTATATGTTATTTTCATCTATATAAATTAGTCTTCCATGAAGCCTTTTCCTATGACAAGCATATGTGGTACCTGATAAGGCATCGACACTAAATCTTGAGGATTTCTAAAAGAGGTGTGTTCAATGTTTTGATCATAATGCATGTTATAAGGCACTCTTACTAAACTCAACAAATTTTCATGGGGGAAGTATGCTAGAAAATTGGCCCCTACCTCTGTGGCTTTGATAAAAAAAAACATCTTTATTTTCAAGCAAGTGATGATCAAAAAAATAGGGGTCATATGTCTATAGCTTCATAACATAATATGGTTGTTGTTGAACTTGGTCCATAACCAAAGGTATGCTAGTTAGGTACTATATTGTTTATTCTTGGTCCTTCTCTACATATAGAGGCATGTTGACCAAATAGTGAGCTAAACGATATTGGCTTTGTTCCCTTGATTGAGTGTTTTAAGGTGGATATGGATCCATCTCAAAAACTACATCATCACCATAGGTGTCTTAAATAAATTCATCTTGTGAGACCACATTATCGTATCCTAGATTGTACATGGCTCCACTATGAGTATAGTGAGACATATTCAAATCAATGATAAATGTTTTGTGAAAAGGTCATATAGTTCTAAAAACTATTAAAATAATGTCCAAAGGATAAATGGTTCAAACTTGGTCTAACTTTCTTAAAGGAATGGAATTTTATCTCCAAAAGGTCTATGCTAAAACTTGGTATAAAATAGTCTAATGTCAAATGTCTAACATTAAATGTCTCACACAAAAATGTCAAGTGGATGAAATAAATTAAAATGCTAGACTCTAGGTACAAAGTCTTCCAAATAAGTCTAATCTAAGAACACAAAAGTTGCTAAGTCTTTTGGCCAAATGTGGCTTAAAATCTAGGCTTAAAACAAGCATATGCTAGGAATTTTAGAAAAGGCACAAAATCTAGATTTAAAAACAAAGTATCAGATTTAATCTAACAAATCTAAAACACTTTGGCATAAACTATCCATTTAGATTAAAACATGAACTTGGTCAATTGGTATAAGGCATAAAATTCTAGGCATATGGAGATAGGCTATTTCTCCCAAATTTAACCACAAACAATAATTTTCAAATTGAATAAAAAATTAACCTAAGTCTCACAACCTAAAAGAGAAAGATTAATGTCTAGTCTAAAATTACATAAGGCATAGGTAAAAATCAATCAATGTTTGGATTTGAACTTGTTAAGGTTAATTAAAGACTCAACTTTGAAAAACTAGGTTACTTAAAATAAATAAAAAGCTAGACAAAGATGAATGGCATAACAGTACTAGGTAAATATCCAAGAGACACATGTGGCTTGGTTTCAAAATTATAATTTGGACATAAGGAAAAAAATTCTATGAAAAAATTTGATTAGTGTAATGATGTTATCATGCTCTAAATATATGATCAAGGGTTTATTTCAAGACTCAAAGGCACAAGATTTTAAAATGAATTGGGTAACGTAGTGTTACCCTTTTTAATCAAGTGACACACACACATAAAGATTTGAAAAAAGAATAAGGAAAAGGTATGGTGTCAAATGGGTAGTGTAACACCTCCTCAAATAATGGAGTTATTTATAAACAAGACTTGTTTTGATGTGGTAAGATAAAAAATTATAGTTTGACTCAAGACTATGCAATAAAAGGATAAAATGACACAAACACCTAAGTGTAACATCATAAATCCTAAAATTAACAAGATTGCATAATATTATTTAATCATATCAATATAATTTCTCTTTGGAGGATTAAGGGTTAATCCAAAAATAAAAGTGCATGAAAAGTAGGATTTTTAGGCCCCCTCTTCTCTCAAGAGTTTGTACTATGACATGGAACTTTGAGCTACTCACCTTGCATCAACAATATGTCCACAATAAGTGGGGTTGTTCTAATCTATAAATTTTCATGGATTTCTATATGGTTATAAGTGTGGCTAACACAATATATTCTCACATCATTTGGATCCATGTCAACTAGCCTATTATGAAAAGGTTTTTTCCTTTTCACAACCACTACATTCATCATGTGTTTTGTATAGCGTGATGTCTAAGTTGTCCCTATGATCTGAGACAATTTCTTACTAACAAATGTTTTGTAACCTCTCAAACAAGCATCCCAATAAGTTAACCTCAATTTTTATACCCTACCATGGAGTGGGGTTAAAAGGATGCCAAGATATGAATTCTCTAGTCAATGCTTCCCTAGAGAACCTATGAGGAGGTGATGAACTCCTACTCACAAGCCAAAGTAAATGAAAATAAAAAACTAGTAAAATGACTTTAGGGTCACGTTTAGATCACCCAAACCATAAGAATTTGGGGAGGACGTTAACAAATTTATCTTCATTCTTTTGGTCTAAAATTAACCAAGACAAATAATGAGCACTTTTGGTCACTTGAGTTCCCTAAAGGGGATGGGGGAGAGTATACATGTATCAATTATTTTGCTAAAACAAATAATTTTGACAAATAAGTAATAAAAATGAAACTCTTAAGAGTGTTTATATAGTGTGAGAGTTCATTTTAATCACCAAAATGAGATGTTTTGCAAAGTTTTTGGCCTCTTGGCATTATTTTAATAACTTACAAAAACTTTGAAAAAACATCTAAGGCATGAAAATGAACTAGGCTCATTTTAAACACCAAAGATAAAGTGTTCAAGGTTTCAACATGTTCAAATTTGGTATTTTCACCTTAAGACCTAAAATTTTTATAGAGTTTTTGCTGGCTTAGAATCCCAAAAGTGAATGAGAAAATAAGATTTCAAGATTTGCTCTCAAGTTTCTCTATTTTTCTATCTCAGAGATTGATATCAATCCATGTAAGGATTAATGTCGAACTATAAATATCGACATTGATCAATCCAAATGGATCTATGTATATTGAAATAGATCAATGTTAGTTTCCTCAAAAACATAAAAAAAATAACAATATGCTTCTTCACAAAAATATGGTTATTAATATGAGCATAAAATCAACAAATAACACTAGATCCTGCAAGCAAACATTCAGCTACATAATATTCAAGATCCTAGAAGAAACACAAAAAATAATAAAAACACAAGAAAAACTTGTTAATTCATGCTTTTGCTACACTGTATTATTTATACAAGGCTTGATGTTTATTCTACAAGGATCAACATTAGTTCAAAATAAATTTATGTCAGTCTTTGTGTAAACTGTGTCACTAATAAAAACATAATACGCGAAAAAACAAATAAAAAACAAATTTTGAAGATTGTCAAGCATTCATTAGAAAAATTAAGAGCTACATATTGATCTCCTTGATTTTATGAGATGCTCAATGTATCATCCCATCAGGCATGCCATTTTTTATCATAAAAATCCAAGAAGGGAGGTTAGTATAGTGTTAAGAGTAACAAAACTCAAATAAATAAATAAACTAACAGTTACACTCCTAACATAGAACTTGGGGAGAGCTTCATAACAAAAGCTAAATGAAAGCATGACTAAAACATCAATACACAATACCTTTTACCTTCCTTGGGAGTTCCAAATTGTTTATTTAGTGGCTTGCTCAACTTGTGCATCAAGAAGTCTTTGAAAAATGAAACTTGTTAGTTCCTTCTCTCCTTGGCACCATATGTCTTTGATGTGGATTGATGTTGATTTGGGTCAAGATTTTGGCATTATAAAACTACTTCCAACAAAATATCTTATGTCTCTCTCCAAATTTACATTAGAACTTTGGTTTATGAGAGCTTAGAATTTATTTGGCATGGCCTTGTATTTATAGTCTAAGGAATTAACTCTCACCCAATGTGAGTTAGTGTTGAGTTAAGGCTTGTAATGGGTTCAAATTAAACCTAGGTGAGTCAAATCTAACCCTAGTAGAGTTAATATTTTTCAAGTAATTAAGATTTGCAATTACTAGGCATGGCTCTCAAAATTATATATTTTAGGATATTTTCAAAGAGCTTGATAACTCATAAAGGCAATGATGAAAGGTTAGGATATTTTGAATTTTTAAATTTACATTTTTAGTTATTCATTAATTTTAAATGTATAATTAAACTAGGTATTTAATTTGGTTTAACTTGTTAATTAATTTGATTAAACTTTTATCATTTCTAAAATCTGATTTAAGAGTTTAAGTGTCATACTTAATAGATCCATAGACCAAATTTATTATTGTGATGTCACAAGGTGATGAGGGATGAATCTGTGAGAGGTTATTATTGTATATAATATAATACCCCAATTAGGGATGCCTCAACATGATTATAAGCTTTGATGAATGATGCACAAGTAAATTTGGTATGTTCAATGATTTTTAGTCTTAATTTCTAATGGTTGGTAGGAATTAGTTTGAATTCTAGTTGGAAGCTAGTTATGACCAGTTTTATGTGTCTACACACCAAACAGTCCTCTACCTCAATACATTAGAACTTATCATAAAATAGCCCCATATCAAGACTAAATTTTAGTAGGGTTATCCCTAAAAAAACAAGTATATATGCCTTTTAATGGTGGTATCCATTTTAATCTTTCCCTATATAATGATATTACAATATTAACATTGATAATTTTACCTTTCTTCATTGGAGAAGATCAAACCACTCCTGGAGTGCACATTAGAGATGTGGTTAACATATGTTCAGTGCACCATGTAACCCAATAAAATGTAGATATTAGATTATTTGCTACATTCTTCAATAGAAAGTCTCTATAGTGGTATAGGAACCTTCCTCTCAATTCCATTATAACTTGGGATGAGTTAGGATTAGTATTTTGCAAATGATTTGAGGACAAATCAGACCACCTCTCTCTAATTTAGTAATTAACTACCATTAAGAGATATCCCCATGAATTCATGGTTGAATTCAACCTTAGGTTTTAAAATACATGGGATATGATCCCTCCTATGATTAGATCATCTCTTGAATATGCATTTTTGTATTTTTTAAGGGCTCTAAATAGTGATATATCATTGATGATTCAATCCATGGGTGGAAGAATACTCCTAAATGCAATTGAGGTGGTCATAAGGGTATAAAATTTATAAAACTTGCACCAAGGCCTCTTATGACCATTTTTCTATAATATCAACCCATTACACCCTTTCAAGTGCCCACATTAGCCCTAGTTCTATCTCTATCCAATCAAGTTGCAATTCTTCCTAGCTAATCTAATGAGCCGAGTGAACTAAAGGGTTATATAAAATCATTTGGGAATGAAATAGTGGCCATAAAGAGGAAATTAACTCAACCTAATAGATCATATTAGCCTCCTTATCAATAATAATATCATCCTAATAGGTCTCATTTTTAAAATTACCATTCAAATAAACCACCCTACCAAGGATAAGGAGCCATTACACAATCTAGGCCATATGCCAATATTGATCCAAATAATCCCTCCTCTTTAAATTGTATTTTACAAACTCAAAATAACCTGATGAAACAACAAGAATGGTCTACTCCATGTAATTAACCCCATAGTGAATCATCTTCCCCAATGGAGTATTGAATCAAACTTTAGCTATGCAAGGTATGGCAACACTTCAACTAACAAAAATTGAAATGCCACCTTAAGGAGAGATACATGATGGTCAAGGTAAATCTGATTCTACATTTCTAAATTGGTAAGAAGGAGATCATTATGCCATGAATCAGTAAATAGATGCAAATAGGGTAGTTGTCCTAATAGCAGTTATCATAAGAGCTAAGATGAGAGAAATAGATGATGAACAAGAGGTATCAAAAAAAATTTATTTGTCTTTATCATATTATAAAAAGACTAATTATCCTCATGTATCCCTAAAAGTGAAATAAAATAATAAAATCAAGTTGTTGGAGGCAATGTAATATCTCAAACTTATCATATTCAATAGAGCACTGCTGTTCTAAAGGGGCATAGAAGAGGTAGTGCCTCTCCTCTTAACATCATAGACCAAATGAATAAGGAAAATGTGAGTATATAAATTTGGGACACTTTAACTACTTTGGGAAAAAATGGTTTGATCTAATAAGATCTCTCTAACCTCCATATCTCAGTTAGACCAATAAGGAAGAAGAGTGTGGTTATCACTAATTTTAGTTAGCCAATTAAGCAAGAGGTATAGCCTATTAAAGAGAAGGTACAGTAAATAAAGGATAAAGTAAAATTAATAAAATATGGTAACCCACATCCCTTATACATTTCTTTGATCATTGGTGACAATCTAGTTGTATGGTTGATAGTGGTGCTAATAACATAGCTATCCCAAAGTAGATAGCTAACAAGCTTGGCTTGAAATATGAGCCAAACATAAAATGAGTGTTATAATTATATGGGAAAAATACCAAGATAGTGGGAGTAATAATTTTTTTTAGTTAACTTTTCATGCTTTCCCAAGTCTTTATATTCTTCAAAATATTGTGGTAGCTGATTTAACATCATATTTTGCATTAAGTTTGTCAAGTGACTTTACAACAAAGATTAGAGGGTACCTATATGTAGATTGGTCATATTTTTTTCTTAGACCTTACATGATGGCCAAGGGAAATCTTATTCCACATTTCTAAATTGGTAAGAAGGAGATCATTATGCCATGAATCAGTAAATAGATGCAAATAGGGTAGGTGTCCTAATAGCAGTTATCATAAGAGCTAAGATGAGAGAAATAGATAATGAACAAGAGGTATAAAAAACTTTTGATTTGTATTTTTCATCTTATAAAAATACTAATTATCCTCATGTATCCCTAAAAGCTAAATAAAATAATAAAAATCAGGTTGTTCGAGGCAATGTAATATCTCAAACTTATCATACTCAATAGAGCACTGTTGTTCTAAAGGGGCATAGAAGAGGTAGTGCCTCTCCTCTTAAAATCATAGACCAAATGAATAAGGAAAATGTGAGTATATAAATTTGGGACACTTTAACTATTTTGGGAAAAAATGGTTTGATCCAATAAGATCTCTCTAACCTCCATATCTCAGTTAGATCAACAAGGAAGAAGAGTGTGGTTATCACTAATTTTAGTTAGCCTATTAAGAAAGAGGTATAGCCTATTAAAGATAAGGTATATTCAATCAAGGATAAAGTAAAATTAATAAAATATGGTAACCCACCTCCCTTATACATTTCTTTGATCATTGGTGACAATCTAGTTCACAATTGTATGGTTGATAGTGGTGCTAATAGCACAGTTATCCCAAAGTAGATAGCTGACAAGCTTGGCTTGAAATATGAGCCAAACATAAAATAAGTGTTATAATTATATGGGAAATATACCAAGACAGTGGGAGTAATAAAAATTTTTAGTTAACTTTTCATGCTTTCCAAAGTCTTTCTATTCTTCAAAATATTGTGGTAGTTGATTTAACATCATATTTTGCATTAAGTTGTCAAGTGACTTTACAACAAAGATTAGAGGGTATCTATATGTAGATTGGTCATATTTATTTCTTAGAATAAGGTATGGTACTAATGTTACTATATAATTATAACCTATTTTTAAATTTCATATATAACCTACATGCCAAGCATTACTAATGTGAATTGTACTATACTTGATAAGGAGGAGCATCCAAGTGATCAAGACCCAACCACTCTTCTTGATAGCATTCAAGGGATGAACACTATGAATTTTATCCTTATAAAGTCATAGAGGATAAAATTTTGAGTTATATATTATTCATGAAGAGGTTGATGAAATTCTAGAAGTTCACTCTTACAAGCTTCTTGAAAAGGTTATTTTAGGAAAATATTTATTGTATGAATAAGATTGCATTTTTTCAGATCTTGTCAAGCATGGTAAATTTTAACATTCCAAATTTCACCCTTATGAGAAGATGGTTCAGTTCTTTCCAAGTTTGGGGTAACATGGGATTGGTCTAGAGGATATGGGTGACCTATAAGAGGACCAAACCTTTAGTTTATGGGGATAACGCCCCTGATACATTAACTTGAGATCACTTTATAAGACCTATTGATTGTTTGGTTGAAAAGAGATAGAGAACTACACAAAAGGAAACATAATATAAAGAGGTGATGTACCAATATTCATTTATCCACTCTAACTGATCTTCAATCTAAAGCTTTATAAATCAAGTAGAGATTAATGACTGAAATAAGATTCTTGATGGAATCCTAAGCATAAGTGTTTCACGTGGAGGCTATGTTGGGTGTCTAAAACTTAAATTCCATGGAAAAGACGTCTCCTTAAGGCACTTTTCACTAGATTACTCTTCACTATAGCTACCAACACTTTAACACATCACATTACCTACATAGGATGGCATTCTACAAAATACATGAAGGAGAGGACCTAAAAAGGAGGATAGAAATTACACTTTTTGAAACTAAAAAATCCATAACACACTAATGCTATTAAAAAACATGTAAATAGTCCTTATTTATTGATTCAAAGAGGTTTCAAGATATAATTTGGCAAAGTTTCATTATACCCAACTAAGGGATAGTTATAATAACCTAAAGGTCTAAATATATAGAAGAATAGACTAGGATCAGATATAATATGGAATGGGAAGAACATTAATGGGTCATAAATGGCCACAATTCCTTCAATTTTGTAGGTACAATCAACCTCCACACTCGTCCATGTGTTGCCTAGGTTGATTAGTGCCTTGAATAAACATATTTGGGGAGTTGGAGTTTATTTTTAGCCAAGGTTGACTTATGAAGATCATATGAACACCACTCTTTGTCAACTCCATCTCCTTACATTATTTACCAAACATTTAAATGGTTCAATTAGGCCTCATTGATGAAGCACTTAGTGGTCACCTCTTTATTACATGTTGACTATGTTCAAGAAACTACTTAAATCCTCCATAATGGCCATAGATGTTGAGATTTTTCACCTCAAGAGATAGTTACATAAGTTTAATGGTCATGTATTAACTCCATAGAAACCTTTTATGCTCATGAATATCTCATTCTTATTGATTAAGTAGGCCTATAGACAATTAACCTAGTCTCTTGCTTGTTTGTTGCTTGGATGGCTACAAGGACTAAATGAGACCTTCAAGGTGACTGAGTGATATTTTTTATTATCTAAACCAACCTAATACATGAATAATTAGGCTTTGCAAGTAGATCACACCTATAATTTTACCTTACTCAAATGACTAGGTCACCTCCCTTTAGCATAACTAGACTGCCTATTTGGCATAAACCTGTATGAACATTTTCAAGCTAAATTTTAAGTGTTTTATGATTTAGGAAGGTGAAACATGCCTCATATTACATACTTAAATGATTTTACCCCATTGAACAAGTTATACACCTTGGATCCTAATTAAAACCTTGTAAAAATGTATTTTTAGGGGCATCCATATAATAGTATGTGCAAACCAATACTATGGAAAGGTTACCAGATGTATTTTATCCAATATCTTCTCAATTGGGTCTTTATTTGGGTTTCATGGAGGTTTAAGGGGTTTTGAACTCTTAGAAATGATTCATAAAGGTTAGGAATTTAACCTCTAAACCAATACCACTAATCTCTTGTAGAAAAGGCCCCACAAATATACCAAAGTGATCATATCCCCATGAAACTATTATGTATAGTTATGAGCTTTCCAAGTTGCACTTCGAATGAGAAATATGCATTTTAACCAGTCCTAAATCACTTTCAGACCAAAGTGACCAATTTTGACCTCTCCCCTACAAACCAAAGTGGTTAACACACCTTAAAAAACATGATAAATATCTCCATGATTATTTTAGATGTCATATAATCCTATTTTTTCCTTTGTTTTAGCTTCAAGCAGTATTACCTTGAGGAAGGTGCTAGATCAACAAGCTTGAATTTAAGGTTTCTAAGTTTTTTCTCCAATTTAGAGTTGGTTAGCACTTAATCACCTTTTTTGGCATGAAATTCACCCCTTAGGACCCTCAAAACATCTATATTGGATTGAACAATCCATTTACATCCTTTTGTGTGTATACAATCTTTCATTTAAGCACCTAAGCCTATCTACAAATGGTTATTAATCATGGAGGCCCATATGGGTGGCCAATGTGTATTTATTTGATACCTCAAGATCCCTCTCCCTCCTCAAAAACATATGGTATATGTATATCCCTCTTAACTTCTTATATATAGGCTTATAGTGGCTCTTTTAGGTATTATCTGTATACTTCACATCTTGCATGTACCAACTAGTAGGTGATTTGAGTGCTTAGGGGACCTGGGGAGACCATTAAGAAGTTTTCATAGCATAACTACCTCATTTGGATTCATTTGGAGGTGTAATTCCTTCATCAGGTCTAAATAAAGGTTTAAGGAGGGTTTTGGAGGTCCACCAACTTAAAAATGGCTCATATAGTATAGACCTCCAAACCAAAATTTATTACCATGATTATTTACCCTATAGACCCCTTCATATCTATTGAATATCCCTATGTCCCTTGCAAATTGTATGTTGAGATATGAATGAAATATGGTGTGATTCAAGTTACTTATCAAGAAATTTGAGCAAGTTACAGTGTTAAAGTTCATTCATAGAGTTGAGCCCATGAATCCCACTCTCTCCTTCATAGATCTTGATTGCATAGGGATTCATAACTCCCCCTAAGAGAACTGGGTCTGAGTCTTTCCATGATTAAAGATATGATTGTTGAAAGTGGCAACTTGACATAGGTGTTTATGATAGTAGAGCTTACGAGATGAATAAACCCAAAATTAACTATCTCTTTTCATTACACTACTTCAAACACCTATTTTGGAACCCATAGGAAGATCACACACCCTCTCATGGATTTAAAATATATTTTGTGGTTTTGGATATGCTACTAAGGTGGAGGTGGGGTCTTGAGACCTAAGGGAGGCTTTATGATTTAAATGTCAGATTGGTTTTGTAACCTCCACTCACTTGTAGTTGCATTTGTAACTTGAATGTTGTCATATCATCATCCTTATTCCAATCTCTATATTTTTCACTTGCCTTTATCTATGCAAACCATCATATAAACCCTTATCTTTCTTAAGCTTGCTTTGACCATCATTATCTAATAAAAATGTTTGCAATAGTCAGTGATGAAGATCCAAGTGGTCTTTCTCAACCCTTTGTAGTGATGAAATCATGACTCAAATAACATATTTCAAGTTTTTACTATAGCCTTTGAGGCTTGTCTTTCATAACTATGTCATCACGACTCATTTACACAATCATACATCAAAACTTATGTGTACTAGGTGTGAAACTCAGACCAGTCAATCACTCTAAACTAGTAGCAACATAATATGAAGAATTTGAGGGATATATATGTCCTCATCTCTTGATATTACCTTTTACATGCTCTTTAAATTACCATTTACTTTATCCATGCACTCTATATTGAGTAAGCAAGGCTAGCTCACTATACATGTTTGAACCATTTTGCTTGGTCATCTAGTCAGACTTCTTGTCTTTAGCACCATTATCTCCATGCTCTAGCCACCATCTTAGTTTGACTTCTCCCCTCCATGACATAATATTTATCATATTAAAGGTTACAGATAGACTGCTAATATCCTTGTAGCTAGTGATTTATGCATGTTGGTTGCCAAGAGGCTTGTTCAGTAGGTTTTTGAGTTATGAGAGTGTTTATATGGTTATAATTTAAATCCCATTGGTATTAATTGAATCCAAATACATCCCATTAATATATACATCTTCATAATCCATGGCCTTTCTTTACATTTGAGACTCATCTGCATATGATAGATTTGAACCCTTTGAAGGCTAAGCTGAGTTGGGTTACTGTAGGTAGTCATCATGCTTATTAATATTACTTATACCTAAATATACCCTTTTAAAATAGTCTTAATGGATTATTATGGTTTTATACAATAGTTGGCCTTTCTCTCAACCCTTAAGCATGGGTATAATGGTTTAAACTTGTAAATGGTAGTCAGAAGGATTTAGGGAGTTGTATCTTGGAAGTAAAGGTTCATTATGAGGTAGGTTGATAGTGATGAGGCCATCAGATGAGATAGGTTCTTTGAGGGCTTAAATGGATAGTTGACTCATACTCAAGGTGACCTAGAAAGACCCTAGGCATGTCTACTTACATACTCAATAGGATAAAACATTTGGAGTTCCTCAATTAGGCATATGGAATGAGAAATGAAAACCTAGGACTCTCCAAATACCTCAACTTATACTAAACAACCTTAACTTTTACTAAATGGGTTTATGGAGACCTTGGAGATCTAGTTGATGGTTTATTAACTATGAGAGATATGATGAGGTTTGAAAATATTAAAGGAAGGACTTTTTTAACATAGATACAACACTTTTTCTCATTCCACTGTGTTCTAAATAACTGTAAGCCATTATCATGAAACACTCAATCCATGTCTATACTAGAGATAAATTACCAGTCATACCCATTTGAAGACATCATTTGAGAGAGTTGGAAGTATATTTGACCATTCAAATTGAACTAAGGAAATATAAACAAATTCAAGAAACCATCATTAAACCTCAAAATATTGTTCATTTTTAGACATATGCACTGAATATCCTTTTTATCAATGGAACCCCAATTAAAGTCTTTATATAGTGGTAACTTAGATGTTTATTGTTCCTATAGGCTCACACATGTGAACCAAGGGTGGATGATGCCATGGCATGACCTTGTAGGACTGGAGAAGATATGAACAACCACTAGTTTCATCAAAAAATCTAGCAATGCATTGAAACCATTCCCTTTTTTGGCCCTATGAAAATTAGGAAGGCAATTCAAATTGCTTAACTTCTTAATGTTTGTTCATAAATCATAGAAGACTAATATTAAAACCAATGCCCAGTATTGGAAGGCCATTAGACCTATTCCTTTGGCCAAGATCTTGGACCCTCACTTTCTCTCTTTTATATGGATTGAGCATAAACTTGAATTGTTATACATGTCTTCCAAAGATATTGGTTGAGAAAAAGGACCATTTTTGGTTCTTTTGGCTCTGAAATACCTAGATTTCTTTACTTGATGTATGTGTTAAACCTTCCTTGTAGATCCATAACTCCATCTAACCATTTCCATACTATACAAATCCATACTTATCTAAAAACTCCTACAACCTAAAAAATTATTGCATTTTCTCATGTTTTCATACCATGAATCATCATTAGTGGGTAGGAGGGAAAATAGGGGTCAAACAATATTTCAAAACACATGGTACATTTAGGGAAGCTAAAAGGACACATTTTCACACATGTGGGGTCCATTTAGTGGCAATTAATAGTTTTTGACTTGTGATAAGACACCCTTAGCATATGAAATGGTTTTATCATGATGTTATGGGATTCATGGAGGGATTTTAGGATGTAATTTATGGTTTTAGTGTAATTTTGAGGTCAAATAGCATCACTTTAAGGTCAAACACCCCCTTCAAGACAATATATATGGCTTTAAGTGAATGTTTTAAATGGAGATCATTTCAATACTTATCAAAGACCTTAGAACATGATAAAAACCTAAATTATGTTACCATCCATCGTTATAACATCCCTAATACTTATTATCAAGCCATACCTCATCATACTAGATGGATTCATGATTGGGTCATCAACTACAAACATTTGGTTATCTTCATCATGAGTAAAAATGGACCATTAAAACCATCCTAAGGCATGTTATATATCATAATACATGATTAAACACAAATTTAAGACTTGACACAAGCTTAGAAAAGGTGAGAAGATAGCTATTATGGTATTCCTTAACATGCTCAAAACACTTAAATATATTACCTAACATGATGACCAGTGATCTTCCTTTGGACTACCTTAACAATTCAAAAATCATAATAAGGGTAGCCAAAAGTGATCTTTTTGGTTCCTCGTGCATGGTTTGACTCATTTCTAGGACAGAGGATAGAAATTAGTTAACATTATTGGTGACTCTGAAGGCTTGACTTGTCTATTGGTCAGGAAGACGCAAAATCTCTTTGCCTGTCACTCATGCCTAGGTGAAGAATTTTTGAATGTAATATCAATTCATGACTAATACCTTTCAGACCTTTGGGACTAAAAAAAATCAACAAGACACATAACAAGATACAATAAAAATAACAAGGACACACATCAAAAAGTAACAAGAATAAACAAGCAACTAGCAAAGCATCTGTTGCAGTACTTGGAGGAAAGAAACTAACTACTATGTAAAAGATGGTTTTATGATTCTAGTAACAATACTTGAGGAACAAACCATTGACAAGGATAGGGATTTATTCACCACTCAATTTCATTGATTGAAAGGCATTTTTCTCTTTGTAGCTTGAAATGACATATGGCCCACTCCAAAAACTATAAAATTTTGAATGCTTACCTATCTTAACACGATCGTCATCCCACTTAAACACAATGTCACCTTGTTATAACATCTTTGAAGAGGATCTCTTATCAAATTATATTTTGACTTGATCTTGTTTGGATAACATGGCATTCATATAATCATCCCTTTTCTCTTTTATCTCCCTCAATTCATTCATCCTCACCTCCATTCCATCACTTTCTATGAGTTCAAGTTGGTTTCCAAGTTCCAAGGCTGGTAGCTCAAGTCATATGGGTAGTATTGCTTCTTTCCATGTTTTAAGTATATCTACTAAGAGGGGGGGTGAATTACTAGATTCAAACATTGCATTTAATTCCACTTATTACTTATGAAGTATTTATTCAAACACATAGATCAACCAATTTATAAACAAGCACACACAAAAACATGAAGCATAAAACATATCATATATGTGGGAAACCCTCAAGGGGAATAAATCCCACTGAACCCTAAAAATGGACTACAATCCTATATTGACAAGATCCAAATTTAGTGACACACCAACTCCACAAATAGAACCAACCCCTACCTAGTTAAGCACCAACTCAACTGGTATTTAACAAAGACCAACTTACAAGGAGGAAATAACCCCCTAAGTGACTCATCACCAACATAGCCACTTCAAGAATTTTTTTTCAAGAACCAACTTAAAATTAAGTTCTCTCTCCTTCTTGACAAAGCACCAACTCAGCCAAGACCAACTTGATCACCTCAAGACACTTTGTTACTCGTCCAACATATGGTAACCTTTTATTCAACTCTCTATTTACTCTATCTATATTTAAATTATTATCATACACTAGGAACACATATCTAGTGTATCTTTGATATTCTATCAAAATATAATCAATTCATTCATATCTTCTCAACCTTCTACCACTCCTAAAACACCTTAGAGGCTTCTTCTCTCAACTTGCATCTTACTAGGCTTATTAGGGTAAATGACCTTATCATCATACTAAGAACTTATATAAAATATTCATGAATGATCCTCTACTCATCTATTTTGGTTTTCATGACCTCATTTTTCTCTTCAAAGTGTTATTTTATTCATTTTCACTCTCATTCCTCTTTCACACCCAAATAGGCCTATTATGCCTTGTATAAATATAAGTCACTTGCTCACATACTCCTTTGGTCATCTAAAGCACTTATCCATCAAGATAAGAAATAAAAAAATTATTGGGATATATTACACATAATAATTAATCAAACTAATATCATCATTAGGTTTTCCAAACTCACTTATACCTCTTTCTTCTTTTAGGCCTACATAGAGACCTAATACATTAGGTCTATCCTCTCCACGGAACAACTTGGACCATTATATCCTAGATGGCCCTCACCAAAGAATAAAAACATTTCAAAAACTTATCTTTAAACCTCAACTAACCTCATCCATTCTCAATAATTCATAAATTATTTTCTCACTTCATGAAACGTCCATTAGGTGTTAAAGACCTATTAGGCCTAATTACCCCAAAAACACTATTTTCAAAGATGAAGATCAAACCACTTGTAGAAACGCATTATATGAACTATTGATGGTTAAAATTTTACTTGTTTCTAACACCAACAATGGGAAGTTTCAAGATATGGGACTTGTGACTTGAAATAACCTCCAAATTTTTAAGAAGCTAGTCTCTTCTTTATATTAAGTGTATACTGGGAAAAGGGATAGGAATTTTAATAGAAACACAAATGCAAGAAAGAAAATATAACTATGTCAATGCACCTAAATGTAATTTGATCTTAATCCTGAGCATAGTGAGACTATATGTAAGTTTCAATTACATTTAAGAGCAAACAAGGCATGATCAATGTAAAAGATGAAACAATAAAAATAGAGGCTCACAGCATAGACTACTTTTGTAGTGATATAGAAAATATCAATAAAGGCACAGGGTTCAATCTTCTTATTTGAATTCTCTAGTCACATTAGAGGCACAGAAACATGCATAGTTACATAAACTTTCCAACTCAAGAAAATGGAACAAAGGAAAATGATATTCCTAATCATAGCTCTAGAAAGTCTAAAACTCTTGACAACATAGTATAGACTACTTTTGCAATGACACAAAAAATATCAACAAAGGCATAGGATTCAATCTTCTCATTAATTCTCCAGTCACATAAGAGGCACAAAAACATGCATAGTTACATAAACTTTCCAACTTAAGAAAATGGAACAAAGGCAAATGATATTCCTAATCACAGATCTAGAAAGTCTAAACTCTTGACAATAATTCTCTCAAAAATTCTCTCGGGTATCTGATGATGATTCTAGTGATCTCTACACCTCTATTTATAGCCTTTTATTCACTTAGAATTGTTTGTATGTTCCCAATCTAATGGCCCAACTGAAATCTAACTGAACTGGAAGTGTCTAACAGAAGATATTTCTTAGACTTTGAAATGCTCTATCTTCCAGCAATTCATTGGTTGAAATAGATTGCAAGATGCTCCCTTCTATTAAATGGAAGAGGACACTTGGCCAATTCCTTGAAAACCTTCTTATTACTTAGGAGACACTAGATAATGACACTTTTCATGTTTTGCAGCCTTATCGAAGACACACGGCACTCTCCACTTTACTTATACTCTTACTATATCTTCACTCAGGAATGTTCCACCTTTGACACTTGTCACAATCCACTTCTCTAAAACTTTAACAACTTAGCAAAAATAAGACCCATAGCATTTATTTCTTGGGAAACTTTTAAAAAGGGGCATAGGGATAGGTGGCAATCTCCACTTGCCTCAACAAAAGACACCTACCAATCTCTACTTTTCTTAACTAGGGATATGTGGCAATCTCCGCTACTTTTAGCTACCTTTTGAGAAACCTGTAGAAGGTGACACATGTTGGTCTCTACTTTACTCTATTTATATTATAGAAACAATCAAGCCTCATTTCATATTTACATGGACAATGACACTTAGCAGCTTCTGCTTGCTTCAGAAATAAAACCTGAGACCCACCACAGTCTTTGTTATATTGGTGAAGCAAAATGAAGATAATTTGGATCTCAACACATGGTGGCTTCCACTCTCTTTAGCTGGGATACATGGTATCTTCTATCACTTTTAGAAAATCAAATTTAAACCTTCTACGATTGCCACTTGGCACTTTCTACCTGATCTTGATACTTAGCTTGTTGAAACCTTTCGCTGAAAAGAGATTTGAAATGCGGATGCCGATATGAAATGCAGATGTCAACACTTGTCACATTTTGCTAAGTTGCTATGAGATATGTGGCACATCTTAACCAACTTATAAAAATTATGAAAAGTGCCTCAGCTGATGACACTTGGTAGCTTTTGCTTGATTTTAACACTTAGACAAAAATGAATCAAAAGGAAATCAAGCCCACTCTTTGTTTCAAAACTTCACTGTCTAGAACCAAAGTATGCGGGAACAAAATTTTGTAGTGCACAACTAAAATTAGAATGAAACATAGATTTTTTTTACTCTACATGAACAATACACATATTTATGTAAAATTCATGACCTTAGGGTCATAATAAATCTAATTAAACTCCATCACTTAGGCTCTAAAGGCTTAGGAACACCTCATCAAAAGGCTTGATCTGATCTACTAAAAAGCTCCAAAACATAGTCAAGAACCTTTGACCACCAACATCTATACAAGCACTTTTAAAAACTCCATATTCATATATATAACATCATAACATTATTGGTATACTTACAAACTATTCATAATGACATAGGAACATTAATCTCACTGACACATAGAAAACTACCAAAGACCCTAAAAACACAGTCTAGATGAATGTTGTATTTAGCTCCTATAAGGACATTTCCAATACATCTCAACCAGATTAATAGTTCACATGTGATATATATAACATAGTTAAATATATATATATATCATAATTTATAGTGTCAATTATTGGTCTTTCAAACCAATTTGTTAAGCTTTTCTTTCACAGTTCTTACATAGCTAGACAAGCCATTTTGGCTTCCAAATTTCAACTTTTTTAAATAGAATATAAAAATTTTATAGATCATGGATAGGTAATATATATCCAAAAAAAAACATAATGTATTATATATCCATTTACTCCTTTCATAGAGTCTCAAACTCTTCACTCCATCGTGCATACCCAGAACTATCATTCTATCTTGAGTACCAATCATGGTGATTATGCATTCCAACACCTATGTAGACACTTTTAGGAAGTAATGATGCATTAATATAATCCTTAGAGATATTTATAACATATTAAAACACAAATATATATTACAAGGTTTAATATCAATATTGTTATTAGATACCAATCTCATGTCTTCACTCTCCACAGACCTCACTGTGTTAGATAGGTCACTTTGAGAGTAACTTTTTACTTGTTTATGAGAATAATTAAATATTATATAAGGTTTAAATATGATATATTTATTAAAAATATTGATCCAAAACTTGAAAGCTTTGGTCGAAATATAATTCGAGAAAAAATAACAAAATAATTCAAATAATGTTATCTCTGATAAGAGATGTTTTATTGATCAAATTTACAGACCCAAACATATGTTTATCTCTGAGAAGAGATGTTTGATTTTCCATTTTGGGTTAAATCTTCATTTATACATGTTTTTAAGGTGTGGGGATAATGTGTAAGGTCACCAATCTTGAGGGAGATGAATTGCTTTGACTTCCATGATTTACAACAATATAAAACTCAAGGAATTACTATTTTTAGAAACTTACTACTTTTAGACTGCACTACTAAAATTTAAACTTGGGACACTTCTATTGAGTTTTATGGGGTCAAACTTCATCAATAAAATCTCCATGCCATCTCACAAAATTCCCCTCACTATTATCTTTCCAACAGTTCAAATGGTGAGTCAATTGGAGCTATGGTGCAAAAGTTATGGCTCCCAAAAGTTATGCCATCAATTGGGGTGGACCCATCATCTGAATTATCATTTGAATTGTTGTCCAGATCATTCCTCCCTCATTGAGAATCAATGGTCCCTATTTCATCAATATTTTTCATCAAGTGTGGTAGTTTTACTTTGATTTGATTCTTGATGCATATGTGGAAGAGACTATGATTTATGGAACTATGCAGGGCCCGATTGTTCACCATTTCTATCTAACCATCAGTTTATGGATGGAAGGCCATGAACTTCTTTAGCTCAGTATCTATTTTATTTTGTTGTGTTTTTTATGTAGTTAGGGATATAACATCAACCCTTTTGGATTCATGTGGCTTGACCACCATGAGAACAAATTACTTGGCACTAATCAAAGAGATAGATGTAGAAGGTGGTACTTCTAGTACCCTATAGCACCATGTTCCAAGAGTGAGAGTGATCCTTCTAGTTCTTGATTCATATATACCATGTTGATCATACATGAATGGATAACCAAAAAGTACATCACAAACATCTAGATTGACCACATCACATAAGACCTCATCTTGGAAAGGTTGTATTACATATGAGAGAAGACATTGGTGGGTGACATAGAGGTTTCTCCCTGGAATCAACCATCTAATACTGTATGGTTTTGGGTGAGGCTTCATGGACATATTTAGGCTTTTCACAACATTAGTAGAGATTAAATTCTTTTAACTTCCACTATCAAGAATGAAATGCAAAGGCTTACCTTTCACCCATAACTTAGAGTGAAACAATGTTTCCTTGTCATCTAGCATCTCATCATGTGTCTGTGGTGAAGCAACAATGGCTTCAAGATTAGCATCTATAATTTCTTCTTCAACCTCTTCAACTACAGGGTCTATATGATGTAGAGTAGTAAATGTTTAAGATTGTGACTTAGAAAGTAGTGATTTGATAACTTGACATTCTTCTTTGGAGTGAGTTCTAGATTTGTGATAATCACACCACTTCCCAATCTTTCCTTCCTTTTGCTTCCAATTTTGGCCTCGTGTTTGACCTTCTTTGTCACTTTTCCATTTTGAAGACTAATTCTTTATATTCATTCTTACATGCTTCTACTCAATCTTCATTGTGAACTTGTATGCCTAACTGATGGTTTCCAAATTGAAGAGTTCCATTTATCCCCATATGTACCATTGTAGTCCACCACGATATTTGAGAACCTTGTGTTTCTCACTTTCTTGGATGCCCAATCTCACAGATAGAGAATGAAAAATCTTAGTGTAATCTTGAATAGATTGTTCCTTACCTTGGCGAAGTTACCACTCTATATACAAATCGTCATATGCTCCAATGGGGTAGTACTCTTCCTTTACAGCATCTATGAAATCATCCCATGTAGGTTACATCTCAAGCCCAATATCATCTACATTGAATCTCTTTTTGTACACTTCCCACCAATTTTTGACAAGCAATGATGCTTTCAGAAGAGCAAAAGTAATCTTTTCTTTATCGGTGAAGTTATTTATAGAAAAATAAGATGACAATTGATCCAACCAATTTTCTACTACATCAGTATTGATTTTTCCTTTAAATATAGGGATATTAAAATTCACTTAAATGTTGAAGGGTGTTAGGGCATTGAAAGGATGTGCAGGTGTGAATGAGGAGCCAAAATTTCCCATCAAGATTTATTGGAGAATTTGAGTGAATTGTTGTAGCATATGTGCTTATTTCTATTGGAGGGATACATTCACCACTTCCTTGAAAGGATCAGATGCCTCGGTGTTGTCCACCATTTGAAGTCATTTGGAGCAAATAGGTGGATATTTTGTTGGTTCTATTTTCCACCCAAGCTTCCTATAATCTAACCTCATCCTTGGGATCATACACTCTAAATAAAAAATACTCTGATACCACTAATCCAAAACTTGAAATATTTGGTTGAAATATAATTCAAGAAACAAGAACAATATAATTTAAATAATGTTATCTCTGATAAGAGATGTTTTATTGATCAAATTTGTAGACCCAAACATATGCTTATCTCTGAGAAGAGATGTCTAATTTTCCATTTTAGGTTACATCTTCATTTATACATGTTTTGAAGGTGTGGGGAGGATGTGAAAGGTCACAAATCTCAATGGAGATTAATTGGTTCAACTTCCATGATTTACAACAATACAGAACTCGAGGAATTACTATTTTTAGAAACTTACTATTTTTAGACTGCACTACTAAAATTGAAAGTTGGGACACTTGCATTGGGCTTCATGGGGTCAAAATTCATCAAGAAAATATCCATGCCATCTCACTACATTCACCTCATTATTAGCTTTCCAACAATTCAAACGGTGAGTCAATTGGAGCTACAGTGCAAAAGTTATGGCTCTCGGAAGTTCTACCATTAATTGTGGTGGACCCATCACCCGAATTGTCATCTAAATTGTTGTCCAGATCATTCCTTCTTGCTTGAGAATCAATGGTCCCCATTGCATCAATATTTTTCATCAATTATGGTATTTATACTTTTATTTTATTCCCTATGCATACTTGGAAGGAACTATGATTTATGGAACTGTGTAGGTCCCAATTGTTCACCATTTCTGTTTGACCATTAGTCTATGGATGGAAGGCCATGAACTTCTTCAGCTTGGTATCTATTTGCTTCTATTGTATTGTTTTTTTTGTAGTCAAGGATATAACATCATCCCTTTTAGATTCCTGTGGCTTGACCACCATGAGAACAAATTTCTTGGCACTAATCAGAGAGACAAATGTAGAAGGTGGTACTTCTGGTACCCTGTAGCACCATGTTCCAAGAGTGAGAGTGATCCTTCTAGTTCTTGATTCATATATACCATGTCGATCATACATGAATGGCTAACCAAAGAGTACATCACAAACATCTAGATTGACCACATCACATAAGACCTCATCTTGGAAAGGTTGTATTGCATATGAGAGAAGACATTGGTGGGTGACACAGAGGTTTCTCCCTAGACTCAACCATCCAATGCTATATGATTTTGGATGAGGCTTCATGGATAGATTTAGGATTTTCACAACATTGGTAGAGATTAAATTCTTTTGACTTCCACTATCAAGAATGAAATGTAAAGGCTTACCTTTCACCCATAACTTAGAGTGAAACAACATTTCTTTGTCATCTAGCATCTCATCATGTCTCTGTGATGAAGCAATAATGGCTTCAAGATCAGCATCTATAATTTCTTCTTCAACCTCTTTGACTGCAGTGTTTGTATGAGGTAAAGTAGTAGATGTTGAGGATTGTGACTCAGAAAGTAGTGATTTAATAGCTCAACATTCTTCTTTGGAGTGAGTTCTAGATTTGTGATAATCACACCACTTCCCAATCTTTCCTTCCTTTTGCTTCCAATTTTGGCCTCGTGTTTGACCTTCTTTGTCACTTTTCCATTTTGAAGACTGATTCTTTATATTCATTCTTCCATGCTTCTACACAATCTTCATTGTGAACGTGTATGCCTCACCGATGGTTTCCAAATTGAAGATTTCCATTTCTCCCTGAATGTACCATTGTAGTCTGCCATGATATTTGAGAACCTTGTGCTTCTCACTTTCTTGGATTCCCAATCTCACAGATAGGGAATGAAAAATGTTAGTGTAATCTTAAACAGATTGTTCCTTACCTTGGTGAAGTTGTTGCCACTCTATATACAAATCATCATATGCTCTAATGGGGTATTACTCTTCCTTTACAACATCTATGAAATCATCCCATGTAGATTCCATCTCAAGGCCAATATCATCTGCACTGAATCTCTTTTTATACACTTCCCACCAACTTTTGACAAGCGATGATGCTTTCAAAAGAGCAAAAGTAATCTTCTCTTTATCGATTAGTTTATTTTAAAAAAATAAGATGAAAATTGATCTAACCAATTTTCTACTGCATCAGCATTGATTTTTCCTTCAAATACAGGGATATCAAAATTCACCTGAACCTTAAAGGGTGTTAGGGCACTGAAAGGATGTGTAAGTGCAAATGAGGAGCCAAAATTTCCCATCAAGATTTTTTGGAGAATTTGAGTAAATTTTTGTAGCATCTGTGATTATTTCTATTAGATGGCTTCATTCACCATTTCCTTGAAAGGATTGGATGCCTTGGTGTTCTCTTCCATTTGAAGTCATTTGGAGTGAATAGGTGGATATTTTTCTAGTTCTATTTTCCACCCAACCTTCATGTAATTTGACCTCATCCTCAATATCATACACTCTAAAGACAAACCACTCTAATACCACTAATCCAAAACTTGAAATCTTTGGTTGAAATATAATTCAAGAAATAAGAACAAAATAATTCAAATAATGCTATCTCTGATAAGAGATGCTTTATTGATCAAATTTGCAAACCCAAATATATGCTTATCTCTAAGAAGAGATGTCTAATTTTCCATTTCATGTTACATCTTCATTTATACATGTTTTGAAGGTGTTGGGAGTATGTGGAAGGTCACCAATCTTGAGGTAGATGATTTGGTTCGACTTCCACGATTTACAACAATATAGAACTTGAGGAATTACTATTTTTAAAAACTTACTATTTTTAGACTACATTACAAAAATTGAAATTTGGGACACTTCCATTGGGTTTTATTGGGTCAAAATTAATTTATCAGAGCTCCATGCCATCTCACAATGTTCCCCTCATTATTAGCTTTCTAACGGTTCAAACGGTGAGTCAATTAGAGCTACGGTGCAAAATTTATGGCTCCCAGATGTTCTGCCATCAATTGGGGTGGACCCATCACCTAAATTTTCATCTGAATTGTTGTCCAAATCAAAATTACCCCATTTATTTATATCTATCCCTAATCCACATCAACCCATCCCTAATCTCATTCTCACTTATGCCTGGTTTTCTCACTATCTTCCTCACTAAGCCTTTTTAGTGATAGGCCAACTTTCATAACCAATTTATAATATTTAAGGTTTATAAAATTCCAAAAAACAACCTTAGGCATGAATTATAAGTCACAATATTCAAACTCCATCCATTATGAAACTTTGACTCAGTCAACCCTACCTGCTAAATTAAAAATATGAGAAATAAGTGATTTCATGTAGCTTCTACTCACTCTTCTGATAGACCAATGCCATCTAGATATACCTAGGAGAGTATTATACATAATAAAAACATAAAAATAGGTCATTTAATCCATTTTTAGTAATTTCTAACAAGATCTTCCATATCAGGTCACTATGAGGGTTTTAGTAGGGTTTTAGATCGATTTCTATTCTTAATGTTTGTTTATAAAGATTTTTCCCTAAAATTAACTTCTAATGATTTTGAAACATTTCTATGACCTTTTTCCATCTCTCCCAAATATCTTATCTTCCCATACGATAGTCACATGTGCCAACAAGCATCAAAAATTCCTCAAGTCTGCAACTCCTTATTCTAGCACTTAAGTGACCTTAAATTCACTTTTTATGCTTTTCCCTTCAATAAAAGAACTCAAAATTAATTATAACACCTTAAACAATATTTAAAACCTCAATACATGTTTACATGATCTCAAAATCCTCCAAACCTAATCATGATACCTCATTCTGCCACCTAAGGTCTTAAGACTAGGTCCATGAGAAGAACACTAAAGAATAACACACCCCTTTAGCTCACTCTAAGAGTCATGTGGTTCTATCAAAAACTTTCTCACATTATCTAACACTTAATTACACAATTTAAATCTCATACACATCTATATCATTATAGTTATGCCTCTACAAGCCATATCCATGCTCAAGAGCTAGTTCATCAATCAGACCTACTAGGCACCATACCACTTTGAGACCTTCCTACCACTATATATTCACTCTAAAACACATTAAATTTCAAAATTACCTCATTCCATGGTCAAATAATACCACACATCTTCTCTAAAGTGTTATCTCACTTACTCCACTAGGCTTTACTATTCATGCCTTCACCAAGACAAGACTAGGTTTCAAAAAACACCTTGTCCACAAAGACTTACTTCTTATGAAATTTTTCAATCAATGATAATATCACAACAAGAAATTAAACATAATAAACACTCTCTTTCTTATTATCTCTCATATAAAAACAAAATAAAACTTCTCATAAGCTTGTCATGTCACAAAATTTTGCCA
The DNA here is from genome assembly GCA_037957365.1 of Torreya grandis. Lineage (NCBI taxonomy): Eukaryota > Viridiplantae > Streptophyta > Pinopsida > Cupressales > Taxaceae > Torreya > Torreya grandis. The sequence continues at coordinate 1,006,217 of JARHVA010001840.1, forward strand.
AGACCTTATGCAAAACACAAGAACCTACTAAACCATGCTTAAGCCATCATGAATAATTATAATGTATTTTCACAAGAGATATTCTAGGATATAAATGACATTTAATTACCTTTAACATCAATGATATCATTAATTCCTCAATCACAATAATAGGAACATACCTAAATAATCTCCCCCTTTGTCATTGATAGAAAACACTCTAACAAAGTAGATTATTCTCTTCTCTCCAAGTTGGATCTCCCCAAACTGGTCTTTATCCCCCTTTGACATTAATGAAAAAGGTTCATCTCTAAAAAAACAATTGATCATTGGACCTATAACAACTAAAAATACACCTTTTATATCTAAACAAGATCATTCTTCCTTTGAACAACCAAACAGGAGCTCAACTCACCTGAAGCTTATATCTACTAAAGTAGACAACTTCTAAATCATAGAGATACAAATATCCCCTTAATACCATTCTCTCCTTTAAATCCTTCCCAAACCATCATAGGCCTTCATACACATGAACATTTTTTTTCCTTGCTTGGTATTTGGTAATAACTAAAGAAATAACTCCCCCTTTGACAAAGCATCTTTGTATAAATTTTAACCATCTTCAACAACCATAAACTCAGCACACAAGAACAAGGAAACTAAGAAGCATATTAGACACATGTTCCCCCTAACACCATGCATACCATTTTTAGATGAGCTTAGAAAACACTACTACTTACCTTATCCTAGACATGACTAAAACCAATAGATCACACTCAGAATACTCATTGGGACATCTCACTTTGACATCCACTGAATAACCTTAACTTCATCTTGGTACACATAAAACACTCAAATCTTCATACTCACTCAATGAATCAATTATACAATCTTCTTATAGGTTCTTTATGATCTCACTATGTTTATCATATTCATACCATAATCATTTCCCTCAAACCTCTATGATATCTTTATGTACACAAGACATATGTTCATATGTACAACATGACCCTATATTCATCCTTATCCACATATAATATCTCTTTCTTCATGACAAAGACCATTTAGTACCTATGTATGCAACATTCATCAAACTCTATCAGGACTATTATGGTATGTCATAAATCTAATTAAGAGTACTCTAATTAGTTTTTTACTTCACATACTTTTTCAAGGACCTCATACTCTATTCACATGAATTACATGATCCTAATGTCACCTTGACATTCATCAATATCACTTAACTCTACATGATTAATTCACTTCATGAAAACTCTTCTAGGTCTTATTTTCCCATGGAGTCTTGAAACCCTCATTATATGCCAATCATGTCATATGATCAAACACCTACATGATCACCCAAACTTATCTTGTCCATAATTTATCATGCCTATAAGGTACAATCATCTTCTTAGGTTTCTCAAAAATATGTGCACTCGTTATTCCAATGAATTCTTCCATTAGGTCTTGTCACCTCAATGCATATATTCTCAAATATCATACAAACACAAACAAGGATAAATTATCATACCTTTATACCTCATGAATCCATCTCATCTAATGTGATATGGGCAATAATTCAAGTGAAAATTTGGGTGACGGTTCTACCCTAATTGATGACAAAACTTCTGGGAGCCATAACATTTGCACCGTAGCTCCAATTGACTCCTCATTTAAACTGTTAGAAATCTAAGAACAAGAATAACATGGTGAGATGGCATAAAGTTCTACTTGGTGGTTTTTGACCCTTAAAAACCTAATGTAAGTGCCCCAAATTTTAATTTTAGTAGTGTAGTCTAAAAATAGTAAGTTTCTAAAAATAATAATTCCTCAAATTCTGTATTATTTTAAATCATGGAAGTCAAAAATCTTAATCTCCCTCAAGATTAGTTAACTTACACATCTTTCTCCTACTTTCAGAATGTGTATAAATGAAGATGTAATTTGAAATGGAAATTAGACATCTCTTCCCAGAGATAAACATATAGTTGTATTACAATCTTGAGTAATAAAACATCTCTTCTCAGAGAATTCATTGTTACTGTGTTATTTTCATGTTATTTAAATATCTATCAATCAAAACTTCTAATTTTTTCTCTAGTGAAGGAGGATCAGATTGTGGACACCTAGATGAAGACAATAAAAGGATGCTCTATTTTGCTTTATTAGGTGGTCAAATGGGGCCAGCTTAGCCACCAAGGTGAGTGGCTCACAAATAATCAAATTAAGACACAACTACCACACCTAATGAGGAATATTGATGTAATGGGGACCATTTCTTCTCAATAAGGGAGGAATGATATAGGAAATAATTCAAGTGATAATTCAGGCAATAGTTCTACCCCAATTGATGATGGAACTTCTGAGAGCCATAAATTTTGTACCGTAGCTCTAATTGACTCCCCGTTTGAATCGTTGGAAATCTAAGTTTGAGGAAAATGTGGTGAGATGGCATGTATATTTTCTTGGTGGTTTTTGACCTCCTAAAACCCAATGTAAGTTCCCCAAATTTCAATTTTAGTAGTGCAATCTAAAAATAGTAAGTTTCTAAAAATAGTAATTCCTTGAATTATGTATTATTTTAAATCATGGAAGTTGAACCACTTAATTTCCCTCAAGATTGGTGACCTTTCACATCCTCATCTTGATTTCAAAATGTGTATATATTAAGATGTAACCCAAAATAGAAATCATACATCTCTTCCCAGAGATAAGCATATAGTTGTATTGTAATCTTAAGTAATAAAACATCTATTCTCAGAGAATTCATTGTTACAGTGTTATTTTCATGTTCTTGAAATATATTTCAATCAAAACTTCTGAGTTTTGGATCATAATTACATAAGGATGGATAATATCCATCATCACTTATTTTCTCAAACATTAATATGACCTCAATCTTTCCTTTTGCATGTCAATCATTACATATACTCCTTTAATCTTTGGACCTAAATACTCATAGAGATATCAAGATCCCCTTTATCCATACATACTTCACATTACTTTCTCTCATTAGAGCTCTCAAACCATACTAGACAAAATGATCTCTCTAATTCTTGATTGAAGACATCTTCATCCACAAATGAGCTACTACTAATGATCAACATAATTCATGAAACATCTATCATTAAACATTAATATTCTTGGGCCCAGATAGCCTCTTTCAATGATCATTAGCTTGTCACAACATATACTTCCATTTGGACTTTCTCATCTAGAGTACTTTTCATCTTCAAGTTTGACTTTTGACTTGGCTTCAACATAATACTTTTTAAGTTGGTAAAAAACACTTTTGGCATTCTTTCAAATATAAATTATGTCCTACATTAACACATAACTCCCCATGATTTATGATTTGATCATGACTCATATTTTCATCCTTCTTATTCTTAATTAATCTTGCTAGTACCATCATTCTTTGGTATACCATCATGGCAATCATGATAAACACTATCATCATCATGCTTCAAGATTGAGATTATTAAGATCACCTTTAGGATATTAGGCCTCTCTAAAAATACCTTGATATAATACCAAATGTTGGAAGTATACATTCTAAGAGATTCAGTATCTTTAAACATTACATTCAAATCACTTATCACTTATGAATTATTGATTCAAATAGATATATCAACTAATGTATAAACAAGCATATATAAGAGCATGAAGTACAAAACACATCATAAATGTGGGAAACCCTCAAGGGGATAAAACCCACTAGACTATACAAATGGACTATAATCCTATAGTGATAAGATCTAAATTTAGTGAATCGCCAACTTCACAAGGTGCACCAACCCCTACCTAGTCAAGCACCCACTCAACTGGTCTTTAGAAAGCACCAAATTTCAAAGAGGAACCAACCCATTAAGTGACTCAACACCAAATTATCCACTTAAAAACACTTTTTTAAGCACCAAATTTTAAGGTATCTCTCTCTCTCCTTCTTGACAAAGCACCAACTCAATCAAAACTAACTTGATCACCTTAAGACACCTTGTTGCTCATCTAGCAAATGATGACCTCTTCTTTATCTCTCTATCTAATTTATCTAAATTTCACTTACTATCATACATCAAAAACACATCTTTTATGTATCTCTAATATTCTATCAAAATATAATAAACTCATTCAGCTCTTCTCAAACTTTTACCCCTCTCAAAACATCCTCTAGGCTTCTTCACTCAACTTTCTTCTTACTAGACTTATTAGGTCAACTGACCTTATAATCATACTCAAAAAATATATTGGAAATTCATGACTAATCCTCTATTCCTCTATGATGGTCTTCATGACCTCTTCCTACTCCTCAAAGTGCTCTTTTATTTGGTTGCACTCTCATTCCTCTTACACACCCAAATAGGCCTATTATGTCTTGTATAAATACAAGTCACTTTCTCACATACTCCCTTCATCATCCAAAGAAATTATCCATTAGTATCATACCCAAAAAATTTCCTAATACATGTTACACACAATAATTAATCAAAATAATATCACCATTAGGTCGTCCAAACTCACTTAGACCTCTTTCTTCTTTCAGACCTACTTAGAGACTTAATGAATTAGGTATATCCTCTCCATGGAACAAATTGGAATACTATGGCCTATATGGCCCTCACCAAAGAGCACAAACCTTTCAAAAACTTATCTATACACCTAAACTAACCTCCTCCATGCTCAATAAGTCACAAATCATTAGCTTACTTCATGCAATCTCCATTAGGCCTTAAAGACTTATTAAGCCTAATTACCCCAAAAACACTATCTTCAAAGATGAAGCTCAAACTACCTATAGAAACACATTATAGTAAAAATAAACATATGGATGGAAAATTCATGACCTTATAGTCATCATAAATCTCATTATACTTCATCACTTAGGATCTAAATATTGAGGAACACTTCATCAAAAGGCTCACTCTGATCTACTAGAAAGCTCCAAAACACAATCAAGAACCTTTGACCACCAACATCTATATAGGCACTTTAAAATTCTCTATATATATGTAAAATATCATATATTATATATATAACATCATCAAATTCTTGGTACACTTCCAACCTAGTCATAATGACATAGGAACATTAATCTCACTGACACAAAAAAAACTACCAAAGACCTTGAAAACACAGTCCTAATAAATGTTTTATTTAGCTCTTATAAGAAAACTTCCAATAAATATAAATCAAATTAATAGTTCCTATTTTATCTCTAATAAATAATCTAATAGATAGATCACAATTTCTAGTGTCAACTATTGGTCTTACATACCAATTTGTTAAGCTTCTCTTTCATAGATCTTACACAGCTAGACAAGCCATTTTGGCTTCCAAATTTAAAATTATTAAACTAAATATAAAAATTTTATAGATCATGGATAGGTCAAATATATCCAAAAAACATCAACATGTATACTAGATACATTTACTCTTATCATATATTCTCAAACTATTTACTCCATATTGCATACCCAGAATTATCATTCTATCTTGAGTACCAGTCATGGTAATTATGAATTCCAACACCTATGTAGACACTTATAGTAAGTATTTATGCATTAATATTATCCTTAAATATCCTTATAAAATATTTTTAAAAAAATGGATTTGAAGGTTCAATATCAATAGTGGCCTTACAGACCAATCTAATGTCTTCACTCTACATAGACCTCACTGTGTTAGATAGGTCACTTTGAGAGAAAATTATTACTTATGTATGAGCATAAAAAAATATTATATTAAAGGGTTAAATATTATATATGTATTTAATAATTACCCCATGCATTTAGATCCATCCCTATCTAATTAAACCCATCCCTTATCTCATTCTCACTTCTACCTGGTTTTCTCATTATCTTCTTCACTAGGACTTTTAAAGATATTATAACTTTCATAACCAATATATAATATTTTAAGGTATTTAACCTACCAATAAACCACAATTATAATTAATTATAATTCACAAGCTTCAACCTCCATCCATTGTGTAATTTTGACTTAGTCAACCCTTCTTGTTACATCAAAAATCCAAGAAACAAGGGATTTATTGTAACTTCCACTCACTCTTATGATATAAAAATGCCACTTTAAGGTACCTATGAGAGTATTATAACTTATCCAAACATAAAAATAATTCATACAATCCATTTTGAGCCATTTCCATCAAGATCTTCCATATCAGATCACTATGAGGGTTTTAGACTGATTTCCATTCTTAACATTTGTTCATAAATATCTGCCACTAAAACCAAATCTTAATGATTATAAAACATTTATATTACCCTTTTAAATATCTCCAAAAGGTTTCATATTCCAATTCAATAGTCACACGTGCCAATAAGCATCAAAAAAATCCTTCTTAAGTCTGGAACTCCTCATTCTAGCACTTGAGTGATCTTAAATTTACTTTTTATGATTTTTTCATCAATACAATACCTCAAACTACATGATCACACTTGAAACAACATTTAAAACCTCAATCCATTCTTACATGATAGTACAAGCCTCCAAACCTGATCATGATACCTCATTCTACCACCTAGGGTTTTAAGACCACTAAAGAAGAACATACCCCTTTGGCTCACTCTGAGAGTCATGTGGATGTCTCAAAACATTTATCACATGATATAACACTAATTTTTATAATTTCAAGATAATACACATCCATATCATCATAGTTATGCCTCTACATTCCATATCCATGCTCAAGAGCTAGTTCATCAATCAAACCTACTAGGCACCATACCCCTTTAAGACCTTCCTGCCCTTGTATTTACACTCTAAAAAACATTATCATGCCAAGAAACCTCATTTTATGATCAAATATTACCACACATATTCTCACAAGCCCCATCTCACTTATTCCTCCAAGCTTCATGATTCATGCCTTCACCAAGACAAGACTAGGTTTCACAAAGCACCTTGTCCACAAAGACTTGTTTATTATGAACTTGGTAAATCAATGATCTTATTGTAACAAGCACTTCAACACAATCAACACTCTCTTTCTTATGATATCTCATAGTAAAATAAAATAACACTCCTCATAATCTTGTCACATCACAATATTGTGCTAATACCTTATGTAGAACTCAAGAACCTATTGGACCATGCTTAAGCCATCATGAATACTTACCATGTATCTTTAAAATAGCACATATAGGATATCAATGACACTCAATTACATTTTAAATCAATGATAGCATTAAATCCTTAATAAAAAAATAAGTACATACCTCAACATGCCATAGACAAGAAGATATGGTGAATGACCAATAGATCTATTGGGAGTAATCCTATTTGCCCATAAAGTAGTCCTTAGCTTGGTATGCCTCTCCCTTTGGTTATCCTCCATTATTCTTTTTATGATCCTAATTATATTCTTGTTAGTGAACTCTACTATTCAATTACCTAATGGATAGTAATTATATGAATAATTGAGTTAGATACCATAATTAAGAGCCCACTCACTCACCTTTTTACTACTGAATGATAATGCATTTTCTGATATGATGGTAAAGGGGACTCTAGATCTGGTCACTAAGTTATCATATAAATCCAAAATTGAGTTCTCATTTGCCCCTTTAAGTGAAACTACCTCCACCCACCTAGTAAAATAATGAGTAGAAATCAAACCTACTTATTTCCATCACTATATGGGGTATGAATCATACTTACAATATCTAGGACCCATTGCATGAAGGGATGCTCAACTTGAATAGGCTTTTTAGGCAAGGCATCTAGTTTTTACTTGCTTTTAAACATAGCACATTTTTTGTACCTCCTAAACCAAGCATGTGATTCCATAAATAAAACTTACAAAAAATATCCTTCTCTTATGATCTTTTATGTTTTGGTCTTGCTACAAATTTCCCTCCTGTAGGCCCATCATGAAACTATCCTAGAAGCTTGTCAATTTGACTAGTTTCTATGCACCTCAAAAACATGCCATCAAGGTCTTTCTTGAAGAGTACCCCATCAATGAAGATATAAGTAATGGATTACAATCTAAAGTACCTACTTCTTGACCTATTTAATCCTATATTACATTCTCCCATTTGGAGTAATTTCACCATGTCTTGGGTCTAGGTGGAAGGAGATGTAGTTACAGTTGCTTATTGATCATCTTGGACTAATAAAACCACTTCTTTTTCTTCCTTCATATCTATTTCAATGTGTTCACATAATCCCCTACCCATAACCAACTTGGTAACATTCACCTTTATACCATAGTCTATGCATTTTCTCACCAAACCAGCTCTCTTTTCACTCAAGTTTATATTAAGGATGAAATCTTTGATATTAGGATGAACCACCATGACAAATATTTTGTTGTTAGATACCATGTGTCTAAACTTATTGAGGCTGATCATTACTTAAATTACATGTTTTTCAATAATGGTATACCTCTCTTCATACTCATCCAATTCTTAGATGAATAAGGCTATGGGCTATTTAAAGAATTTATTATTTTGTTGCATAAGCATGTCAGATATAGTGTCATTTGTAAAGAAGGCATACATGAAAAATTGCCTTGAAAATTTAGGGTTAAGGGGGAATATGAGATTGGTAAATTTCCTATTTTATTGACTCAAAACTTATTTTACCTTCATTGGTCCATGATAACTCTTTTTATTTCTTGAGCATGTGAAATAGAAGCCTCACCATTTCTAAAAATCTAGGTATGAACCTTCTGATGAAGTTGATTTTTTCCAAGAAACTATGCAATACCTTCATATGTTTGGTAAATTATAAGGAAAGGATTGTATCTATCCTTTTAGGGTCAATATAGAGCCCATATTTTTCCAAAACATGCTCTATTATACCCTTATGGATTGCAAAGATACATTTTTTGGGTTCAAAGAGACCCTCAAATGCCTATACCTATCAAAAACCAGCCTCAAATGTGTCAAGTGATATTTAGGGTCCTTAAATAATATAATGGTGTCATCAAGGTAGATTATCACCATCTCATTTATGATCCCTTATAGGCTACATCCATTTCCCTTTGGAAGGTGGCTCCATCATTGAACAGTCCAAAGGTTATCTTCTTTTAATCATAAGTGCCCTACTTGGTTGTGAAGGTAGTCTTATATTGATTCTCATTCCTCACAAAAATATTATTATACCCTAAGTACCCATGAAGAAAGGAGAAAATTTTTGAACCTACAACTCTTTGAAAAATCTAATCCATAAATGGTAGAGGGTAGTGATCTCTTATTGACACATTTTTGAGATCTTTGATGTCTATACACAACATTATCTACCGATTATTCTTCCTTACAAGTAAAATATTAGCCACCCATGAAGAGTGTTTGATGGGAAATATGATGTTGGATTCAATGATCTTGGACAATTCTTTATTCATTAGGGTTTCCATCTTGGGGTTGAATGATCTTTGCTTTTGTCTCATAGGCTTATCACTTCCCTCAAACTCTATTGTATACTAGGCCAAACTAGGGTCAAACCCCTTTAATTCATTGTACTCCCAAGAAAATATGTCTATAAATTATTGACATAACTCTATGAATTTTACCTTCTCCTCCTTAGTGTTCACCTTTCCTAGTTTGAGAAACCTATCTTTAAATATGATTACCTTTTCATAGTGTTCCTCTTTAGTGGACATGCTCACCTTATCCTTCCTTAGCTTATTATCTTCATTTAATATGATTTATAATGTCACCAAACACTTAGGTAGTTTGTTTTTCCTTAATTAGACAATCTGATCCTATGACTACTATTATAATATGACTTGTTTCCTTGAGCAAAATTTGGCCTTTTACTGCAAGAAACATACAATCTAGTTATCATTTTAAAATACTTTCCATCTCACCTCATTATTAAGGACTCAAGGTATACATACCACCTTGATTTGGGACTATTATTTGATGTCTTTCAACCCACTTGGTATATCATAATGTGTGTGATCATAATAATTTGACAATAGAGAGGAGGTTAGATCATGTTTTAGTTTTACAAAACAATGAAATCAACACACTAACATGCTTAACATCTTTATGCCTAGATCATAGGGGGGAGCATAGTGAACAAAATACATATGAAAGCAAAAATAAAATGTAAATAATGAAAAATACATTACCTTATTGATATATCCAAGTTATTTTTTTGTGGCTTGCTTAGATTATGCTCAAAGAGTCTTTGGCAATGGAGTTTGGCTATCTCTTTCTCTCCTTGGCACCATTATGGCTTGTGGCTTAGTATGGCTTATGCTTATGAATTGATTTCTTGGCTCAATATTTTGGAATTTCAAAACTATTTTCTTGAGTCTTATGTAAAAAATTTCATTATAACTCTACAATATTCAAGCTCTCCAAATGAAGAGGCAAATGCTTGTATTTCTAGGCTTAGGAACTAACCCCAACTCAAGGTGAGTTAAAGTGTAGATTAAACATGGAATGGGTTAAAACCTAACCTAAGTGAGTTAATTAACCCAAATATAGTTAAAATGTTTTAAAACCTCATTATTTATAATTAATATTCATGGGTGAGATATTTTGAGATATTTGCAAAGGCTTGACAACTCACAAAAGGTAATCATGAAAACCTAGGATATTCTTGATTTTTGAATGTTCCATTTTAGAATTTCATTAATTAAACATGGGTAATTCAAATAAAAATTTAATTTGGTTTAAAATTTTAATTAATTATTAGGATTTTTAGTATTTTAAATATTTTATTCAACTTCTTGTGTGAACTTGCCTCATTTAATAGGTCTATAGGCCAAATTGCATGTTATGATGCCACATGATGATTAGAGATAAATATATGAAAGGTTTTTGTTGCTTATGGTAGGATACCCAAATGAGGGATGTCTAAACATGATTTTGAGATTTGATGAATGATACACCATAAAATTTGGTACACTTAGTAATTCTTAGGCTTAGTTTATTAAGGTTGGTAAGAATCAATCTGAAGTTTGGTCGAAGGCCGTTGGTGGCTAGTTTTGTGTGGCCATTTTTAGGTATCTATAGAATCACCTAATGAACAAATATAGCCTAATTTGAGACAAATTACTAAAATAAAGCAAATAAACAAATAACTAATAAAATAAACACATAAAAAACTTGAAATTAAAAGCAAAATAAGCATCCTATAAATGGATTTACCCTAGTAAGATGGATTAAGGATGAATTAATAAGCTTAAATAAAACAAATTTTTTTGTATTTTAAAATTTTTGAATGTTTTTAGAATTTTAGGTATCTTAAATCATTATAGAATGACAAGATACCATTCAAAAAATAGTGAGAGCATTGGCATAAGTTGCTTGCAAAATGGTGAGAGCATATAGAAAGGGGGACTGATTTGACCTTAATGTGAATTGAGCACAACCTATGAAGTCTTATTAAGACCTTAATTAATAGTATCTCCACCCAAAAAAAAGTGATGAGACTCGAATAAGTCACAATAAGCTCTCAAATCCATTAAATAACCAAGAAAATGAGAGTAGTAATGGCAAGGTGATTTGACAATGCATGGTAAAGGTGTTGTTCCTAATTTTCCCATAGGTGGTTATAATTAGGAAAGAACAACATAGGTATATGGTACTAATTTTTACATAGGCAATTATAATTAGTAACACAAGGTGGACTAATTATTTTCCCATAGTGGTTATAATCAATATCACCAATCAAACGTGAATGAAAGACAACTTGGTAGATCCATTGTCACACTACATTCATAGACTATTATCTAAACACAAAATTATAAAATTGATAAAACTAGATTATAATCCCCTCATGAAAGGTGTGGGAAAAATTAAAGGAACCAAGATCAAAATGGGTTGGGTATAACGGCTAAAATTAGGCTTTGGTTTAATAGAGATGTCATGGTAGAAGGGTATAGGGTATTGTATTATTTAAGATGATGATGGTAGGGGAAATTGGATATAATGGTAAGAGGGTTTCCCCCAAGTGATAATGAAAATGGTATATTATGAAACAATGGCAAGAAGAAATGGAAAAATGACAATGGCAAGGTAAATTTTTTTGGTGAATGGTGAAGGTAAATTTTTTTATCCAAGGTGAATGATAGTGTTGTTCCTGTTAATGTGGAGATATATGTCATAATCAATATATGACATAACTAGAATAATCAATCATGTAAATTACTAGCCCACACCTCTTCTAAATAATTTCTCTATCAAGAACCTACTATAGATTTGGATGCCAAGAATGTTGTTGTGATCTTAGTTGGTCATTGATTATGTTTCCTTCAAATGTCAAGATAAGGTATCTTTGTAGCCTCTGCAAAGGAAAGTGCATCTAGGGATGGTAAAAGGGATAAATAGTGGATGATAAGTCTAATTTAGAAATGTATATGTGGATGATAATGGAATGTATAATGGGTGAGAAATAAAAGAAGATCAATATTTTTAGGCAAACACAATGTTGTTGATTCTGGATTTGACATAACTTTGGATATGGAGTGTCAAATACTTTTGAATATATTCTTGATAAGACCATAAAATTTTTATGTTTTTTGGGCCTAATATTAGCTACCATATAATTATGTTATAGATTGGAGGTTATGTTGATTTTATCTTTGATTTTGTCTTCATTAAGTAATGAAGAACTATCATGCTTAGCTATTGGAACCTTGATGAGGTTTTCACCAATGAAGTTTTCTTGATTTTCCCATACCACCTTTGAGAAGGTTTCACTAAGAAACACTAACTTTTAGCTTTGATTGTCTTCCAACACCTTGTTGGTTAGATATTTTTTAGGCTAGTAAAATTACCTAGGTAGTCATGGGATTAAATCCTCTTTATTTAATGGTGAATATCCCATATTATTATGTATATCTACTTCTAATTATTCATAGGATATGCACAAGTCATCACATTTTGGGGTATTAATTTAATCACAAAGTTCATGAACCATAACTAAGTGATTTTACATCAAGTAAGCAGTTGTTTTGGAGAATGTGTAAAGAAGTTTTGAGAAATAGAGATTGAAAGAAACTATAATATGTGAGAAAGAAGAAATTTTAATTCATAATAAGTAGTTTTATAGAGCTTATTGAATCTATACAAATAGATAAACATTCAAGAGATGATAATCCTTTTAGCAAATGATTAAGAAAATTTAAAACATGCTTAGATTTAAAGATAACACAAATTTTACCATTTTAATCTTCACAAATGCACCAAATGATCTCCTTAGATGAAAATTTATATAGAAATCAACTTCCTTATTATATATTTTTAGAAAATTTCATGCAAAATAAAAACTCAAAAATATAAACAAAAAGTTTTAGATTGCTTAAACTCTCTTGATTTAATTACAATTGCTTTCAAAAAATTACTATCCTTTGGCATGCAGGCCTTCACTATTATTTATACTAATTTAGATGTCAAAATAAATTAGGATATAACTATTTGAATTCCCATGTGCAGTGCAAAAAATTAAAAAGTGTTTAGAGGCATCCTCCTAGAATTTCTCATGTGTGCCATGTAATAGCTGATGACATGTAGCACTTATTAGTTACATTATCTAAATTAAAAATAATCTCTTTGCATGCAGTGTAGAGCTTACTCAATTAATTTGATTTTACAAAATGACTTCAAGTAATGGTGTCTTGTCTAGTTACTTAAGTCTTACATTTTACAAATTAACTTACTTTTACAAGTAATCTTCACTAAATGACATTACTTATAAAGTAATTACTTTAAAAAAATTACTTCAAATACATTACTAAATAAAATAGAAGAAGATAGAAGAAGTTATCAAGACAATGGGAAATAATATTCATTATAAGTCATGAACCTCTGATCTACACTTTTACCTATATTTGATATGTTGAGATGTCATGAACTGGATTTTTGCATCATCTAATTTGGCAATTGATTACCTTTCAATTTCATATCTTAGTAGTTCCCTTTCTAGATTTCTATAGTAAGATTTCACCTTCTCAAGTCTGGGTTCTAGCCTCTAGACTTCTTATTGACTCTTGATTAACTCCTTTTTAGATTTTGTTGTGAAAGGAGTTGAGGTCTTTTAAATTAATTATTTAAATTGAAGATGTAATTGCTCATATGTCCTTGGCATTTTTTTAGACCAAAATTTAGTAAGATAGAAGATAAAGTCCTCCAGATCCACTTTCACATTATGAACATCTTCTAAAGTTTTCATTTCTTCAAGAATTATCCTAAGAATGTGCATACAAAAAGATATAAGACGTTCCTCTTATTTTGCCTTTTCTATTGACCCTTCTAGAACAATCTATTCTTCATTCAAAACTTTCTCACTTAAAATATTTATTCTTTGAAGGCTATCTTGCTGAAATTTATAGATTACATTCTCATTTTCTATCTCCTTCATCACTATTTTTATCTATGTTAATTTATTTTCAATATCAGCAAGAGTACCTAGGACCTTGAGAAACCATTTATGAGCAGTTTGTAACATCTTTTCTATTCATTCATCAATTTCTTTAGCCTTGTCCCTAATTTCCTCTACCTCTATTATTGTTTGTTGATCAAATGCACCTCTCAAAAGTAATCATTATTTTGGAATAGATCTTACCACCTCAGTAATTATTTCACACAACTTAGCAATTTTTTCCTTCAACTTAGCTTTATCAACTTTCTCTTCATCAAGCTGCTAGAAAAGAGTATTGATCAGGATCTGAGTGTCCTATTTCAAACCTTTTATAGTAACTTCTCCAAGGGGTACCTTTGTAATAGTTAAGTCTTCTTTACTAACTTCACCTTTATTTTTTCCCTATGGAGGAACTGATATCTCTACAAATTTTTGGCCTAAAGGTTCAATTATCATCTTAAAAATCACTTTGGCACTTTTGGGATTTTTAATCTTATGATATATACTTCTCCATATCTATTAGTCTATCTCCTCCATGTTGATTTGTTATTTAGACTCAGGAGTAGTTTTCAAAGCCAACCATGAAGAGAAGTTCATACTAGTAGAAGTGGATGAGTGTAATACCATTTACTACTAATTGTTTCTTACCATTATCTCTTGAGAAGGAACTTTTTATGCATATAGAATATATTGAATAACATCAAAAACTATTTGTTCATCTTAATTTTTATCTCTCTCTTTCTCAAGTTCTTTCTCCTTTTCTATCTCCTTTTCCTCAGGTTCAGTTATTTCTTGTTACTGAAACACCTCCTAAGATGTAGTCACCTTTCTAGTAGTTACTTGCTCTAGCTCTCTTTGGGTTTATATGGAAGGAATGGTGGGGTGATCCTCAAAAGGAGGTGGAGGATGAATATTACGTGAAGTGGATAAAGGTGGTGGAGGAGGAACATTAGTCTCTTTCTGAATAGGTTTCTCACAGGATTTGAAAATTAGATATTTTGGGGGTGGCATGAGTGTGCAAGGATTCACATCTTTCATTACTAACTAAATTAGTTCCTTTTCCTTCACTAGTAATGAAGATGAAGGTGTGATGGGTGTGGTAGTAATGAGAGTGGTAGAAGAAGGAATGGTAGAACTAGGGATAGTAGAAGTAAGAATATTTGTGGAAAGGACTAGAGGGGATACAGGAGTAACTGGCTAGACTAGCTCCTTTTCCTTCACCATGGAGTATGTGTCATCAGCATTTTTTTCAATTTTAACTTCTTCTTTGGCTCTTGGTTTCTTTTTCCCTACACTAGTTTCCTCTTATGACTAACTTGACCCATTTTCATCATCATTGGTTCCTTCATATAGAAGCCCTTACTGAGAATCCATGATGAAGTCATAGCAAGAACTACTAAAGTTCTCTCAGCAATAGTCTTGACTTGATTCCTCATGAATTAAATCTCTAAAAGTGGAGTTTATCCCTTTCCCATTGCATGATATGAATCATAAATTACTTTACCATCATCTTCCATATCTTATGGAATGGTATCTAAATCAAATGAATGAATTTGTTCAACAATCATCATATTGTTGTCTCTTCTTCTCATTTCAAATTCATCTCTACAATCAATCCAAAAATATTCAAGTGTAGGAATGTGCATATACTCAAGAGAAACTATGTTTTGAGCTATGCCTCTACAATTAAAATTTTCTCTAGCTTCAACATGTGATTGATTGTAATTGTGATACATTTTTATTTTCACAATATTGGTTTTATATATACTTTCACAATGATAATGGCCAATAAAAATAGGAAAAATAATAGAGGAATGGTGAACTTTTGACTATAAATCATGCAACTCTACCAACTACTTGCATAGCTTCATAAGAATCTATTTATCAATAGGGTACCTTGGTAATTTGATTGGTGTACCTATGAAACCAGCAACTCTGAGATATGTGAAATTCAAGAATTGAATAAAAATGCATCCAAAATGGGAAAATGCCTCCAAGCTGCATCTGATACTCTTTTGGCCTTTAAGGTGACATTTAATTTATAGATGATTTCAAAAAATAATCCATCATTTACCCTTTTTTAGGGATTGAAGTATTCAAACAAAGTTAACTGAGGGTTACTCATATATAGGCTCTATTTCCAACATTCCTTTTATAGTTAACCTAGAAAATACTTCACTTGATGTTGCTACATATACCAAATATGAAGTCATCTTGAAATCAAAAGTTTGCAATGCATTACTCAGTTGGTGATCAATGTTATCACTTTTCAATCTTGACCATTTAATCATTGTATAACTCCTATTCACATCAATATCTCTAATGTATGCATACTTCTAGGTTAAAAATCACTTAGCATTATTCTCTCCATTTATTCTACATAAAAATTGAGTGATATCATCCACTTCTTAAACCAAATCAAATCTTACTATTTTCTTTGGGAACCTTGATTGCTACTTTCCTTTCCTCAAATAATTAGTATTCATTATATTGATGCAATTATATGTCTTATTCTCCAATTGGATTTTATATTTTTCCATTGATACATCAATCACTTTAGGTATTGCTAGGATCTTCAAATAGTAATCAAAATATTGAACATCTAATCTTATCACTACATTTTTAGCATTATCTTTTATTGTCTTAGTAAGAGAGTCATAGTACTTAGCACGCTCTAGAATAAACTCAAAAAGTTGTGTAAAACTTGGGAATATTGTAGCTTGTAGGATCTCACTATTGATCATTACTTACATGAGTGGTGTCTTGATTATGTATTTTGACCTTTCTAATAGCTTAGTTATGGAAATGTGTCTAATATCAGTATCACTTATCTCAAACAACTTGGACACAATACAGGACTAAATAGGATATCCTTCATATTCATACTTCATCTTTGCCTCTTTTGACTTATCAACTCTCTTTTCCTTAGTTTTCCCTCTCTTGCTAGGTCTTAGTACTTCTTCTATTACTAGGTTAGGAACTTTAATCAAATTTATTGCCTCTTATACTCCAGTTGCTTCTTCTTTTGAAGCTAACATTTGTTGTGATTGATACCTAAAAGACTTGGTAAATGCTCTTGAGAACTCATTAATTTCTCTTACTAATTTGGAAAAGGTTAAAAAACTAAGTTAGGTTATTGTCCTAAGTAATGTTCTTAACCAATATTTAGGTTATAAGGAACTTACAATAGTAGAAATCTTTGAAAACTCTAGGGAAATCATTCAAAGTGATGGGGTGTCAAAGCTCCAGGAAGTTTTGGGAATTATATAGGTCTTAAGTCTTAAAAACTCCAAGTAAGTGATAACTATTTACAACTATGGGTTTCCATGGAGAAGTTACTTAGGTTTGATTTGTCAAGTTACTTGGGTTCTAAAACCCGATGAAGTAGAAGAAGTGAGTAATCAAAACCTTAATCAAGTAGGTAGTTGTTAAAAACATAATTAGACAAAGTCTTTTGTGAGCTTCAAGTGTCTTAAGATAAGCAACTGGGGTTTGGAACTCTAAGAAAATAGAAGTTATGAAAATTTTGATTAATATGTTCTAGGTCAAATTCTAAGGCATCTTACAAGAAAAATTCATGTTTTTGAGATCTTATTTAGGGATTTCACATGCAAAATGTCTCTAAGGATTTTACAACATCTATGCATGTAATTAAAGACAAATAATTGTAGACAAATCAAGAAAACAACAAATAAACCTTTGAGGTGGCAAATGGAGACTTAAGAGAGTAAAAATGAGAAAAATATTCAAAATGAGACATGAAAGCAAAGGGTAAATGATCTACATACCTTGACTATAAATGGATCATGAAGGAATTGCTCAAAAATTATTCTAGAAGCTTAAATGGTGTTACTTAGGATTCATAGGGGCCACAACTAAGTCAAACAACTTGAAATTTAGGTAGGAAATGAGGTGTATTTTTAATTATTTACATTAACCCATGAATTTATGACAACTAAGTGACACATGAGAATAAATCCATGCAATCATTTTGAAGTTTAGTGATTATCATGAACTCCTTTATTTGAGTTGGTCTACAAAGTCAACTAACTTTGAAACCTCAATTTGGTCTATGCTTATGAAGGCTTTGGATTTGAAAACTCTCACTACCTTTACTAATGACTTCAATAAAGTGAAGTAACTTTGGAAAACTCGAGTTCTTTTGAATAGTGCTTTGCTTTATGGGCTTACGAAACTACTCTACTTCAACTTTCACTAGAAGCAAAGTCAATACTCAATTCTGCTTTAATCTAGATGGATTAATTTGAGTTTATTGAGACAAATTACTTCAAAGGGCACAAGTAAAACAACTTTTGGAACCCAAATTTGCCTATCAATTAGTCTCAATACTTAGTTTCTTGAATATCTTAGAATGATGAATAAAATGGGTTTTATGAGGATGACCCAGGTAAGCACTTTCTAATCTTCTAGAGTAATTTGAAGCAAAAGGGAATGGAATAAATTATAATGAGAACAATTAGATACTAATTCTTATTTAAGGGATTGGGTTTTAACAAGAAAAATTGACTCACAAAAGACAAAAGGCAAAAATTTTAATAAGGGTATCTCAAAATTCTATGTGTAAAATTTTGGGTGACACTAGCTGGCTCTGATTGAGGACATCTTTTTTCTATCATAAAGAAAGAAACAAGGATCAGATTACAATATCTCTTGTTTTGAGTTTTTTCTATTGGGTATGGAGTCATGTAAAACTTCAATCATGAAAAATTAAAAAATAAATAAATAGAAAGAAAAACAACAATAACTAAATAAAAGAAAGACTGAGGACTTATTTATATACATATAAGTGTTACCTTACTACTCAATTCTTGTAAAACCTCAAGTTTTACCCATTGTAAGGCAATGGTAGTTCAATTCCATCCTAATAAGTTAAAATGAAGCTATCTTTTTAAGCAAATTTCTTTATTGTGAAAGGCTCTTTCCAGAGTGAATCAAATTTTCCATGCATCCCTTTTGGTTCATGTCATTTATCCCATAGTAGGACCAAGTCACCAACTTCAAAATTCCTTTCTTTAGCCTTTTTGTAAAAAATATTCTTCACTTTCATTTGATGATTAGCTAAATATTTATAAACTTGAGTACACACTTCTTGTAATTTAGATAAAATCATAGTCCTCTTATCCAGTGAATATTGATAAGTTACATCTTCAATGGCCTTAGATATTTGTAAATCAGGTATCTCTATTGTGATAGGTATTTTAGCATCCATTCCATACAACAATTAAAATGGTGATATGCCAAAATATTTCTTTGGAGTGATTCTATCAGCCCACATTGCATCAAATAATTTCTTGTATTAGGTACATTAATTATCATCCACCAGCTTATGAATGATTGTCATCAAGTTCATGTTACTTGACTCAGCTTGGCCATTCCTTTGAGAATAGTAATTTTAAGGGTAAAATAATTCTATTTTATGTAATATAATTGAGTTAGCTCATCTAAGGAAAAATTACTTGAATTATTTGTTACTATCTTGTGAGGAACACCAAACCTCACTATAATGTTTTCCTTGATAAAATCACATACAAATTCAAAATTGGCATGCTTGATATAAATGGCTTCTACCTACTTTCTAAAGTAATTAATGGTTATTAATACATAACAATGGCCAACACTTGAGGAAGGATTCAACATACCAATAAAATCTATACCCCACTAGTGGAATGGTTCATTAATAATGATTGGATTTAGAGGCAATGTAGGTAACTTTAGACATCCCACAAATCATTGACATGCTTGACATTTATAAACCCAATCCAAACTATCCTGGAAAAGATTAGGCCAATAATAACTAGATAATAGGATCTTATGTATTTTAACCCATGTTTAAAGGTTACCTCCATAGGATTTATTATGAAACTACTCCAATAGTCTCTTTTGCTGCTCTTTATAAACATAAAGAAGTAAGACATCATCAATTCCACTTTTATACAAACCATTATCTCAAAGGACATAATCCTTTGACTTCAAATTGATGGTCCATTTTTCCTTACATGTAAGATGAGTTGGGCATTCTCCATAAGTTAGGAAGAAATAAATCTTACTTTACCATTCATCAATAAGAATAATAAAAAGAAACATGGGAAAATCTTCAACTGATTCATCTTGAAGCAAAGACACCATCGTATCTATGTCATATGATTTACTTTCTATCATAAGTTAGCACAAGCCTCTTCCTATCATTAGCTTTGTGGGTTTTATGTCAAAATCAAACTCTTGAACTATAGCCACCCAAGTGCTTCTCATTAATCCCAACTCTTGTTGTGTTAGAATAGAGTTCACTACAGTATCATGTACATATACTTTAGTATGTGAAGACAAAATGTAGTACTTGAAGGTTTTTCATGCTTTGACTACAACAAAGGCATGTTTTTCCATTTATGTGTACTTAAGCTCATAAATTTTCAATGGTTGGCTCATGAAACATATAGGGGATTCAATACTTTCATCATTCTTTTATAGAAGTATGGCTGACATGGTATGCTTAGAAGAATAACAATAAAGAATGAATTCCTTATTGAAATTTGTGAAAACCATCACTAGATCTTGATCTATGGTTATGTTAATCCTTTTAAATGCCAACTTACCTTCAACATTCCACTTTAATTCTTTCTTCTTTTTCATCATGTCAGAAATATGGTGAGTTAACTGAGCAAAGTTAGGAATGAATATTCTGAGGAAGTTTACCTTACCAAAGAATGAATGTACCCCTTTATTGGATGTAAGCATACGTATAATTTTAATAGCTTTCACCCTTTTTGGATCAATATTTTTTTCCTTTCTTTGAGATGATGTGACCAAAAAGCTTCTCTTTAGTCATGGAAAATATTGATTTTTTGGGATTTAAATAGATCCTAAGTTTCCTACACTAGATGTGTACTTCTTTTAAATCATCCAAGTGATTACCTCTCTTCTTGGAAAAGACTATCAAGTCATCAAGGTAGACAAAAATAATCTTATTATTAATATGTGCAAATTCTAGATCCATTGCTCATTGAAAAGTTTCTCCAGCATTAACCAACCCAAAGGACATCTTATGATAGGCAAATGTCCCCCATGGTGTTATGAAAGTTGTCTCATATTGATCTTCATCAGCTACTTTTATCTAATTATATCCTAAAAATCCATCTAACATGGATATTATTTCTGAGCCTATAACTACTTGCAAGATATGATCCATAGTTGGCAATGGATAGTTATCTTTCAAAGAAGCTTGGTTGAGATTTCAAAAATCATCACATAGACATAATTATCCATTTTTATTTCCTACTGGGATAATATTAGCTAACCATTTTGAATGATGAATGGGATAAATGATTTTATCATTTAATCACTTCTAAATTTTAACAAAAATAGTACTTGAGATTATGGTATTATGATGGTGAATCTTTTGCCTGAAAGGCTTCACTTCTAGCTAAAGTGGGATGTAATGATGTACTTCTTTTGGCTAAATGGTCTTCAAGTCTTTATAGGTCCAAGCATAAGCATCAATGTATTTCCTAAGAAGCTTAATGAATGCTCCTTTTTTTTCTTGGCAACAACATTTCCCAATGTTGACCATCTTAGGCTCTTCTTCAAAACCCAAGTCAACCTATCATACCTTTGGAGAAGAAATCTCTCCATATTCTTTCTTTTTCTTCAGAAACTGATCATTTTTATCAAAAAATTTCTTTAAATAAACTAACTATTTAGGGATTTTATTTCACTTTAATTAAATTACTTATTTACTATCACCATGTTTAGGGTCAGTATTACCTTTTATTGTCTAGCATGGAAGTGAACTACTTCCTTCAAAATATAATTCTTCAAAATTGTCTTACTACTTAAGGAAAATAGCTATATATTTATCATCATTGAATACTTGTCACTGATTGACATTATCTAGAACTTTTGGATGGAAACCCATCTCTAATCTATAGTCACCTTCTCAAAAAAGTGTGTTTAGTTGATTTGGCCTAAGTAGAGCTGTAGTAACTACAAGAGATTCAGCACTAGAGTTTTGATGATGAGGAATGGAATTGATTGAGAAAGATACAAAATCAAGTGTTGCACTCAAAAATCAATTACAGTAGTGTATCAACTTATCTTTCTTCACCTAGTATTGTCCCTAAATTTATCTAACTATTAACTCAGCATCTCCTTATGCTTTAAGAAGTCTCACTTCTTTTTCCTTTGCCTATTCTATTCCTAAAAACAATGATTTATACTCTATTGTGTTGTTAGTATTTTCAAACATAAGCTTGTATGAGTAAGGATATACCTTACCATCTGGTGATATGAAGACAACTCCAACACCTAAACCAAGAAAATAGCAGTTACCATCAAATTCTAGCATCCATATTTTATCTTCTTCTTTTTGTGTCTCTAGCTCTTGTATTTCTTTTCCCAATTCAAGGTAATAGAATCCATGATTTAATTATTCAAAAATAATATGAGATCTTGGATCATCATATTTGGAAACTGTATATTTGGACTTCTTTTTAGGCTTGATTTTTTTATTTGCTCCTTTGATTGGAATGTGAGCACATGACCAATCCATTTTGACTTCTCCACGCATATCTTTAAAGATGTTTCTAGTTAACAACATTTTATAAGTAATAATAATATTTACTACTAGAATTATCATTTTAATCTTTTTATCTAGAAAAGCTACTAGAATAACCTGAGTATCTTTGATTTGTCCAATCAAAGGTACTTATCCTTCCATTGAGTAATATCTCCCTATTGACATAGTTAAAGTGAGGCCAAGGGTATTAGCTAATTTAGCTAGCATAACATTATTAGAGGCTCTAAAATCTAGGATATAATTGCTCAACTTAAAACCATTGATCAATAAAGACACATAGTATGGCTTTATTCTATCAGATGTGGAGGCCAATGTGGGAGAAGTAGTTACAACAATGTTTTGGGAAGGAACCTATGTAGGAATAGGAAAGATATATTTGGAAGTATTTTTTGTATTGTTTGATCCTTTACTTTGTATATACTTTACTAGTCTATTCATCTGATTTAGATAAGACCTCAAGTATTAAGCTTCTAACAATTGAATCTTGGTTTTATTGATGTGATCAATAATGTCAAAAGAAGTGATAGATGTAGAATGAGTTGGATTAGCTTTATAATTATGAGTTACTATTTTATGAGGTTGTGAAGAAGAAGATGTTGCATTTTTATCTTTTGAAGTGAGAAAAGTAGGTAAAGGACTACCTCTTTTAAGTATACCAACATTTGTCTTAGAGTCTTCTTTCTCTTTCCCTTGTTCCTTGGAAGACTTTTCACTAAATTGATGAGTTTGAAACCTTGTAAACACTTCAAAAGAATGACCATGATCTTATTTAAGCAATTCTTCATAATCACTTTTTGATTGATATTCAAAGTAGCCTATATTGGAGTCATTAGTAGAATCTACAAATTTATCTTCCTCAACAAAACTTTGATCAAGTTCAGCAGCCATATGATCTTATTTATTAATTGCAACATGGTTCTTCAAATCATCTTCAATTACTAGTCTTTATGTAGGTTCAACAATATGAGTCCAGTTCTAGTTATTGAAATTTCATGTAGGTGTATTCCTAGCAGGAGTAGCATGAACCCTTGAGAAATTTGCCTTGTAACTTGTAGCAAACATTAACAAGTTTCTACAATAGGGGATCTATAGTGGTTTTCAATGTATTTGAAGCAAAATTATCCACCTTGGAAGTTGTCTTCTTGATCTTTCTAGCCATTATAAGATCATCTTCAACCTCTGTAACAATGTTTTGAGCTATTGATAAATAAGTAGAACGTGCTCTACATAGCTAGTAGCTAACCTCTGGTAATTGATAACTGATGAAAAAAAATTGGTTATCACGAGTGGGTTGAGTATCTTGAGGTATTTTGTAGATAAATTTGTTAAACTTAGTAATGAAGTCCAACATGTGTTCATGTGGCTCTTTTTTAAGCTAGGTCAATTGGGTGAGCAGTATGTGTGAATCTTTAGCAACTTTAAATTTTTCATGCATAGTGGCCCAATTGATTATGGTGCCAGGTGCCAAATGGTAAAACCATTCTATAGCTAAGTCATGTAAGGTTTTAATAAAAATTTTGACTAAAACATCTTCATGTTCAATGCCAATCACTCCATAGGCTACAAAGAAGGTAGATAGATGTTCATTTGGACTCTATTTTCCATCTCCTATGAACTTAGGAAAGTTATTTCTTGACCCTTAGTCAAGTTTTGGAGAGGAGGAATTAAATTCAATGGGCCAATTTCTACCCCCAAGGGATAGGTAGTAGTTGCACCATTCTTCTGGGAATAAGAAATTAAGGATTAGCAAGTTAAATTATTCTTGAAGAATTATGTTACAACTAATTTATAGGAGTTTACACTTGTCTCATAGGTGAAAGACTCACTCTTATTGTTCTGGTTTGATGAGGAAAGTTGAAATCAAACCATTCTTACAACTAAAAGAAGTCATTGATTTGGCCTTGAGATCTTCTTTCTCTAGTGAAAGGTCAATTTGCCAAATTGAAATGCCTAAGATTTTCTAAGGATTCATTTTTGGATTACTTTAATTTTATAAGAAAATACTTGAGAAGTAATTACTTGGGATGCAATGACTCAAAACAAACAAATCATTTATTTAACATGCAGTAACTCAAGGAAAGTAAAGTGATTACTTTGGTATGTAAAATAACTCAAGAAAAATAAAGTGATTACTTGACATGCAATGTGTTTCAAATAAAAAATGTGCCTTAAATTTTGCATGAAAATTCATATATAATAGTGTAGAAAACATGAAATTTTGTAGAGCTAAAAATTAACTACATCTTCTCCTAGAGCGGATAATATAATTTTAGCTCTAGTCTCTGGTTTGGTTAAGTTTATGTTCCCAGTAGAGTCACCAAAAACTATTGGCTATATATTTTATAGGCTAGAAAAAGTACCTAGGTAGTCATGAGATTAAATCCCTTCATTTAATGGTGAATATCCTATATTCTTATGTCTATCTACTTCTAATTATTCACACTTTTAGTTATTCACAATTTATACAAATTATTTATAGGATATGCACAAGTCATCATATTTTGAGGTATTACTTTAATCACAAAGTTTATGAACCATAACTAAGTGATTTTTTAGCAAGTACGTAGTTATTTTAGAGAATGTGTAAAGAATTTCTTAGAAATAGAGATTGAAAGAAACTAGAATATGTGAGAAAGAAGAAATTTCACTTCATAATAAGTAATTTTATAGAGATTATTGAATCTGTACAAATAGATAAACATTCAAGAGATGATAATTATTTTAGAAAATGATTAAGAAATATTGGAATTCATGCTTAGATTTAAAGATAACAAAATATTTACCATTTTAATCTTCACAAATGCACCAAATGATTCATTAGATGCAAAGTTCTACATAAATCAACTTCCTTATTATTCACTTTGAACCAATTTCATACAAAATGAAAACTCAGAATTCTAAACACAAAGTTTTAGATTGATTAAAATATCTTTCTTTTATTACAATTACTTTCCAAAAATTACCATCCTTAGGCATGCAGGCCTTCACTATTACTTATACTAATTTAGATGTCAAAATCAATTAGGAGACAACTCCTTAAATTCTCATGTGCTACACTAGAAATTGAAAACCATTGAGAGGCATCCTCCTAGAATTTATCTTGTGTGGCATACAATGGTTGATGACATGTAACACTTATCATTTACATTATTTGAATTAAAAACAATCTCTTTACATGCAACATAGAGCTTGTTCAAGTAATTTATTTTTACAAAATGACTTCAAGTAATGGCATCTTGTCCAGTTACTTAAGTCTTACATTTTATAAATTAAATTACTTTTACAAGAAATATTCACTAAATAACATTAATTATAAATTAATTAATTAAAATAAAATTACTTTAAATACATTACTAAATAAAATAGAGGAAGATAGAAGAATTTATCAAGAAAAGGAGAAATAACAGTCATTCCAAGTTATGAACGATCTACACTTTTCCCTATATTTGATATGTTGAGACATCATGAACTAGATTATTGTATCATTTGAATTGGCAACTGATTGCCTTTTGGTTTCAAATCTTAGTGGTTCCCTTTATAGCTTCCTATAATAAGCTTTCACCTTCTCAAGTCTAGGTTCTATCCTCTTGAATTCTTATTGACTTTTGATTAACTCTTTTGTATATTTTTCTATGAAAGGAATTGAGGTCTTTTCAATTAATTTCTTAAATTGAAGATGTAATTGCTTAGATGTCTTTGGCCTTTTCTTAGACCAGACTTTAGTAAGATAGAATAAGTAGTCTTCTAGATCCTCTTTCACATTATGAGCATCTTCTTCTAAATTTTTCATTTCTTCAAGCATTCTCCCAAGAATATGCATACAAAAAGATATAAGATGGTCCTCTTATTTTGCCTTCTTTATTGACCATTTTGGAATAATTTGTTCTTTAATCAAAACTTTCTCACTTAAAGTATTTATTCTTTTTAGGCTCTCCTACTATAATTTAGAGATTCCATTCTCATTTTCTATCTCTTCATCATTTTTTATCTATGCCAAATTATTTTCAATATCAACTAGAGTACCTAGGACATTAGGAAACCATTTTTGAGTAGTTTATAACATCTTTTCTATTTATTCATCAATTTCTTTAGCCTTGTCCTTAGTTTCCTCTACCTCTATTATTGTTTGCTGATCAAATGCACCTCTTAAAATTAATGATTATTATGGAGTAAATCTTGCCAACTTGGAAATTATTTCACACAACTTAGCAATTTGTTCCTTCAACTTAGCTTGATCAACTTTGTCTTCATCAAGCTTCTAGAAAAGAGTATTGATCAAGTTTTGAGTGTCCTATTTCAAACCTTCTATAGTAACTTTTCCAAGGGGTACCTTTGTAACTATTAAGTCTTATTCAGTGACTTTAAGTTTATTAGTTACCTATGGAGGAACTGATATCTCTACAAATTTCTAGCTTGAAGGTTTAATTATTAGCTTAGAAGTCACTTTGGCACTTTTAAGATTTTTACTCTTATGATCGAGACTTATCGAAAGTTGTAAGTATATCTCCTCAAAGTTGATTTCTTCTTTAGACTTAGGATTAGTTTGAAAAAATAACCATGAAGAGAAGTTTGTACCAGTAAAAGTGGATGATTTTAACACCATTGTTTGTTAATTATATCTTACCACTATCTCTTGAAAAATAACTTCTTGTGCATCTAGAATATTTTAAACAACATGAAAAACTATTTGTTCATCTTTTTCTTTTTCACTCTCTTTCTCAAGTTCTTTCTCCTTATTTGTCTCCTTTTATATCTCCTTTATATCCTTTTCTAGTTATTTCTCCTTAGGTTTAGTTATTTCTTATTTCATAGACACCTCCTAAAATGTAGTCACCTCTCAATAGTTACTTTCTCTCACTCTTTTTGTTTTTGTATGGAAAGAATGGTGGGGTGATCCTCAAAAGGATATGGAGGAGGAGTAGAAGGATGAATCATGAATTACTTTCCCATCATCCTCCATATCTTATGGAATGGTAGCTAAATCAAATGAATGAATTTGTTCAAAATTAATCTTACTATTATCTCTTCTTCTTACTTTAAGTTCATCTCTGTAATCAATCCAAAATTCTTCAAGTGTAGGAATGTGCATATACTCAAGATAAAATATGTTTTGAGCTATGCCTTTGCAATCAAAATTTTCTCTAGATTTAATATGTGATTGATTGTATTTGTGATACATTTTTGTTTACACATTCTTGGCCTTATATATACTTGCACAATGATAATGACCAATAACAATAGGAAAACCAATAGAGGAATGATGAACTTTTGATTGTAAATCATGCAAATCTACTAACTACCTATATAGCTCCATAAAAATCCATTTGTTAGTAGGGTACCTTGGACATTTTACTGATGTACCTATCAAACTACCAACTTTGAAATATTTGAAATTCAATAATTGAATAAAAATGCATCCAAAATGGGAAACTTCCTCCCAAGCTATATCTAGTAATGTTTTGGACTTTAAGGCAACATTTAATCTATGAATGATTTCATAAAAGAATCCATCATTTACCCTCTTATAGTTCTTTAAGTATCCAAACAAAGTTAATTGAGGGTAATACTCATATATAGGCTATGTTTCCAACATTCCTTTTGTAGTTAACCTATAAAATTCTCACTTGGTGTTGTTGCATATACCAGATATGAAGTCATTTTGAAATCAAAAGTTTGTAATAAATTACTTAACTGGTGATCAATGTTATCACTTATCAATATTTACTATTCAATCATTTTAGAAATCCTATTCACATCAATAGCCCTAATGTATGCATACATCCAAGTTGAAAATCACTTAGCATTATTCTTTCCATTTATTCTACATAACAACTGAGTGATATCATCCACTTCATGAGCAAAATCAGATCTTACTATTTTCTTTGGAAATCTTTAAGGTTGCTTTGCTTTCCTCAGATAATTAGTAATCATTATCTTAATGCAATCAAATGTCTTATTCTCCCATTAACTTTTAAATTTCTACATTTATACATCAAGAACTTTAGGTCTTATTGGGATATTCAAATAGTAATCAAAATATTGAACATCTAACCTTATCACTACATTGTTAGTAGTATATTTTACTATCCTAGTAAGAGAGTCATAGTACTTAGCACACTCTAGGATAAAGTCAGGAAGTTATGTAAAACTTGGAAATGTTGTAGCTTATAGGATCCCACTATTGGTCATTACTTTCATGATTGGTATCTTGATTATGGATTTTAACCTTTCTAACAACTTAGTTATAGAAATGTGTCCCATATTAGTATCACTTATCTCAGACAACTTGGAAGCAATACAAGACTCAATAGGATATCCTTTGTATTCATACTTCATCTTTGCCTCTTTTGATTTCTTAACTTATTTTTTCTTATCCTTCCATCTCCTGCTAGATCTTGTTACTTCTTCTAGTGTTAGCTTAGGAACTTCTTCAATCAAATTTACTACCTCTTGTAATCCAGTTGCTTCTTATTTTGATCCTAACATATTTTGTGATTAATACCTGACATATTTTTTGAATGCTCTTGAAAAATCAGTAATTAATCCTACTAATTTGAAAAAGGCTGAACAACTAAGTTAGGTTATTTTCCTGAGTAACATTCTTAAGCAAGCTTTAAGTTATAAGTAACTTCCAATAGTAGAAAGCCTTGAAAAATCTAGGTAACCCATTCAAAGTGATGGGGTGTTGAAACTCTAGGAAGGTCTAGGAATTCTACAAGACTTAAGTCTTAGAAACTCTAATCAAGTGATAAGCATTTACAATTGTGGGTTTTTCTAGATAAGTTACTCAATTTTGAGTGGTCAAGTTTCTTGGGTTCTAAAACTTAATGAATCATAAGTAGTGAGTAATCAAAACCCTGTGCAAGTAGGTAGTTGTTAAAAATCCAAGTAGGCAAAGTCTTTTGTGAGCTTCAAGTTTCTTAGGATAAGATATTGGGGTTCAAAACTCTAGGAATTAAGAAGTTGTGAAAATCCCAAGCAATATGTTCTAGGTCAAATTCTAAGGCATCTTATAGGAAAAATTCATGTTTTGAGATCTTCTTTAGGGGTTTTCACATGCAAAATGTCTCTAAGGATTTTACAAGGTTTTACAACATCTTGCATGTAAAGAAAGACAAATAATTGTAGGCAAAACAAGAAAATAATAAAGAAACCTTCGAGGCAAATAATGGAAACTTACCAGAGGAAAAATGAGATGAACATCCAATAAGGAGACATGAAAGCAAAGGGGAAATAATCTACATACATTGACTATAAATGGGTCATGAAGGAATTGATAAAAAAATCACTCCAAAAGCTCAAATGGTGTCAGTCAAGATTTGTAACTTTGGAAACCTAGGTTATTCTGAATAGTGCTTTGCTTTGTGGGCTTATGAAACTACTTAACTTTAGCTTTCACTAGAAACAAAGTCATTACTCAATTCTAGTTTGATCTAGATGGATTAATTTGGGTTTATTGAGACAAATTAATTCAAAGGGAATAATTAAAATAGTTTTGAGAACTTGAATTGGCCTAACAATGAGTCCTAACACTTAGTTTCTTGAATCTCTTGAAATGATGAACAAAATGGGTTTTATGAGGATGACCCAGGTAGGCACTTTCTAATCTTTTAGATCAATTTGAAGCAAAAGGGAATGAAAGAAATCATAATGATAACAACTAAAGACTAAGTCTTATTTATGGAAATGAGTTTTAACAAGAACAACTAACTCACAAAAGGCAAATGGCAAAAAAATTACTAAGGGTATCCCAAAATTCTATATGTAAAATTTTGGGTGACACCACACCTCTAAAAAGGTTTCACTATAATATGTTGAGTTTTAATTTTGATTATCTCCTAGCATTTCCAAAAATGTTTCACTAGGAGTTTATTCTTCTTCTACATCAATGTGTTCTTGTCCCCACTAATATTCTATAACTGGTATGTCATCATGTATGCATTTTAACAAGGTATGATTCTATTGATCCTAATAAACACTTGTGGGAGGTAGAATGCCAATATAATGGCTAGGTTGGTTAGTGGTAATGGCATGTGGAATGGTAATGGAATGGGGATAGGCATCACAATACTCATAGAATATATTAGGAGAACTTGTGTCGAATATGAATAAATCATCCTCAAAAATTGTAGAAGGATCAAAAATTTGTTCAATTGATCTACAAGATATGCATAATCAATATTGTAATAGCCACAAACATATTCTAATTCTAAAGCTGAGTCTAATTCAAAGGACTCTAAATATGATGTTGAGAATGACATTGATTTTGATTATGATGCTTTATCTAATGTTAGTTTAGGAATAAAACCTAACTTCAATTCTAATTCTTTATCTAATGTGTATACTACTACAATGATGTCTTGTTTAATGTTTAGTTTTGGATAGGTAACAGCTTGTGATGGCATAATGGGCTCCATAGAGACTAGTTTGTCAAAGTGAGACTCCTCATTGATAGGAAAAAGTTTAAGAGATAACTCTTTAGAGACTAACTTATCAAGGGGAAGCTCTTTAAAAATAGGCAGATGGTCTAGATAATGATTTTCCCAAAGGTGGTTATAATCATTAAGAAGTGACTCAACAAAGACTGACTTATCAGAGTGAGACTCTTGAATAATAGGTATAGTATAAAGAAGTGATTCATCATTAGTTGACTCATCATAAATGGTTGGTTTAATAAAACCATCATGGCTTGGTTGGTTCTCTTGGCCTTGCTTTACAATTAGTTATAAAATAATAGTTTTTAATATATCTTGGTCTTTAAATGATTGGCTCAGTTGGAGAGGTACTAATAGATTCAATTTTGGTTGGTTGATTGGTAGGGTTTTCTAAAGTGGGTAATGGTTGGTAATGGATGAATAATGGTCAAAGGTTTGGTAATGATAGGTCGTCATGGAGATTGATTTATCACACAATCCAAAGGATGAGGTCTTGGAGTTATAATGGTAGGGAATAATGGAGCTTGGTTGCTCACATAATCCAAAGGATGAGGTCCTAGTATATAAATTTTAGGGCATTGTGGAGATTGGTTGCTCACACAAGCCAAAGGACAAGGTCCTAGAGTGGTAATGGTAGGGTGTCATGGATCTTATTTACTTGTATAAACTAAAGGATGAGGTCCTAGTATAGAAATGATAGGGCATTATGGAGTTTGGTTTCTCACATAATCCAAAGGATGAGGTCTTGGAATGGAAATGGTAGTCCTTGTATGTTGTAGATCTTGGTGGCTCATGCAGTCTAAAGGAGGGTTAATAGTAAAAGTGGGGGATTAAATCTCATGATCAATAAAATGGAAAACATCATATGTTAACCTACCAAATGAAGGTATCACTAAATCTGGTACTTGGATTTGTTCTCTAAATTAAGGATTGTAAGGAGGATATGAATCCATCTCATAAACCACTTCTTAATCATAGGGGTCTTGAGAAAAGTCAATTTATGCAAACATTATATCATAACTTAGATCGTACCTAACTCCACCATAAGTGTAGCTAGACATATCTACATCAATAATGAAATATCTATAAAAAGGACTAGAGTTATACAAAATCCTTAATATGATGTCCAAAGGACAAAAATTTTAAA
Organism: Torreya grandis; assembly: GCA_037957365.1. NCBI lineage: Eukaryota > Viridiplantae > Streptophyta > Pinopsida > Cupressales > Taxaceae > Torreya > Torreya grandis. Next base: position 1,038,711 of record JARHVA010001840.1, read on the forward strand.
CTTCATCAAGCTTGGTATATGGGAACTGTATCTCCAAAATGGTATGTACTAAAACTTAGTATAAAACAATCTAACATCATATGTCTAATGTCAAATGTCCCACACATAATAGGTTAAGTGGTTTAAAAAAATATAACATTTCAAACTCTAGTTTCAAAATGTTCATGTAGAGTAATTTTTACTCTACGTCATATTTAATTTATTCTTTGATCCGAGTGATGCAATTTTTATTCCTACACCCTTGGATGTAGTCGTAGAAGTTTTGATGCAAAGGGCTAGTTTATTTTGACTAAGTGTCAAAATATAGTGAAAGCTGCCAAGTGTCATCCTCCAGCTGCGGGACCTTTTCCCCCTTTTGTTTCTTTCATTCATTTGCCTATGTATCACATTTGAGTGGAAGTCACCATGTGTCACCTTCTAAAATAAAGTAAGCCATCTGGTGATTTTGAAAGCCCCTTTTGCAACTTTCCAGAGAACTGCAGACCATGTCACATACCCAATCACAGTCAAGCAGAATGTACCACGTGTCAACATCCGAGTCTCATATTAGTGTCTGCACTTCATTCAAAGACTTTCAACATAAAGTAGTAGAGGCAGCAGAGGCTACCAAGTGTCACTCTCTGGTCCCTTTCTACTCCATCCCCAAAAGAGAAGTAGAAAGCACCACGTACCCCTAGATGAAGAAGCTAAAGATGCCACTTATCTTCCTCAAAGCTACAAAAGCCTCCACATGTCAACACCTGAGAGAATCATCATCAAGCTCTATTGACAAATATAAAATGATGGTGGATCCCAGGTGTTACTTCAAAAGTCTACGAAAGCTGCCAAGTGTCACCAACCATAGAAGTCTAATATGTGTCCCGAATAAATCTACAACATAGCCAAAGAGAAGTGGAGAGAGCCGCGTGTCTTTGATGAATTAGGCAAAAGGTGCCACATGTCATCCTCTAGTGCCTCTTAGACCATAAAGAGAATTTTCATGAATCGGTTGTGTCCTCTCCCGTATCTAATAAAATAGAGTGTCCATCTATTTGTTAAAGTGAAATGGAGGGAAAATTGGCTGGAGTTATTTGAAGTAGATAGAACAGTGCACCAGGTAGATTTATGGGGCTTACAAGCATTAAAAGTGCCATCTGTTTGTCCCCTAACAATGGAGGTAGAGTGGATAGGTGTGTTGCCCAGTAGGTGATGGAATTTGAATTTCAGGCACAAAGAGAAGGTACCAGTCAGGGATCGCCATGCCACAGTAATGGGTAGCCGCTCTTCTCCAGCATGGCCTTCCCAAGGCATTAATGGGCCATCAATTTTCCCCCTATGAGTTAATCCAAAATTTTAAATTAAGCGAGAAAGAAGATGATGATGTAGGGAGACATCTGAGTCTATATAAGTAAAATTGTAAAATCAATAAAAAGGGGGGAATTCTCATAGTTTTAGACTATCTGAAGTTTGTGGCCAATAATATCATTAGTTCTTGTCTCAATTTTCTTGAGTTGTAAAGTTTATGTAATCATGCATGTTTCTGTGCCCCTTATGTGGCTAAATGAATTGAGGAAATTTGAGCTCCATGCCTTTATTGATGTTATCTGTGTTGTTTGCAAAGTAGTCTATACTGTAGATTTTCTAGAGTGGTGATTGAAAATGTTATTTACTTTTGTCTCATTTTCTTGAATCTGAAGATTTACATGATTGTGCATGACTTTTGTGCCTCATATGTGATTGGAAGATTCTATTAAGAAGATTGAACACTATGCCTTTGTTGACAATTCATGTATCTCATCAAAAGACTCCCCTGTTGTGAGCCTCTATTTATATTATTCTAATCTTTTACATTGATCATGCACTTGTCTGCTCTTAAATGTAATAGAATCACATAATAGTTTCACTATGATTAGGTTAGGATTAGGATTACTCTCAGGCACATTGCCATGGTTAGGTTTCAATTCTTGCATTTTGCATTTCTGTTTAGTCTCTTATCCCTTTTCCCCAACACCCAATACAAAAGAAGAGACTAGCTTCTCTAAAATCTAGAGGTTGTTTTCAACCTACATTGTCCCATAGCTTGAAACTTCCCATTGTTGTTGATTAATAGCTAGCACAATTTTAAGACATCAACAGTTTTTGGCATGCCTAATGGGACTAGTCTTGAAGTCTCTTTCAAGACTACATGAACTAGAGAGCTACGAGGAGTCGTAGTTGTACTTGTACCAAATATGGGAGCCCCTATACCCCCAATAAATTATGCAAGCTTAAATGTTGATGAGGAGGAAATAATCTTAGACTTTCTTCTCACTTTGCAATATAGCTATGAATTGGTTACAGATGAATAGCTTAGCACTAGGCTTCAATTACATGTGCAAAATTATTGCACTCTGTCAAAATTATCCATCCAAGAGGTCAAAGTCATGAAAAAGGAGGATAATGCAACAAAGGATGAGTTTTATGTGATCTGCCACGAAGCAAAGGAAATAGATCAAACCATGATGCACTTTAGAGGGAATGTGCAAAACAAAGGGCTAACGGTGATAAACCAACAGCCACTAATTTCTTAGTGAAGAGCACCAGTATGAGGGATCAACATTCAACAAGCTTCCAAGGACAAGCAAAGTATGTATATGTTGGAAGCATGTTCAATTCTAATCCACTCAAATACAAGCCAAGCAAGGTGACAGGCAAGAGGAGTAGGTCACAAAATCTCCTTCCCATTCAATTATTTGTCTGGCACCATAAGTCTTCTCACCATAAAGGAGACTTCAAAAATATTCCTTTTGATCCAAGAGGGAGCCAAATATACCCAATTAGCTATATATAGTAGTTTGCTTTCAATTTTGTTGCTCTATTTTCCCATTCTTTCTTTCTCTATTCTTTTAAATAAGTGTTCGTTGAGCACGTGGCCGCATAGCAGGAGTCAAGTTCTTTTTGAGCAAGCTCAAAAGTCATGGTGGTTACCAATAATTGTAGAGTAATTTTTACTCTACGTCATATTTAATTTATTCTTTGATCCAAGTGCTGTAATTTTTATTCTTGCACACCTTGGACGTAGCTGTAGAAGTTTTGATGTAGAGGGCCGATTTGTTTTGACTAAGTGTCAAAATGTAGTGGAAGCTACCAAGTGTCATCCTCCAGCCACAGGACCTTTTCCCCCTTTTATTTCTTTCATTCATTTGCCTATGTATCACATTCAAGTAGAAGCCACCATGTGTCACCTTCTAAAATAAAGTAAGCCAGCTGGCGATTTTTGAAGCCCCTTTTGCAACTTTCCAGAGAACTGCGGACCATGTCACGTACCTAGTCGCAGTCAAGCGAAACGCCCCACATGTCAGCATCCGCATCTCATATCAGCATCTGCACTTCATTCAAAGACTTTCAACATAAAGCAATAGAGGTAGTGGAGGCTGCCAAGTGTCACTCTCTGGTCCCTTTCTACTCCATCTCCAAAAGAGAAGTATAAATCACCACGTACCCCTAGATGAAGAAGCGAAAGATGACACTTATCTTCCTTGAAGCCATGGAAGCCTCCACATGTCAACACCCAAGAGAATCATTGTCAAGCTCTATTGACAAATATAAAATGATGGTGGGTCCCAGGTGTTACTTCAAAAGTCTATGGAAGCTGCCAAGTGTCACCATCTGTAGAAGTCTAATATGTGTCCCAAATAAATCTACAGCATAGCCAAAGAGAAGCAGAGAGAGCCACGTGTCTTTGATGAATCAGGCAAAAGGCACCACATGTCATCCTCTGGTGCCTCTTAGACCATAAAGAGAATTTTCATGAATCAGCTAAGTGTCCTCTCTTGTATCTAATAGAACAGAGTGTTCGTCTATCTATTAAAGCAAAATGGAGGGAAATTAAGCTGGAGTTATTTAAAGTAGATAGAATAGTGCACTGGGTAGATTTATGGGGCTTACAAGCATTAAAAGTGCCATCTATTTGTCCCCTAACAGCAGAGGCAAAGTGGACAGGTGTGTGGCCTAGTAGGTGATGGAATTTGAATTTTAGGTGCAAAGAGAAGGTACCAGTCAGGGATCACCATGCTGCAGTAATGGGCAGCTGCTCTTCTTTAGCATGGCCTTATTGAGGCATTAATGGGCCATCAGTTTACCCCTATGAGTTAAGCCAAAATTCTAAATTGAGTAGGAAAGAAGGCGATGATGTAGGGAGACATCTAAGTCTATATAAGTAAAATTGTAAAATCAATAAAAAGGGGGAAATTCTCATAGTTTTAGACTATCTGAAGTTTGTGGCCAATAATATCATTTACTCTTGTCTCAATTTTCTTGATTTGTAAAGTTTATGTAATCGTGCATGTTTCTATGCCCCTTATGTGGCTGAATGAATTGAGGAAATTTGAGCTCCATGCCTTTATTGATGTTATCTGTGTTGTTTGCAAAGTAGTCTATACTGTAGATTTTCTAGTGCGGTGATTGGAAATGTTATTTGCTTTTGTCTCATTTTCTTGAACCTGAAGATTTACATGATTGTGCATGACTTCTGCACCTCTTATGTGATTGGAATATTCTATTAAGAAGATTGAACACTATGCCTTTATTGACAATTCCTGTATCTCAACAAAAGACTCCCCTATTGTGAGCCTCTATTTCTGTAATTCCAATCTTTTACATTGATCATGCACTTGTCTGCTCTTAAACATAATAGAATCACATAATAATTTCACTATGTTCAAGTTAGGATTAGGATTACTCTCAGGTGCATCACCATAGTTAGGTTTCAATTCCTACATTTTTCATTTCTGTTTAGTCTCCTATCCCTTTTCCCCAACACCCAATACAAAAGAAGAGACCAGCTTCTCTAAAATCTGGAGGTTGTTTTCAAGCCACATTGTCCCACAGCTTGAAACTTCCCATTGTTGTTGATTAATATCTAGCACAATTTTAAGACATCAACAGTTCCAAAGAGGTCTAATCTGGGAAAATAGAAGTTTATAGGTCTTTTGTCCAAACATGGTTTCAAAATCTAGGCTCAAACAAGGCATGTGTTAAGACTCTTGGCCAAACACAGCGTCAAAAGCTAGACTTTAAACAAAAGGATGATTTAATCTAATAAACTTGGAACACTTTAGCATAGACTAGGCATACAAAATTCAAACATGAACTTGGTTAGTTGAAATAAGGCATAAGGAAAAAATGCATATGAAGATATAGGTTGTTTCTCTTAAATAAAAGGCACAAATATCAACAAATACTAGGCTCCTTTAAATAAATAAGATAGACAAAATTAAATAACATTATGGTACTAAGTAAAGATCTAGGCAATAGTTTTCAAAGTTGGGTAATGAATTAACCTGAGTTTCACAACCCAAAAGAGAAATATTGATGTATAAGCCTTAGTTGAACAAGGCATAAATAGAAATCAATCAATGTTTGAATTTGAACTTGGCAAGGTTAATTAAAAAATCAACTTGGGAACTAGGCATCTTCAAACAAACAACAAGTTAGACAAAATGAAATGGCATAATGGCACAAGACAAAGATTCAAAAGACATACATGGCATTGGTTTTTAAAAATGGCATTTGGTACAAGGTAAACAAATCTTGAAATAAATCAAGCAGTGTAATGACATTATCATGCTTTAATTATGTAACAAATAGTTATTTTAAGAATCAAAAGGCATAAAATATTGAAATAATTTGGGCAAGATAACATTACCTATTTCAATCAAGTAACACACATAATTAAATTTGGCAATAAAATTTAAGGTAAAGGTGTGTAACAAAATGGCCAGCATAACATCTCCTCAAACAAAGGTGTGTCATATAAACAAAACTTGGTATGATATGGAATATTAAACATATGGTTTTAGACTCAAAATACCAAGCAATAAAAGTATGAAATGATATAACATCTAAATGTAATGTCCTAGATCATATAACTAACAAGGTTGGTCAAATGGGCTTAACTAAAATTATAGTTTTCAAATGTCTAGATTGGTCCCAAGTGTGGCTAACACTAGAGATGCCTCACATAAATTGAGTTCATATTAGTTAACTTACTATGCAAGGGTTTATTCCTTTGCATAGTGATTCCATCCATGTATTTCTTAGTGGAATCCCTTGGTGAACTAGACCTAACTCAGGTCTTAGTTATGAAAGGAGAGGTTAGTCTCTCAACACCCGAACTCTTACAATATGTGTGCCCTAATTTGTATACCCTGGTGAGGAGTGGAGTTGAAACACTATTGAGAGATGAAACCCTAGGTCAATGATTCCCTAAATAACTTGTGAATAATCTATGAACTCCCTTTCATAATCTAAATTATATGAAATAAATAGCTAAGTGGAAAGACTTTAGAGGTTTATTTTAGATCACCCAAACCATATGGCATTTGGGGAGATCCTAGACAACATTCTTTCCATGCCTTGGACTAGGCATAAATTGAAAGTGAAAAGGCAATTTTTCTCACCCAAGTTCCACATAGGGGATGGGGGGAGAGCATACATGCACTCTTTGTTATGTGAAAAGAAACAAACAAGTTTAAATAAACATGGCATAAAATTAATATTTTCCAAAGCACGAATTAAGTGATTTAAAGTTAATTTTAAGGCACCAAAAATTTAAATGTGTTATGAAGTTTTTATCCCCCTTGGCATTGGTTGAAACTTCTAAAAATTTTGATAAACATCTAAGGCATACAAAAAATGAACTATGTTCTTTTTAAACACTCAAAGACAAAGTGAGCAAGATTAAAACACATTCAAATTTGATATTTTCCCACTTTTCAGACATGTTACAACATAAACTAATCAAAAACACCCATGTTCATTTTAATCACTTAAAACCAATTGCTCAAGATTTAGCTAACTTCATTTTAAACACCTAAAATGAAATTTTCTTGAGTCTAAACTTGTAAATTCATGTTATATTCCTAATTTGGACCTATAGGGGTTAGAGAGTTTCCTTTTGCTTTGAATAATAATCAAGGATGAGAAAACAATATTTTGTAATATAGCTCTTGGGTTTGCTCTATATTTTTCACATAGAGACCGATGCCAATCACCCGTGACTAATTTTGGTTATAGAGAACTGATGTTGGTTAGTAGTAATTGATATCAATCAATAGAGACCAAGATTGGTCACATATAAACCCAAAGGTAAAACAAAAATGACTATAAAAATGTTGTTTAGCCAAAGTTAGCACAAAAATTGACAATGATATGGTTACACATGGAAAATACAAGCTAATGAACCCAAGAAATAATAATGATGAGTGCCAAAAAGATTCAAAATCTAAGTTTTGTAAGTCATGTTTTACCCTACAACTTAACTAATTATGATCACTCAAAATTAAGATTGGTTAGGTAGAAATGATTTCAGTTATGCCTAACTAATTTTGGTCTCTTTTTAGATCCGAGTGAACAAAAAAACATAAAATATGAAAAAAAAACAAAGCTAAAACTCCAATTTTGATGATGTTCAAGCATTGATTTGAAAAGCTAAGAGTTGCATCTTAGTCTCCTTAGTATGCGGGGTTATTAGAGTCCTATTGAGCATGTTATTTTTTTATCATAGGAATTTGACAATAGAGATGAGGTTAGATCAAGTGTTAGTTTCACAAAATAATGAAATCAACACACTAACATGTTTGACATTTCTAAGCCTAGATCATAAGGGGAGCATAGTGAAAAAAATACATATGAAAGCACAACTAAAATGTAAATGATGATAAATTCCTTACCTTCCTTGAGATATCCAAATGATTTATTCATGGTTTGCTCAACTTGTGCTCAAAGAGTCTTTGGAAATGGAATTTGGCTATCTCATTCTCTCTTTGGCATCATTGTGGCTTGTGGCTTGGTATGGCTTATGCTTGTGGCCTGATGGCTTGGCTCAATATTTTGGCTTTATAGCACTATTATCATGAGTCTTATTTAAAATCCTATATTATAACTTCAAAATATCCAAGATCTCCAAATGAAGAGGTAAATACTTATATTTATAGGCTTGGAAATTAACCCCAACTCAAAGTGAGTTAAAGTGTAGTTTAAACATGGAATGGGTTCAAACCTAACCTAAATTAATTAAACCCATTAGAGTTAAAAGGTGTCAAAACCTCATGATTTTTAATGAATAGGGATGGGTGAGATATTTTAAGATATTTTCAAAGGCTTGACAACTTACAAAAGGTAATCATGAAAACTTAAGATATTCTTGATTTTTTAATTTCCTTTTTTAGATTTTTATTAATTTCACATGGATAATTTAACTAGGCATTTAATTTAGTTAAATTTTATTAATTATGCTTTGGATTTTATCATTTTCAAGATTTAATTTAACCTCATGTGTGCACTTGCCTCATTTAATAGGTCTATAGGCCAAATTTCATGTTATGATGTTGCATGATGATTAGAGATGAATCTTGAGAGGTTTTTGTTGCTTATGATAGGATACCACAATTAGGGATGTCTCAACATAACTCCAAGATTTGATTAATGATTCATAATCAAATTTGGGACATTTAGTGATTCTTAGGCTTAATTTGTATAGGTTGGTAAGAATTAGTTTGAAGTTTGATCGAAGGCTATTGGTGGCCAACTTTAGGTGTCTATAGTTTTCCCTCATATGGGAAGATGTTGCAAGCTATAGGCACAGTTACATCTTTTCAAAGAATGAAAAAGGCTTGTGTACCTAAAAAATATGATGATTGAAGAAAAATCTACAAATAATGTTTGGGAAGCCTATAATGATGCCCCTTGAGGGAGTGGCCATCGCATATGTTTGATGGACAATCCCTCAAAAAGAAGTAAGAATAAAAATGAAATTAATCAATGGGTGAGATTAATCCAAATGAGAAAATGTTTGCATGCATTGATTTAAAAAATACTAATTTACCCAAAGGAAATTATAATCAGTAAAAAAGGTTGAGTCACTAATTTTCCCAAAGGTAATTATAATCAATAGCAATGGCATATGCCCCAGTTAGGGCTAATAAGTCAAAATAATGATTAGCCCATAGGCAGTTATAATCATTAAGATGAATAGGATTGAATAATGATGTTTGATTGATGTCTTATTAGGGTATATTAGCAAGCATACCTCAAAGATATAACTATTATATAGATTAAAGATGACTAGGTGAAAATGTAGATGTGATAACATAATAATTAAAGAAGCCACAAACAACCAGGTACACAAGGATGCACAAAGTGATAAAATTGATGAATAGAGAAATAATATTTGATAAATGTGAATGAGTAATTCATACTTATCAATGTGGAGATGCTCATCCTTATTAGCATTGATATGACTAGAATGATCAAGGGGTTGATTTGATCAATGAGGGTAGGAGGATTTGCCAAGGTTACCAAAGAGAAACTTTCATGGCTCCATTGCTTATAAGAATTTTCAAGATAATTTTTACTATAGCACATGATGGTATGTCACATGATAGAACACCTTGAGAAATTTTCCATAATACGCATAAGGACTGACTCCTGATCCAATAAATAATTGAAAATAATGCACCAATGATAAAAACCATGATGACAATGTTGATTTCTAAATATGTATGGACTCAAGAATAATATGAAAAGAATTGCCTAATAAACACATAGACTAAGTTGATGCACAATACCAAAAGCAAACAAATAGGAAAATAAATAAACAAATAACTAAGCAAATAAACACAAAAAAACATGAAGTAAAATCAAAAGAAAGCATCCTAACAATGGATTTGCTCTAGTAGGGGTGGATCGAGGATGACTTACTAAGATTAAACAAGACAAATGTTTTTGGATTTTGAAATTTTTGAATGTTTTTAGAATTTTGAGGTATCTTAACTCATTAGAGAATGACAAGATACCACTCGTAAAATGGTAAGACCATTGGCTAAGATTACTCATAAAATGGCAAGAGCTTATGAAAAGGGGGATTGGTCTAACCTCAACGTGAATCAATAATGGCATACATAGTCCCATTAGGACCTTAATTCATAGTAACTCCATCCAGACAGAAGGTGGTGAGACTCAACTAGGTCATAACAAACTCTCAAATCTAGCAAATGGTGAAGAAAATGAGAGTAGTAATGGCAAGGTCATGCAAAAATGTATGGTATAGGTGTTTTTCCTAATTTTCTCATAAGCAATTATAATTAGGAAATAATGGTATAGGTCTATGGTACTAATTTTCCCATAGGTGGTTATAATTAGTAACACAAAGTAGACTATTGATTTGCCCATAAGCAATTATAATCTATAGAACCAGTCAAAGATGAATGAAAGATAACTTTCCATATCCATGAATGAAAGATAACTTTCCAGATCCACTACCACACTACTTTCATAGACTATCATTTAAAAATGAAATTATAAAACTATTGAGATTGGATCATAATCCCCTCATGAAAGGTGCATGAAAAACCAAAGGAACCAAGATCAAAATGGGTTGGGTAGGATGGCTAAAAGTAGGCTTTGGTCTAATAGATATGGCATGGTAGAATGGTATGGGGTATTGCATTATTTAAGATGATGATGGTCAGATGGAAATTGGATATAATGGTAATAGCCTTTCCCCCAAGTGATAAGGCAAATGATAGGGTATGAAACAATGGAAAGAGTAAATGGTAAAATGATAATTGCAAGGTAAATGTGTTTGTAAAATGATGAAGTTAAATGTTTTTGTCCAAGGTGAATGATTCTCTTTTTCTTATTGATGTGAAGATACACATCTTGATCAAAATATGACACAACTAGAATAATCAATCATGTAAATTGATAACACACACAACTTCTAAATAGATGCTCTATCAATAACTTGTTATATATTTGGATGCCAAGAATGTTCTTGTGATCTTTATTAGTCATTGATTATGTTTCCTTCAAACATCAGGATAAGGTATTTGTGTAGCCTTTGTAAACGAAAGTATAGCCAAGGATGGTAAATATGGATAAATAGTGGATGATAGGTATGATTTGGTAATGTATAGGTGGATGATAATGGAATGTATAATGGCTGAGAAATAAATGAATATCAAGATTTTTTAGGCACACATAATGTTGATCATTTTATATTCTACATAATTTTAGATGTGGTGGGGTTGAATACTTTTGAATATGATCTTTATAAGACCATAATATTTTTTTATTATTTAGGCCTAAGAGAAGCTACCATCTAATTATGTTGTATATTGGAAGCTATGTTGATTTTATCTTTGATTTTGTCTTCATTAAGTAGTGAATAAATATTGTGCTCAGCTATTGGTACCTCGACATGGTTTTCACCAGTGAAGTTGTCTTGATTATCCCATAGTGCCTTTGAGAAGATTTCACTAAGTAACATTGACTTTTGACTTTTATTGTCTTCTATCACCTTTGAAAAGGTTTCACTGGAAGATGTTGAGTTTAAATTTTGATTGTCCCCTGGTGCCTCCAAAAAGGTTTCACTACGATATTATTCTTATTCTACATGAATTTGGTCTTAGCCCCCCTGATATTTTGTAACTGAGATGTCACCATGTATGTAGTTTAACAAGGTGTGATTCTGTCAGTCCAAATTGACACTTTCAGAAAGTGGAATTTCAATATAATGGCTAGGTTAGTTGGTGGTAATGGCATGTGGAATGGTAATGGAATAGGGAGAGGTAGCACAATCCTTATAGAAGATAATAGGAGAACTTGTGTTTAAGCTGAAGTAATCATCCTCAAAAACCATAAAAGGATCACAAATGTATTCAAACTAATCTATAATGTATGCATAACTAATATTTTAAGATCCATGTACATATTCTAATTTTTAAGCTAAGTCTGACTCAAAGGACTCTAAATCTGATGTTAAAGACTTACATTTATTCTCCTTTTAATGTTATATATGATTTCAATTTAAGAATAAAACCTAACTTCAATTCTTATTCTTCATCTAATGTGGACACTAATATAATGATGTCTTATTGAATGTTTAGTTTTGGACAACCAATGGCCTATGATGGTTGTTGATATATCCTAAGGGAGACCCCCTTTGTTCACAAAATTCAGAGAATTTATGTGTTTTGAGTCTTCAAGATAAAATTATGTAATCATGAATCATTCTAGAGATTGTCACAATTGAATAATTTTACCAGGCATGTGGAAGTTGCTCTCAGAGTACTTCATACAAATTTAAAAAGTTTTCTTATTTTATTGGAACCAATGCACTTATCACATTAAATACCTATTATAAGTGATAATTCTTGGTATAGATATAGCTAGCAGGGATGTTCTAGTAATGATTTGTTTTTTAATTATACCAGCTCACTAGGGTTACAACTCTTCTCTTTTCCATTCAAGAAAAAAAGAATTAAAGAACTAATGAGTTCAAAAAGAGTAAAAGAGAAAATCAAAAGTCTCACATGATCAGATAAGGTCAATGTACCATGCATCATGATGGAAAGAGAAGAAAAGGAGCCCAAGGTATCTTTATCAGGGATATGGATGCCTGGCTAGCAATGGAGCAATGCCTAAGCTTCCTTTATTTTTTAAGTTTTAATAGACACTGGATCAAAAACTACAGCTTCATCAAGCCTTAGAAGAACTCATCATATCAAGGGTTAAATAAATTACACATTTGACATACACAAATCCAAGAAATTAGAAAGCAAGTATGTTGTGTGAATTAACTTGGGAAGTCTTCTTCATGTTTCTAATTTAAGTATTCTTCTATGGCATACTTAATCATTGATTTAACGATTTCTAACCAAATTTATAGGTTTTTTAACACTCAAATGCATTCCCCTTACCCACTTTTTTTAGATTATGGTCTTAAATTTTATCCTTCTTTTATATGATTATGTAAAATATGAGAAAAGACTAATTATTGGCTTTTCATACTTTGGAAAGATGGTGTTTTTTTTATATATTTCTTGGGCTAATTGTATTAATGCACTTTAGGAGTTTCTTTGAATTATTCAGAGGTTCAAAACTTAAGTAATTTAGAGAGTTTATTTAGGCATTTTGTATTTGATATTTTATCTAACGAGTTTGATATTTAGGTTTACACTTTTTGGGTATTTTATCTAGGTTGATGCACATTTTTCATGTTTTTGTCCTAATTATTTCATGACTTATTCTCTTGAGACTTATGCAATTTTTCTTTGTCATGTTTTTTGCTTTTGGGTTTATCTTTTTTGGGATTTTGTCTTTGGAACTTTTGTTCCATAAGATTTGTCTTCAAGATTATTGCATCAAACATTTTCTCTAAAATAATTTCTCCAAAGCCATTCATCCTTGTCAGGTTTATTTCCTCAAGCATTTTGTTTGCAACATTTTCAGTGCAATAATTTACCTGATCCATTTTCCCCACATCATTTTTCCTGATAAAAAAGACCTACCCTTCAGGATTTTAGGAATTGCCTTTTGGGATTTTTGAAATGAACCTTATGACCCCTTTTCCCTTTGAACTTACCCTTAGATACTTTTTTCCTAGACATTTTACCCTATGAAGTAGGCCCTTTGGACCTTTATCACTTACCCTTCAAGATTTTTGAAATGGGACTTTATCCTATGAGTAGATCCTTCAAGACTTTTGACATGGATGAAATTCCCTATGAAGTAGACCCTTCATATTTTTGCTTGATCAAAATGACCCTTCAACCTTAACCCACCTGCCCTTCAACCTTTTTGAAAGTGCCCTTTAGCCTTTTGAAAGTATCCTTTGGGAATTTTGTCCTAGGCCTTTGTCCTTTGAAACTATTCTTTCAGATATTTTATTTGAGACATCATTCCTTTGACCTTTTTGAGACCATTCCTTTACACTTTTTTTTATAGATTTTGCCCATTAGCCAATTCCTTTGGAATTTGTGTCTCAAATATTTCATCCAATGAAAATGACCCTTCAGAATAATTTATTTGCACATTTTGTTAGAGAGAATTGGTTCTTCAAGAGAATTTTTGTAGACATTTTTTCAAACAAAATTCCCCCTGCATAGATGTCCCACAACATTTCCCTCATAACATTTCCCCTACAATAATAACCCTAACCAAAATGATTGAAATAATAAACCATAATCCCCATATAATTTCCTAAGTGGCACCCCTGTACTTTAGTTTATTTTATTTATTTATTTTTGTGTGTGTGTGTGTGCATGTGTGTTAAGTCATTATTCATTTATATTTATAGGAGTGAATTTAGAAGTGACATAGGTCAAGCTCACATAAATTCAAAGAGTTAAGCAACAAAACTTGAAAGTGTGCATTAACTCATGTGTCAAGGATATAGTAGTGCATAATTAAGCACAATGACAAAGGTTTTTTCAAATATCCATGAGAGTTCTTAGTGGCAACATCTTGGGAGCCTAGATAGAAAATCAATGACCTGTGGGTCCTCCCATATAGTCAACAAGTCAAGAGCCTAAGAAACCTGTAGAGCTTCCAAGTGGCATGCTTGTGACCCATCATGTAGAAGATCTAACAATGTGAGTAATAGGTGGACTTTTTAATGATTCAGACAATAGTCATATTTTAAAAGTTATAAACAAAGTTTACAAGGCTTGATGCTATCAAAGATAGATTTTGAGTTAAGTATTGCTCACTAAGGTGGATATATTCAAAGATAAAATTCTAGATGACTAGGGTTAAACATGCAAGACTCCTCAGCCAAGCTAATAAACTCAACTATTTTTTCATGAAGAGGCTATTTTCAACCACTTCTAGATGAAATCAGTCTTAAGCTACCACTTTTAGTGCCACCTCAACATCTATAGTTCATTCATGCCATGTTATGCCAAAGATCACTCCTAGCTTGTGCATGCTATTTTCTAGGCATTCCACAAGTCCAATATGCCATAAATAGGATAACTCACCTCTTTTTACATGACAATTTTAAATTGCATGATTTCCTTTACTGGGTGTTCAAGCTGCATAACTACATCTCATCTTGGAGATTTCTTATATAAAATTGGGTAGAACCCATGGCCTAATATATCTTTTTGTTATTAGTTATATTTTTTGTATTTTGAATGTATTTACAAGTTGTAACCTTTGGAGAGAAATAAAGTTGAATATTTTCCTTTCTTGTCATGAGAGATATTTGTGTGTGTGCAAGTTGTTTGATTATTTATGGAATCTTTGCTTCTTTGTTTCAATTTTAATAAATTTATCTATGGTAGTTTACCCTCTTTAAAATATTGTTTGGAATAAATATCTCTTTCCCTTTTGTGAAAATAGCTAAAATACTACCTCTAATTTCCATTTGTATGAGTCTGTTATGTTTATCAAGAAAGCATTAAAATCCACTATAAAATATTTGGTGAAATCACTGTATTTTTAGTTTTCTACAAATTTCAATTATTTAACCCTTTTCCCCATCAAAACCCTAGTTTAGGATTGAAAATCACTAAAGAGCGAGATTTCCATAAAACTAGTATTTTATCATTTTGAATCAGATTTAGCGAAAGGAAGTCAGCCTTCTCCAACTATTAACCTCAAATTACAAAGGTCCCATTACTTTGGAGGTTTTTCCATTGTATCATTAGATAATTTCATAACAAGCTAAAGAATCTAGATAAATGCAATCCTATGTGATAATAGTTTTTGGCACACCTAGTGAGACCCAAAAATTACATGGATATTGGTGTTATTCTTAACAAGAATTGTATGAGTTTTATGCAAATATCAAAGCACCTAGTGAATCCACTAGATTACAAACTCACAATTTGAAGGTGACGTATGCCAAGCAAACAAACAAGATCATCTACGGTAAGAGGGCTGATTTTTTAAAATTATCATTTTTATCTAAAAAGAGATCAAAAGTAGTCACCCCTTAGCCTAAGGTATATCCTATGGTTCTTTTCCCATATCTGTGACAACTCTTATCAATTCTATACCACCCGTAATGGTTAGAAATCTTAATTTCATAGCCTTCAATATAGGAAGTCCACTCTAGTTGGCCCAACATGATGATATACCAGTCTTGGCCTTAAAAATCCTACCATATTTTACTAGTGAAACCTCTGCCACTACTTCAAAGCACATACAAGATATTTATAACCACTATTTAATCCATAACATGGTCCAAGATAATGTTAAAATTAGACTTCCAGTCTCCTCTTTCAAGGGTAAAGCTTTATAATGGTACAAAGGCCTTACTCCTAATTCAATCCAAGTTTGGGATGAGTTAGGCACTGCAATGTGTACCCATTTTGAAGACAAAAGTGACCACCTTTCCCTCATTGAATAGTTAACTACTATTCAAAGAGCTCCTCATGAGCAAATGACTAATTTTAATTATCATTTCTAGAAGACCTAGAATAAGATCCTAGTCTTGGTCAAACCTACTATAAATAATGCTTTCTTATATTACTCAAAATTCATCAATAGTGATATAATTGTGATGATTCAGTAAATGGGTGGCACCATACTTCCTGTAGCTTATGATATTACAATAAGGGTAAAATATTATTTAATCCAAGCTAGGAAAATTACACCAAGGCCACCAATGCCTCTATTTATATAAATTTCCCCTAATTCCCCACCTAAACTTACTTGAATTCCCACTATGAGAAAGGCACCTATTTTGACTCCTACACCTTCAAATGATCTATATGAGGTAAATTCATTACTTACAAGTTTTAGAAATGAGTTAGTGGCAATGAAAAGGTAGCAAGCCTAAAAATACAAACCTTTTCATCCATCTAACCCTACATACCAAGTGAATATGCAACCTTATTATAGAGATAGGTATCCATATCAAGGCAACAACCAAAAATAAGGATAGAATTCATAGCCAAGACCTCTAAACATCCATGCTTTACTAGCATTAGGAGCTTCCAAAGTTGTTATCCCTATTCAAAATAATTTGGCTAAAGAGTATGAGTGATGTTATCATTATAATTAGCCCCATAATCATAACACTTTACCTAATGGTCTAATTATTCAAGCCTTGATGGGCAAGGCACATAAATCATGAAAGGATAGCAAGAAGAATCTACTTCCCAACAAGCAGACACATAAGAACCTACTCAAAGTGAAGCAACTCTTCTAAACTGACAGAAAGATGACTTTGGTAGGATAAACCAAGATGAAGAATTTTTCAATGGTGAAGGTCCTATAGCAACTAATACACATTTCAAGAAAAGATAAATATAAGTTGGTCATCCCCCCAGGGTAGAGTAAGCTTCAACTTCTATAGCTGTAACAGAATTAGTAAAGAGAAACATAGTGTAAAGGCTGCCCTTTGTACCTACAAATCAATTCAAAGCAAAGGTGCCCACTCCAAATCTTGTAAAAGAGGATGCATCCCTTATAAAATCACCAATAAAGGTTTGTAATATCCCTTTTATCATAGTTGATCAAATGAAGAAGACTAATTTTAATGCCACTATGTGGAAAGCACTATCTATACCATCACAAAGGGACTTACTATAGGAGGCTCTAAATAATCTCTAGATATCAGAAAAGGTTCCAACCAAGGGGCCTACACCTATAAAAAATCTATGTCAATTTCAAGTTGATAATAAAATGGGAAAAGATGGTAAGCCTCCCCCATTCTATATTTCACTTATAATATGGAAGCATCTGGTACACAATTGCATGGTAGATTCAAGGGCTAGTAGTTCAGTAATGCCCAAGAAAATAGTTGATGCTTTGGGAATAAAATACACACCTTTTAATAAAGGAGTGGTGCAATTAAATGTGACTTATATTCAAATATTAATAACTATAAAAGGACTAAACCTCACTATTCATGTTTTCCCAATCCTATCAATTATGCAAGACATTTTAGTCATAGACCTTCCCCCCTACTTTGTTATTTGTCTTTCAAGAGATTTCACTACAAAAATAGGAGCATACCGATCTATAGATTGGTCTCACATGCTACTTAGAAGGAGATATAAAACTAGAGTAACAATAAGATCTGATCTAATTGTAAAAAAAATTATAGAACCATACAGTCCTATTCTTTCCATAGAAATGAATTATAAATTACAAGATCAAGAAGAGGGAGAAATAGATCAAGAGACTGCAACACCTATAGAAAAATTCTAGAGACTCACTTGGATGAATGGGTATTAGCCCTATAATTCAATCCTTATGACTATGTATAGGAAACAAGGTTAGGAACATATTACATTCATGAGAAAGATGTAATTATTTCAAATTTAGTTAAACCAATCAAAGATCGTCAAGGGATGTGGCAATTATTTTTTGATGGCTCAAGAAGTAAAAATGGTGCAAGTTTGGGAATTGTATTGATCTCCCCATAAAAGGAGAGCTATGTCTACTCATTCAAAATTCAATTCATCTATACCAATAATGTAGATGAATACAAAGCCTTAACTCAATGCCTCCATTTGGTTAAAGATAGAGGAATCAAGATGTTTTAGATATTTGGTAATAGTGAGCTCATCATTCACCAATTTAGATCAAAGTGTAACCAAAAACAATTTGCTAAGGTCTTACAAATGTAGGTTTTGAGACCTATTAGAAAATTTCATCACTTTAAATATTCAAGCAATACCAAGGGCATAAAATAAAGATGTTGACTGCATGGCCTCAGTGGGGTCCTATTATAACCTACAAGTCAAAATAAAGAAGAAAAATAGCCAGCATGTGAGGTTGATTGTGAGGCATTTTGTCCCTGATAATGTAACTAATTGGCAAGTCTTTGATAGTGACAAATAGATTGTAAATTTTCTAAGAAGAGGTTAATTTTTTGGATAGGAATTAGCGAAAGCAACAAGACCAATATGATGATCAGATTATTCATCTAAAAATGAACAAGATACCTATGGGTCTCATTACACTAGAAAACATCTTCAATTTAAATAACCATCTGAAAGGTGAAAAGAAGAACATTATAGTAAATGAAGAAGATTGTGAACCCATCATCATCTTAGAAGGTAAGTCTCTCAAGATAGGTAAGGTAAGCAATATTTCATAAAAGCATGGTTTTGTTCAATTATGTCAATATTTTGATGATAAATTTTCTTGGAGTTATCATGAGTTAAGAGGGTTTGATCTAAGTTTATCTTAGTACACTATAGAGTTGGATACAAATACAAACCTTATTAGATATAAATAGAGACCTATCAATCCAAATATTGAACCCCTAATGAAGAACAAGCTCTCTAAATTGATAGAGGCTAATATAATATTTCATATCAAACACTCTTCTTGGGTTGTAAAGCTGGTCTTTATTAGAAAGAAAAGTGGTGAAATCTGGTTGTGCATAGACTTTAGAGACCTAAACAAAGCATCATTGAAATATCACTATCCTCTTCCCCCTATAGAACAAATTTTTCCAATAATATTAAGATCTAAAATATTTTATTTTCTAGATGGTTATTCAATTTATAACCAAATCTTAGTATAAGAATCAGATCAATTTAAAACCACCTTCACTACCAAATGGGGCATGTACACATATAAGAAGATGCCATTTGGTCTGACAAACACAGGGGCAACTTTTTAGAGAGCCAAGGACATGACATTCAAAGTTATAATAAATGAAATAATCCTATTGTATCAAGATGATATTAATGTCTATTTAAAGCATACTAATGCACACCTGGACCACTTGAGGAAAAATTTTAAATGGTGTAGGGAATTTAGGATTCCTTAAACCCAAAGAAGTGTGTATTTTTAGTACACAAAGGGAACCTATTGGGACACATAGTGTCAAAATAAGCTCTTATAATAGACCTTGAATGAGTTATAGCCATATCTACATTAGCACTACTAAGTCACAAAAAGGGCCTACAAAGCTTTCTTGGGAAGATCAACTTTGTGAGAATATTTATATTGAGTTTCACCTTTTTGGCAAAACCCCTTACTACAATGCTAAAGGATGGAACTCTTTTTATCTAGACTCAAAAGAGAAAAGATAGCTTCAAGGCCATAAAATAGGCTATTTCCCAAGCTCCTACCTTGGTCAACGCAAACTATGATAAAGACTTTATTCTCTATGCATTTAGAGGGGAAGGAAGCATCTTAGCCATTCCAACTCAACATAATCAAGAATATTTGGAAAAGTCCATTTCTTTATTCAACTAATATTTTAAATATTACTAAGAGAATTGTAATTT
This sequence comes from Torreya grandis, assembly GCA_037957365.1. Taxonomy (NCBI): domain Eukaryota; kingdom Viridiplantae; phylum Streptophyta; class Pinopsida; order Cupressales; family Taxaceae; genus Torreya; species Torreya grandis. Next base: position 1,058,717 of record JARHVA010001840.1, read on the forward strand.
TATGTAGAATAATGTATATGTAATGATAAAATCACTCAATTAGTTTAGGCATATGCTCTCCAACAATAAAATACTTTTGATGGCAAGTCATCAAATCATCAAAGAATTCCTACTGAGTAGGGAGATAAATGAAAAATGAGAAGGATGGATTACCAAAGTCATGGAGTATGATGTGGATATAAAAATCACAAAGATTGTAAGGGGAAAATGATTATGTGAAAAACTAGCTACCAACATCAAGACTATTGAACCAGTATTTGACATAGGGTATGCTCAAATTACACCTCAGTCAGACAATCCACCTTCTTTTAACAACTAGCTTTAAGACATGACTCATTACCTACAGACTGGCAAATACCCCTATGACTTTTAACAATCAAATAAAATATATTTTCAACTCCAATCAATCCCTTATATTCTTATTGATGTAATTTTATTTTGGAAGGACATGAATGGAGTCTTGTTAAGATGTATTGAGCACAAGAAGGTTCCCAAAGTTCTTGAGCAATTTCATGATGGACCTTTAGGAGAAAATTTTTATATAAGGATTATAGCCATTAATATAATGAAAGGAGGATAGTATTATCTTGAATTATTCAAGGATGCCCATTAATGGGTAAGGAATTGTGAAAATGTGCTTATTTCACTAGCAAGCAAAGGCTAGTAGCCCTTCCTCTTAGACCAATTCAAACAAATTAGTGATTCACTTAATGGGAATTGGATTTTATTGGCATGATCAACCCACCATCAAGAATGGCTCATAAATGGTTTCTCATATCAATGAATTATTTCACATGGTGGACTAAAGTGATTGCTTAAAAAGATGCCACTGAGATGTCTATTCTATAATTCATGGATAATATAGTTTCAAGGTTTGATGTTCCTCACACCATCATATCAAATAATTATAAGGCATTTTTGGGCACTCAAGTGAGTGAATGGGATGTCAAGCATAATGTGTACCTAAGAAATCATTCAAATTATTACCCCTAGATTAATTACTTAGCTGATTCAACTAATAAAAAACTCATCAAAATTATCAAATGAATGATGGAGGATAACTAGAGAATGTGGCATATGAAACTAAAATTAGCATTATCAAATAATAGGATTATACTAAAAAGATTCATTGGTAATTCCCCTTTCATGTTGGTATATGGAAGAGAGGCACAAGTACCACTATCAATTGAGCTTCCATCTTTAGAGCTCAATCACCAATTGGACCTAATTGACAATGATGAAATGATAGTGAGATTAGCTGAACTCATGGAGCTTGAAAAAATCAGGTATCAATTGATGAAAGTCTTAGAAGAAAATCAACATAAATTAGGAAGACTTTTGATAAAAAGGCATATGTAAGGATCTTCAATGAAAGAAATGTAGTTTTCAAGTGGGATGTGGATAAAGCAAAACTAGGTAGGGACACCAAATTTAATGCAATATGGAGTGGTTTATTTATCATCATATAGTGCAAAGGATCCAACACATTCTATCTCTCCAAGATAGATGGAGTATAACTACAAATCCTGGTTAATGGGATATACCTCAAAGCTTGATTTTGAGGTAGGAACTTGTTCTAAAAAATTTAAAATTTTGTAAATAATAAGTTTGTTGTTTATTTTTCAATAAGTGCTTCTACATAGGTCAAACTCATTAGGATTTTTTATTTCTTTAGGTTATGTTATTTTTCCTTTTTTTATGTCTAGGCAAGTCCTAGTTTGTTCTTCCCTAGGTTAGAGTTTGTCAAAATAGAAGTTAACTCCATGCCCAATGGATAAGGCTACTAGATTTAAAATGATTAATAAGCAATCATCCCATAACGTTGGTTGACCTACAAAAGAAAATTATGAGTACTTGAGCTACTAATAATTGTAGATCCTTTTTTTATCTCTATCCTTCTTATAAGTAAGGGATAAATGTTCAAGAAGGAGTGTAACTAGATCTTCTAAATATAATTCATCCATGTAATGCCTGATAAGGAGATTTAGATGACTTATATTTAGAAAAGGTAGCTAGCAGTTTGCATTGTGTTTGCATGTAAAAAGATAGGTAGCTAAACCTAATCATCAGCTATTAGGCTGACCATCAATGGTTGAGGTTGAATGTCAAAATAGCCTAAAGGTCTATGTTTAAGCCTAGTAAATCTAAACTAATGAAAATAGGCCTAGGTGAGGAAAAATGGTTTGAGGGGTCTGTTAGGGGTTATGACACTTGGAAATGTGCATGTAGAATTTTGGTCTCTATATTTAACCCCTTTTAATTATGTGGCTTGAATTAACAAGCTATAAAATAAAAATAGAAGTTGGGTAGGGTCAAATTTGCCTCAATTTAGGATGAGGTATTCCCAATAATATCAGTATGTGATGAGGTTAAACAAAATTGAGTCAAGGTTTGATAAGTGGTAGGTTATAGGGTGAGATGCAGAACCTACAAATAAAAAATGACTAAGTGTGATAGGGTAGATCATGAAAATACTAAAGTTGTCAATGTTAATAGATAATAAGTCTGGTGTGAAGAAGACAAGTGACCAATGTATCATGTGACTACTATAGTCATGGTAGTGGGATACACATATTAGTCTCCAAGGTAGATTTAGTGTTTTGATGGGTATCCAAGGCAAGAAATGTTGTCATGAAAACACTAAATGGGTCAATGTGTGATGGGTATCTCAGGTAGGAAGTGCTTCTATGAAAACATAAATGATCTGGTTATTGCACTAGGTGGTGTAAAAATATAAATAGGTAACCTAGTAAGGTTAGTCAATGTGTTCAAAATGAACTAGGTAAATTCATCATAATACATGCACATAGTTTGAGAAATAGAGTCATCAATAAGGTGGACATAGGAAAATGGGTGGGTTGGGGTATGACTGAGATAACTCCACATAGTCAAATCAGGGTCTCAGGGGGACCACCATTAGGTATAGGTATAAATGGGGCTAGTGGTAATGGTGTAGGTGGTCTGAGTGTTTTAGGGGCTTGATTGATATATGATATTGATGATATGTATATGATTTTTTATTCCATATTGTGCATCAATATAGAGAGATGTATATTTTGAGAGAAAGTTGATATTAATACATTGTCACATATATTATTTTAACTATTTGATGTATATGATATATGGCATTTGATGTCTTATGCGATGCTCATGTTTATGATTTATGGTTATGGATGCTCATGGTTTATGGTTATTTGACTCAATAGCTTAGGCATGTGATGTGTAAAAAGTTAAATTATGGTGTTTTAATTCTATACATGGTTATATAGGATATGTTACGGAGGGATACATATTATGGCTCATGTTTATGGTTGTGTATTGAATGGTGATGGGGTATGCTATGATGTTTTGCTTGTTTACTTGGTTTATGGTGTAATAACATGTTTATAAGCTTACACGATGTGATGGATAGGTGAATGTTTATGGTTGGTTGTTACATGTTTACATTGTGATTGGTGCATTGGTGGATAGATGATGTTACTTGTTGACATGGTTCATGATGTTCATGATTTTGGTATGATGTTTTTTTGTTCATGTTTATAGGCATACATAGAATAATAAAAGATATGAAAAATAACATGACACCTTTTCATTAGCAAAGACTAACATGAAACCCAAATTTGGATTAGCTTAGTGAAAATAAACCTTTCAAATGTTTCACATTAGGATGCCTAGGTTGATAAATAGGGATCCTAATAGCATTATGTCAAGTAAGCTCATAGTCCCATGCATATGATATGTGCAAGGAGAAATGTGTGAAATTGGAATCATTATCAAGATTAGTATACCTTTTTTGTAGGTGTCCAAAGAGGTGGTATAAAAAATTATATGTCTATATATAAAGTGTAGATTGATTAATGCGAGAAGTCTACTTTAGGAGAACTGATTGTGGTTTTCCCAATTTTATTGTTGTTTAGGAGAGATGATTGTGGCTTCAAAAAAATTGTTGATTTTACTCTTTTAATTAATTTTAAATTTTGCTTGAGGGTTGAGGAAGCTAATCACTGTGGGAAGATTCCAAGAAATTGCTAGCTTTGACTAATTCTTTATCCAACCATCCTTTAAGGGAGTGGTCTAGATTTATATGGTTAGATCAAATGATTTTGATAACTATCCTTCGAGGGAGTAGTCCACCTTACATTTTGAAATTTTATAATGAGTTTCCAATAAATGTCCTTCACAGGATCAGTCTATGGATGCTAAGGATGACCCATAGTTTATTTTTCTATTTGATATTCCTTGTGCTTTTATTTGAGTTTGTTTAACATAAACCTATTCATATATGCTCAGTGGATTACCTTTATGAATGCAAAACTAAGCTAACATGGGGTGTTAGTAGGTGAAGAGGAGGTATAGGTAACAATAACCATAGGAACTGATCTCAAAGAGACGGGAAGTAATATGAGAATCATGCCATGGATAGAGTTATGGTATCCACAGTTCAAAATTAGGATATAGTTATGATGGATAATCACATGATTCAGTTTTAGTTGATTATCCCTAAAAAAAGAGAGGGAAATAAATGTGGCTTCAAGGGATGAGCTTAAGTTAGACAAATGATGATTGTGATCCCTATCTAATAATAAAAAGGACGTAGATACAAAGCATTAAGAGGCTCAGGTTTTGGTTTGCCTTTGAGAGAGGACAAAATATAAGCCCCTGATCCATACTTATGGGTAATGATATATGGTCAAAGCTAATTGAAAGAAAATTTCCCCCTTTTATTTTTCTCCATATTAGTGACATGTTGGTTTTCCTTTAGGACAAAATCTCTAATGTTTAATTCATGGACTTTTAGGTATTTTTTATAGGCTTATTTGATTCATTCTTGGTAGACATAAAGATGGGAAAGGGTGGCTAAATGTCATTCATTTATTAGCTCAATTTGGGCTAAACATTGTTTATGATAATCATCTTCCAAAATGAGGTCGCATAAAGATATACAAAGAAAAGGTATTTATATTTCAAGAGGCAAGATGGCCTCAACTCTAAAGACAAGAGAAAAGGGTGTAACACCAGTGGGGGTTTCAGATGCTAGTACGATATGCCCATAGGGTGAAGGGGATGTGCAAGTATCAATCCTAACCTGAGGTATTAACCATTTTGGTAAGCATGTTGTTAAGTGTTTTGTTAAAGACTTTAGCTTATCCATTTGCTTGTGGGAAATAAGGTGATGAAAAGCTAAGTTTAATATTGAATACGTCACAAAGGCCTCAAACTTGTTTGTTTTTGAAATATTTTCCATTATCAGTGATGATATTATGGTAAACACTAAAATGGTAGATGATATGATGGGTGATGAATTTGATAATCTTTTTATATTTCATCAAGATAAAGGGAATAACTTTCACCTATTTGGTAAAATATTCAATTATGATAATGATAGAATGATGTCATTATGAAGAGTGGGGGTTGATTTCACCAATAAGGTCTAGACCCCATTATTATCAAGGCTAAAAATCAATGGACACATGAAGGCTATTACTAGGTGCATGATGTAAATTAGCATGTTTTTAACACTTGACACACTTTTTCACATAATTACATGAGTCTTGGTTAAGGGTGGGCCAGTAATATCCCAGGTGGAAAATGTGCTTGGCCATAGTGAGGCCACTAAAATGACCCCCATAGATACCATCATGTGTCTCCTTAATGGCATGAGAGGCTTTTAGGCCATGGAGGCATTAGAATAGGAGGCCATATAAGCCTTGTTTATAGAGGATTCCTCTGATAATGGTATAACATGAGGTTCTCTAAATAAATTCCCAATGGGAATTCCTAGAAAGGTTGGAGGGAATTATGCCAAGGTAAAGGTAGTTGAAGGTTTGTTGGTACTAAAGGTCAGGCGGGATCTCATCCACACTAAATATGGTTGGAGTGTTTGTCTTGGTGTAGGAGGGCTTGGTTAGGTAACGGACAATGATTGATAGTTTAGAGTCTACAGGTGTTGACGGGATCTAAGAGGCAAGTGAATCTATGATATTAGAAAAAAAAATTGGTAAATCATGGGGTGGTTTAAATCTAGTAATGTTCAAATGATGTTAGGAGTTCTATGATGAATTGTCTATACAAGTACATTGTTTCATTATTACACTAGTAAACATCATTGACTTAGTTAACCACAAGCTGGGAGTCCCCAAAGATATTGATTGTTCTAACTCCTAAGGCTAAAGTAGTTTGGAGACCTATTATTAGGGTCTCATATTCAGCCATGTTTTTGGTGCATTTGAATTTGAGTTTAAAGTACAAGGGAAGTCATTCAATGATAAGGGGATAAGGACAATATCAGCTCCCCCACCACATTGACATTTGGAACCATAAAAAACCATGGTTACCTGATTGGTGAAATCTATTTGAGTTAAGCTTGTGATGGACTCATTTAGAAATGTAAGAGGGGAAGGTTAGTTGTCCTCTAGGGGTTCTTTAGCCAATTGTTTGGTGATGACCTACCCCTTGATTAAATTTTGTTGGAGAAAATCAAGGTCAAATTTATCTAAAATCATGAGCCACTTGGCCATACACTAGTTTTGGTATGGTTTAGAGTACATGTATTTGAGGGGATCAGTATTGGTTATGATAAAAAAATTTGTGGTTAAGGAGGTAGTGGTGAAGTTTGGTGGCCATGAAGACTAGGGCTAGACATAATTTATCAATATGTGTGTATTAAATCTCATATTTGACTAGTGTACAACTAATGTAATAGATGGATTGCTCTTTGTGTTGGTCATCCTAATGGGAAAGCTTTGCCCCTAGGGAATGGTCTATGGCAGAGATATAGGGTAGAAAGGTTGGTCATCCTTAGGTGTAAGGACAAGTGGAGATAACAAGTACTCTTTGAGTACATCAAAGGCCTTTTGATAATCTACATTCCACTTGAAAGAGACATCCTTTTTTAATAGGTGGTGGAAGGGTTGACATCAATTAGAGACCTAAGGGATGATGTGATGAATGGATTAAAGTTTACCTTATAAGTTGTAGAGTTGTTTAAGATTGGTTGGAGGTAGCATCTCGAGGATGGATTTAATTTTTGCTAGATCAACTTCAATTCCTCAAGGGGAAATGATGAAACCAAGAAGTTTGCCTAATAAGACTCCAAAAATAAATTTCTTAGGATTGAGGTAGACATGATTATGGATAAGTCACCTAAAAATAATCTTAAGAATGGCTAAATGGTCTTTATGAAGCTTGAAATTCCCAAGAAAGTCATCCACATAGTCTTTGAAGATTGTATGGATAAGGTCATGAAAATATATATGTCATGTCCCATTGGTAAGTTACACCAACATTCTTAAAGTTGAAGGGCATGACTCTATAACGAAAATTCCCCCATGGGGTGATGAAGGCAAATTTATGTTGATCTTCAAGATCAATCAGGATCTGATTATAACCTGAGAATCCATCCATAAGTGACAACATCTCATGCCCTATTATAAGATCAACAAATTGGTCAATGCTAGATAGAGGAAAGTCATCCTTTGGGTAGGTGAGGTTGAGATCACAAAATTTCACATAAATATGTAGTGCCCATGTGGCTTTAGTGATAGGTCTGATGTTCAAAACCCATTGGGGATAGTGTATGGGTTGAATGAAGTTAATTAAAAGGAGGTGTTGGAGCTCTTTTTTTATAAGGAAGGCTATGCGAGTATGTATTCAATGAAGTTTCTATCTGATAGGTTTAGCATCATCAGTGGTGATGATTTTGTGAGTGATAATAGCCACATCAATACTAGGCATATTGACATATGAACAAGTGAATATGATGATATGCTCATGGAGGAAGGTCAAGTAGTCTTGTAGTTCCTTAGGGGTGAGAGTTTGGCCAAGTTTGATGATGTGGGGTTTGTTTGGAGTACCTATGTCAATGTCCATAGTATATTCATTCAACATGGTTGAGGTCTTTGGAGGTAAAGATTTGTGGATGGAAGAATCTGGTGTGCCAAGGTAGGTGAGGATAACATCATCATCGTGACACTGAATGGTGTTAATGGTAAGAGAGTCATCTCCCATGAATTTGGGATGACTCAAAGTTATGGATATGGGTGTCCCTTATTTTTGGAAAGTCAGGGGTCCAAGGGTAATCATGTTGATGCAAGAAAAAAAAAGGGTGGGATGATGTCCTCATCTTCACTCTTAGGTTGAGGGGATGTTGGTAGGGAAGGGTTGTCTTCTATAAAAATAGTGGTGGTAGGTTTGTTGGATTTATTCTTATTGGATAGAATAAAGCTAAGACCATGTTTCTCATGAGGCTTATAAGTCTCAATCTAGTTTAATGTGTGTGGTCCATGCTCATACCATCCTAAACCAAATCCCTTCTAGGCACACCTATGAATGTATAGTTTGGTAGAGTCAAGTTTGTCCAAGTAAGAGAAGTTAGAGGTAAATGGTTAAAGTGAAGGGTGGGTAATGGAAATTTTAAGTGGCTTATTGATTCCCCCATAGATAAAGTGAGTTTGATAGTTGGGATGCCCTAAAGGGACAATGACTCCAATGTTTGGGTTATAACCTGGGTGGTGGTTGAGTTTCCCATATTCTTGGGGAGTAAAGAGGGCATCCAAGGTGAGGAGATGGCATTCTCCAAGGGTAAGGCATTGGAAGGTAGACTCCAACGGATTAATGTTGGTTATTTGGTCTATAGAAATAGATGAACTAGTAGATGCCTCTATAGGAGGGGAAGCAATGGCTTTAACTTCCATGGGTGGTGGCTTTTGTGGTGCTTTACATGGAGGTAGGAGAACATCACTAGGTCATTAGGTCATATTTCATGCTATAAAATGGCTAGGGTTAGCTTGTATGGTAACCACCTGACCTTTATGTTCAAACTTGACACAATGATGAAGGGTGCAAGGTACAAAATCCATGGCATGGATCCAACATCTCCTTAGTAAAACACTATACTAGAATTCACCTTCAACCACATAGAAAAGTCTGGGGAGAATGTGAGGTTCTAGATGAATGTGAAGCATAATGGTGCCTAGGGTAGTGGTCATAGTATCATTAAAGGATCTAAGGATGGCTAAAGTTTTGGATATGACATTGTTTGATAGCTTGAGTTAGTCATAGGAATTAGAAGATATGATGTTGATATTAGCTCCCCCATCGATCATAACTCATTTGATGCAGGTTTGGTTGATATGGGTAGTAATAAAGAGGGGTGGATCCATGTCTTTAGGGTGGATGGAAGGTATCTCTAAGTCCTTGAAGGTGACAAGGTGGAGAGTTGGAGAGAATTGATGAAGGCCTCTATAGGTTGGGGGTCTCCCAGTTTGACCTTAACAGCCTCTATCACAACCTAATGATTGTGAGGTGAGGTGTAAATGAGCTCATAGAGGATCATCTTACCTAGAATTTGGTGAAGTTTCTTAAGAATGACCCTTCTAATGGATTTATAAGGATTACCCTTAGAGGTACCTAAGATAGTTAATTTGGGCAGAGCTAAGGATATAAAGGGTTGGATCGAGTTTGGTTTAGGATGAGTAGGTGAGTATGTCTACGAAATGGTCACCTTGGCTTTCTATTTATCCCTTTGTTGTGATCATGTGACCATATTGATGATATAGATAGATGGGAATGATGTGATATGAAGTTGGGTAGGTTCCCCATCATTATAAGGTAAGAGTGGAAGATCTGGTATGCATTGACAAATAGCTAGTGGGTGTTTTAGTGGAGGGGTGAAGGGAAGATCTTCTAATAAGAGATCATCCTCATCATAAAGCTAATGGATAATGGTTTGGATAGCTTTTTAGTTCTCAGTGTCATGTCTAGATGTCTTTTGGTAGGAACAAATTTGATGGTTTTTATACCAAGCAAGTTTCAAACCAAGGGGGTCAAAGGGTCTGATAGGAGGTAAGGTGAGGTGTGAAGATTATAACAACCTTTGAAAAATGGCTGAATAAGAGTCAACAAGAGGTGGTAAAGGTCTTAGGGTTATCTTTGTGGGTGGTACATGGGGTGTTTTTGTGGTAACATGTTTAGTAAGAGAAATCTTTGGTGAGGTGATGTTTCTAAGTAATGGTTTTGGTTCAGGCATGTTATTGGTTGGAGGGTTTAAGGTGGATAGTTTAGCCACTAGTAGTTTGGTAAAAACTGGTGTATCAAAAAATAATTGGGCTAGTGTAATCAGTAGTAATGGATGACATATTTTAAAATTAATTTGATTTTTGGGTAGAGTTGATGGATGAGGACCCAAGATAAAGGGTAGGGTGGAAAAAGGAAAAACTCTAGGCATGCGGCCATTCGATGGTTTTACTCATTTGGTTATTCGGGTCAAGGTTTGGGTGGAGGTTTAGATGAGGTCAATTCCACTTTAAGAGATAGGCAAACCAAACTCTATAAAAGGAAGGTATTAAGGTTTGTAATAGGTTTGTTTAGTGGTTCACTTGTTCGATCTATGATTGCCTCTGCTGGTGGGGAATGTAAGGGGTCGATAGAAGTTCTGATTGGTTTAAGAGGTGGTGAAAATATGATAGATTGGTTGGTTAAAGGTGTGCTAGAAGGTTTGGGTTTATTGATGTAAAGGAGGCCTAAATGTTGCCAAAAGGTAGCTTGATCAATATCTAGTTTCAAGGCAAATTCTAATTTATGTACTAATGTGAAAAAAGGTTTGTGTATAGGTTTTGCTTCATGGGTAGTGGATGCAAGAGATAGACTTGTAGGTTGGGGATGTTGGTTGGTAGGATGATTTATTTTTTTAGGTGAGGGAAGTAAGGTTGAGATAAATGGTTCATCCATGGGAGGTATCAGTAGAAATGCTTCTCCTTTAGGAATAATATCCATAGGAGTGATGTTTTGTTGGGTAGCTGGTGCAGGTGGCAAATTAGGAACATTTACTTGTCTAGATATGCATGTTAGGGTGGAATGTGATGATTCTAATGCTTCCATGAGTGTGGCTAGGGAAAAAGTAACCTCCTTGAGCTGAATCTCCAAAGGAGGGGAAGATGACTCTTCTACCTCTATAAGTGAAGTGGGGGAAGAATGGGTAGATTGGATGGTTGGATTTTCATGTGTAGGTGTATCATAGACCATGTTGATTGTGTGGGCATCATGAGAGAATTTGGATTATGTGTCCTCATATTTGATAGGGACATGGTAGGGAAAGAAATTTCTAAAGATGTTTATGGCTTGATTGTGAGGGGAATTTGGGTTATCCAATGTGAGTTCCCCCTTGTCAATGAGACTTTAAACAATATTCTTGAAAGTATTACATTGGTTGACATCATGTTTGATCACATGATGAAAGGAACAAAGGTCATTTTCATTATACCAAGTGGGCATAGATGAGAATAATAAGACTATGGGGGAAGCTTGATGGGTGGAAGTTGTACAATATTAGCTATTAGTAATTTTTCCAACATCGAGGCATAGGATTCCCCAAGTGGAGTAAATTATTTTTGGGTACTTTGGTTTTGGCTCTGTGAGCTTTGGTTAGAGGGATTAGGAAAGTTTTTTTTATTGATAGTAGGTGGTGGGGTAGACTTAAGGACAAATAAATTCATATTTCCCTTATTATTAGTCTCAGAGTTAGTTTTATTGCCTACTTTAGAGGAGGAGGCTTCATTGGTTTTGAAGGTAGAGTTATTATTTCATAACTTTAGTTTACCCTCATCTATAGCCCTATTCTCTAACATGCATGCCATGGTAAAAGCTTCATTAAAAGTTATAAATATTTGGATATGTAGTGTGGATGAAATGTTTTTGGCATAAACATGAGCAAAAATATTGATCAATTCAAGCTGAGGCAAGTAGAATGATAGTTGGTCGATCAAACTTCTCCAACAAGCCACAAAATCAGCTATAAACTCATCCTCAAATTGAAAAATGGAATAAAGGTTAGTGATAGAGACTTTCTTGGATATTGTTGATTAAGAAGTGATCCAAGAAGGTTGAGCTAATTGGTTAAAGGAGAAGATGGAATGTTTGGTAATTGAACTATACCATTCTAGTGTTGGGCTAAAAAGAGACATAGGAAATGTGTGCAAAAGTAGGGCATCGACGTAGGTAATCATGTAACAAGAATAACTAAATGTTCTTAAATGCTACTGGAGGTCTTCCTTATTGTTAAAATTGGTTAATTTTAGAAGATCCCATTGGGTTGGATAAGGTCTGATAAGGATTGAAGGGTGAATGGGCTCATTATATATTTGGTCATAAGATAAATTGTTATAGATTTGCTCATCATAGATTTGGGCTCATTATAGAGTTGACATTTTGTCTATGATTATTTTCATTAAGTCTATTTGAGGTAGTGGGCCTGAGGAGTTATAAGGTGTATATTTTGGTTGGGTAATATATTGATAATTGACAAGGGGTTAGGAGATGGCCCCATATTGATAAGAGGTTATAGGAGGTTGGGTAGATGATAAATAAGGATAGGTAGCTATTGGCCGTTAGGTATATATATATATATATATATATATATATATATATATATATATATATATATATATTTATTTATTTATTTATTTATTTATTTATTTATATATATGCCCTTATGGGTTAGGGGTATAACAAAAGTTAGATGATGTTGATAATTGTTGGGATGTTGAGGTAGGTTGATTTTGGTTGGATTGATAATTAGGGGGGTGGTTATGAACTTTGTGCCAATAGGTGGTGAGGTAGAAGGGATAGGTACCCATAAGATTGGTAAAGTGGTATTAACCAATGGACTAGGTTTGATAGAGGGGAGGTTGGAGACATTGGTGGTGGGTGTCCTAGTTGAAAGTGGGACATGATGGGTTGATGGTTGGGTTTTCCCCAAGGTAGAGGAGTCATTAGTAGGGGTGGATGGTGTAAGGGTAATGGTTGGTTAGATAGGTTGGCTCTCAACCATAGCATCAAAGGGGTTAGTAGACAAAGATGCTTTGGGTGGATTGATAATTATGGGGGTGGTTATGAACTTTGTGCCAATAGGTGGTGAGGTAGAAGGGATAGTTACCCATAAGATTGGTAAAGTGGTATTAACTGATGGGCTAGGTTTGACAGAGGGGAGGTTGGAGACATTGGTGGTGGGTGTCCTAGCTGCAAGTGGGACATGATGGGTTGATGGTTGGGTTTTCCCCAAGGTAGAGGAGTCATTAGTAGGAGTGGATGGTGTAAGGGTAATGGTTGGTTAGATAGGTTGTCTCTCAGCCATAGCATCAAAGGGGTTAGTAAACAAAGATGATTGGGTGGTCAAAGGTTGAGTGGTGACCATGGAAATAGGGATACCCTCCATAAAGTGGGATAGCATGTTATAAGGAGGGTCTTGAGGTGGAGTTGAAAATGGGATATGGTGAGAAGAGGTGTTAATATAGTGTTAAAGGGCCATTGGATTTTTTTCTAAAAATGTGGTAAAGTCCATGTCTCCTTAGGGAAATACTTGAGGAAAATTAGGGCTTCTCAACTCATGAGGTGAATCTTCTACCTCAGATATGTACTCTATAGATGAGGAGATAGAGGAGGTTGATTTAGGTGATAGGTTTGGTTCTACCAGGTCTCTTCATTATTGATGAGTGAGAACCATATAAAAATTTGGAGAGAATACAAGAGAATAGACTCACCACTCAAACAAAAAGAAGATAAAGAAAATAGTCAATGAAATTAAGGAACACACAAGAAAGTATGTTTAATCCTGAAGTTAGTTTTAAGATCACTTTTGGCTTATGCCTTAGTTTATGAGAATGTGTGATAGAAGTTGGATTATATATCAGGTACTATAGAAGTAGTCTATGGTTGGTTTCAAATTGTTTAGGTGCTCAAAATAATCTATATTAGAATTAATGTGTATTTGTATTGGGGCCTACCCCCTCACTTCACAGTCCTGTAACAATAAGCATGTCAGGTGCTTAGAGAATATATATTTATATCCAAATTTTATACTCAAATAAAGAGTTGAGTTGGTTCTCCTCTTAGTAATAACCTCCAAGTAAGATTTCCAGGAATGGGTAAAGTGACCACTAGGTGATGAGATCCCATTTGAGCCTTATCTCAAGTGAGTTATGATGTTTGATTAATTATGTGGTTTGGTTTTGAAACATAAGTGTCTTATGATTAATCTTGATGCCATTAATTAAGCTAAGTGAGCTATAAGAAGCAGGCAATCAATGGATGAAATATGTTTTAGACCCAAATGAAATTTTGATTTTAATTATGAGCATAGATATAGAAAGAAGCATATAGATGTAGATAAAAAGAAAACCCAAGTAGAGACAGGGTCCCACTGAGTGTTCAGAATGTTTCACTTAAATTTTGCTATTATTTAGAAGGTAGTAAAACTGGAAATACGGGTTATGGTAGGAATACCTAATAAAAAGTGTGTGCACATTGAATCAAAATATTGTGAAGAGCTCCTCTTTGGCTTGAGGGGATGAATTTCATGTAATAAATCACTAAAGCAAACATGTGGGTTAGATAGATAGTAAGGTGGATTTCGTAGTGCTAGCTAGATCTTAGAAGTGAGAGCTTCCTTATAGGCTGTTATTCCACCATTTTAGAATAATTATGTTAATAAAATAGAAATAAAGTACTTGCATTAATGATAAAAGGTACTAAAACTAATAACAATAATTTCTTGATAAAGCGATATGATATAATGATAAAATTAGTGATAAAATAATTAGTGCTAGTGCTAATGGGTTAAGGTATGGCTCAAAAGATCTAGAAGGGGTCTGTGAATAATCAAAAACTCCAAAAATTAGATTTATATTAGGTAAAGGAGGTGAAATTAGCTTGTTAGCTTTTTCTACCATAGGTGACCATCGACAATTAGGTTGACCATCAGTAGTTAGGCTTAATTGTCTGTGGTTGGGTTGATCATTAACAATTGACTATGTCTAAAACTAGGTTTGATCAATAGTAGATTGATGAGATTCATAGATGAATTTTGGGGGTTGGGCAAAGGCTAAATTGATTGAAAAATGAAAATAAATAACATGAATAGTAACAAATAAAAGATTGTCTTACCATAAGGGGGTTGGATGAGTAGTTGGCATAGTTGGCTTGTAGGTAGGATCTAGCTTGATTTTGGTAGAGTAACAGTCCCTAGAATCTTGGTTGAGAGGTGATGGTAAGTCATCTCTTAATTAAATGGATTGATAACATAGATGATGATGGTTGACCTACAAAAGAAAACTCTAAGTACCTAAGATCTTGATAATAATTGTTGATCCCTTTTCTCTTACAACTCTCTCCTTATTATAGGCATGGGCTAAAGGTTTAAGAGGGAGTGTAACTAGGGCTTCTAAATATAATCCATCCATACAATGTCTCACAAAGAGATTTGGATGACTTATATTTAGAAAAGGTAGTTGGTAGTTTGCATGGTGTTTTCATGTATAAGGTTAGGTGGTTGAGCCTGATCATCAATGGTTCGCTTGACAGTTGAGGTTGAATGTCAAAATAGCCAAAAGGGACATGTTTAAGCCTAGTAAATCTAAACTGATGAGAATAGGCCTAGGTAAGTAAAAAAGGTCTGAGGGGTCTACTATGGGTCACAACACTTGGAAATATATGTGAAAAAATTTGGTGTCTACAATGATGGTCTTAACTTCGAGCCTTCTTATATATGATTATGTAAAATCTGAGAAAAGACTAATTATTGGCATTTCATACTTTGGCAAAATGGTCTTTTTTATAGATTTCTTGGGCTAACTGTATCAATGCACTTCGAGAGTTTCTTTGAACTATTCAGAGGTTTAAAACTTAAGCAATTCAGAGAGTTTATTCGGGCATTTTGTATTGGACATTTTATCCAATGGGTTTGATATTTAATTTTACTCTTTTTGGGTATTTTGTCTAGGTTGATGTAGGTTTTTCATGTTTATGGCCTAATTCTCTTATGACTTATTCTCTCATGACTTATGCAATTTATCTTTATCAAGTTTTTTATTTTTGGGTTTATCTTTTTTAGGCTTTTGTCTTTGGAACTTTTGTTCTACAAGAATTGGTCTTTGGCATTAGCATGTCAAACATTTTATTGAAATAATTTCCCCAAGTCCATTCATCCTTGTGTTTATTTCCTCAGGCATTGTGTCTACAACATTTTTTCCCACAAAAATTTATCTAGTCCATTTTCCCCACAACATTTTTCCTGACAAAATAGACCTACCATTTGAGATTTTTGGAATTGCCCTTCAAGATTTTTAAAATGAATCTTTCAACCCCTTTACCCTCTAGACTTACCCTTTGAGACTTTTATCCTAGACATTTAACCCTACAAAGTAGACCTTTTAGACCTTTTTCACATACTCTTTAAGATTTTTGTAATGGGCCTTTATCCTACAAAGTAGATCCTTTGAGACTATTGTCATGGATGAAATGCCATACAAAGTAGACCCTTCAAATTTCTACTAGATCAAAATGACCCTTTGGCCTTAACCCACCTACCCTTTAGCATTTTGAAAGTACCTTTCAAGACTTTTATCCCAGGCCTTTGCCCTTTGAAACTATTCCTTTAGACATTTTTTTTGAAACATCTTTCCTTCAAGCTTTTTAATACCATCCCTTCAAACCATTCCTTTAGACATTTTTCCTAAGATATTTTTCCCTTTGACCAATTCCTTCAAACTTTGTGTCTCAAACATTTTGTCTGAAAAAAATGACCCTTTAGGATAATTTCTTCAAACATTTTGTCTGAGAGAATTGTTGCAGACATTTTATCCAAAATAATTCCCCCCACATAGAAGTCCCACAACATTTCCCCCACAATAATTGACCTAACCAAAATGACCAAAACAATAGACCATAATCCCTATGGAATTGCCAACTAGTGCCCTTGGACTTTATTTTGTGTGTGTGTGTGTGTGTGTGTGTTAAGTCATTTTTAATTTATGTTTGTAGGAATGAATTTAAAAGTGATAGATATCAAGCTCACATAGATTCAATAACTAAGATTTGATGTTATATATTAACTTGTGTACCAGGGATTTAATGGTTTGTAATCAAGCATAGTGACAAAGGCTTTTTCAAAATCTGTATGAGAGTGCCAAGTGGTAACATCTTGACAACCTAGATAGAAAATCAATGGCATGTAGGTCCTTACACAAATTTAACAAGTCAAGAGCTTAGGAATCCCATAGAGTTAGCAAGTGGCATGCTCATACCACATCATGTAGAAGATATAATGGTGTGATTCCTAAGTGGACTTTTTAATTATTCAAACAATGGTCATATTTCAAAAATTATAAATAGAGTTTACAAGGCTTTATGCTAGTGGAAATAGAGTATGAGTTAAGTATTGCTCACTATGGTGGATATATTCAAAGATACACTTCCAAATGACTATGTCAAAACATGTAAAACTCCTCAGCCAAGCAAATGAAACTCACCTCTTTTTGCATGAAGAGGCTATTTTAAGCCACTTCTAAATGAAATTAGTCTTAAGCTACCACTTTTAGTGTCACCTCAACATCTATAGTTCATCCATGCCATGCTATGCCAAAGATCACTCCCATCTCATGCATGTCATTTTCCAACCATTCCACAAGTCCAAGACACCATAAATATAATAACTCACCTCTTTTTGCAAGAGAGTTTTAAATTTCATGATTTTATTTACTAGGCATTCAAGTTGGACAACTACATCTCATCTTAGATATTTTTTGTATAAAATTGGATAGACCTATGGCCCAATCTATCTTTTTGTTGTTAGTTATATTTTATAAATTTTGAATGTATTTAGTACAAGCTGTAACCTTTGGAAAGAAAGAAATTTGAATATTTTCTTTTCTTGTCTTGAGAGATCTCTGTGTGTGTGCAAGTTGTTTGATTATTTTAGAAATCTATTTCTTTGATCCACATTCAATAAATTCATCTATGGTACTTTACCCTCTTGAAAATAGTGTCTATAGTAAAGATCTCTTTCCCTTTTGTGTAAAATAGCTAAAATACTACTTCTAATTTCCATTTGTATGAGTCTATGCTGAAACAAATCCAACATATTTTCTACTCTATTATGTTTATCTATCAGAGGATTCACCAAGGTCTGAATAATGAGGATGCACGAGTCATGGTTGCACGGGATGAAGAAAGTGAATACCACAAAATACTAAAGTAAATGAAATCAAACAAGAGACAATTTCATAGACAATTTGGAGAAAAGCCAATATTCCATTAACATAAGATGGCCAAAGTGAAGAATGCATATAGGAGAGCACATAAGTAACTCCTCCACAGAAGGTGGTCAAAGCACCCCAACAATAGACTGTAACTCCTCCATGAAAGGTGGTGATAGAGTGCTAAGAATAGAGAAGTAACTCCCATACCTAGAATAGCCAGTCAAAGGAGTTACTTATGGCATTCTTATGACACTTATGACACATCTATGACACACATCTCCACATAAGCTAGCCTATCCCATGAATGTAGGAAAACTCCATGTATGCACAAATATATAATTTTCCTAATTAAATAATAGGGAAAAATAAAAAACTACACTAATACCCCCCATAAGCGCAGCTTAGGTGGGTAGTGTGGAAATATAAAATGGGTCCCGGCAACTAGGCCTGATGAGGTACCCATGTACAAATGCAATCTCCCATAAGATAGAGAAAAGGAGAAAACTCAGGAAAAAACTCCCCCTCCAAAAGAGAGACATAAAAGAAATGAAGAGGCTAGAAGGCCCCCCTAAAGATGATGTTGCTACAGATGTAGACCGCACCCCAAGAAGAGCTCATAGAGGAATGAACTTGCTCTCGATGAAAGGTTTGGTGAAGATGTCTGCAACCTGATCTGAAGACTAGCAAAAGATTAAGTTAATGACCTAACTATGAATAAGATCTCAAATGAAATGCATGTGAATCTCTATGTGCTTGGTCTGCTAGTGTTGAACTAGATTCTTAAAAATTTGAATGGTACTCTAGTTGTCACAATAAATGATGGTGGGCTGCCTAATAGGAATGCCAAACTCAAAAAGAATCCCCTAAAGCCAAATAGCCTTAGTAGTTGTATTAATAGCTCCCCTGTACTCTACCTCTGTGGATGATATAATAATAGCATTTTGCTTCTTGCTAGACCAACTAATAAAACCAAAACCTAGAGAGAAACTGTAACCAGAAGTGGACTTGCAAGTCTATGAATCACCAGCCCAGTGTAAATCTATATATCCAACCAAGTCAACCTTTATGCCAAATCTATAATGAATCTTGTATCTATGTGAACCATGTATGTATGAGCTTGACCTAGATGACAGATCCCAGATCATATAAAACTCACTCCTCCAACATAATCTTGCTTAAGGCTACCATGAACAATGGTACCTTGTCATTTGACTTATGACATAATACTTATTGGCTTTCTAATGTAGCTCATGAGGTTCTTGCATAAATTTGGAGACAAGTCCCACTATATATGATATGTCGAGCCTAGTGTGAGTCAAGTAGATGAGACCACCAACAAGTTGTTGATATCAAGTGGCATCAACTAATGGTGAAGAATAGTCAGTCTCAAGCTTGACTCCTCATAGAAAGGGAGTTAGAGATGGCTTGTAATCAGCCATGTGAAACTGAGCCAATAAGTCAAGAGCATACTTAGGTTATGCAAGAGAAATCCTTGAATCTAGCTGTGAGATCTCGATGCCAAGGAAGTAGTGCAATAAACCCAAGTCTATCATGTCAAATCTATCCTAGATAGATGCCTTCACTGCTACAATAGCTGATGAATAATTTCTAGTGATCAAAAGGTCATCAACATAAAGAACTAGAATCAAGAGCGAGTCATTCTGCCATAAAAAGTAGACATTAGGATCAGAATGGCACCTAGTGAAACCCACTGTGAGAAAGAAAGAATTCATCTTAGCATACCATGCCCAAGGGGTCTATTTGAGGCCATAGATAGATTTCCTAAGTTTGTATACTAAGGAAAAATCTTGAACAAATCCTGGTAGTTGCTCCATGTAGATTTCCTCCTCTAGGTCTCCATGAAGAAAGGCAATCTTCACATCCATTTGGTGCACATCCCAACCATGTGCTATGGCAATAACTAAGGTGAGTCAGATAAAATTCATCTTTGCAACGGGTGCAAAGGTCTCTGAGTAGTCAATGCCTACCACCTATGAGAAACCCTTAGAAACCAATCATGCCTTATACTTATCAACTAATCCATCTGTTGCAAACTTGGTCTGATATATCCACCTACATCAAACCATCTTCCTTCCCTTAGGAAGTGAAGTCAAGCCCCAAGTGTGATTTTTTATTAAGGAAGAATATTCTTCCTCCATAGCACTATCCCACTCAAGTACTCCCAATGCCTATCAAAAAGTCTATGGATTTGAAACTGAGGCAAAGAAGGCATGTGGATCTCTCTAAAAATCCCCCCTAGTACGTCTGTCATTTACGAGATCTCCTGCCCAAGTGCCAGCACTCTCAAGTGTCTGTCTGGCCCAAAGTGGCCTGAAAGTGGGCAAGTTAGGTGCTAACTCCTCATCCTCTGATTGACTAGAGGTGGATGACCCTACATCACTATCCTCACTGTCTAAACTTGAAGAAGAAGAAGAAGATGTGTTTGGCTTAAGAACTTATTGTGGCTGATCTAAATCTGATGAGGAATCATCATGAAGAAGTAGATTTGATGAGGGAGAAGAAGTGCCAAGTGTTGAGTTTCTAGGATTCTCCTAAAAGTGGACACTTCTCTTAATGAAAAACTCATGAGTGGTCAGATCTAGAAGGTGATACCCCTTAATACCATCTAGATATCCTACAAAGATGCAAGGCTTAGACTGGCATTCTATAGCTTTTTGTTTCTTCTTCGATATGCCGGCCATGGCTGGGGATCCAAAAAACCTAAGGTGCTCAACATTAGGTTTCCTTTTATGCCAAGCTTCAAAGGGTGTTATCCCTTTCAAATCTTTGTGAGGAACCCTATTTTGAATGTAGCAAGCACAATTGATGGCTTTAGCCCAGTACTACAGTGCTAAGGATTTGGAGTGAATCATACATCTACCCATCTCTTTCAAGAACCTATTTTTGCATTATACAACCCCATTCTATGGACTATAAGTGACTGTGCACTACAAATCAATCCCCTCTATGGTGCAAAATTGCATAAACCTGTTGCTGACATACTCCCCTCCATTATCAATTTGAATAACCTTGATGGATTTCTCACTCTGTTTCTCAACAAGAGCCTTGAAGTCTAGAAAATTTTCAAACACTTTAGACTTTTGTTTGAGAAAATATATTTAAGTGTACCTTAGAAATCATCAATGAAAGTGAGGATGTACTTGGCCCTTGTGAAATATGGATTGAGAAAGGGTCCCAATACATCACTATGGACTAACATTAAAGGTTTGTGAAGCCCTCTAAGGGAGCACCACTTGCAAAGTCCTTTTGAGAATTGGACATGAGGCAAGCCAATGACCATGTCATGTTTGCAAAGTTGCTCAAGGTAGCAGTAGTTAAGGTGGCCAAACCGCCCATGCCATAATTTTCTAACTCCATCTGAATGAGTTAGCAATGTTGTTGGAGAAGAATCAAGTGAAAACTTTGAGAAGGTGTATAACCTTGCTTGGTGATCTGCCCTACCCACTGTCACTGTAGTATCACTATGCAACTCCCTGATAGCCACTGAATTTGGTGAAAACTCAACTCTCATGCCCCGACCAATGTGAGTGATTTGGTACACTGATAGGAGATTGGTTGAAAGAGAAGGAACACTTAAAATGTTATTTAATGTTCCTCCTTTCATTTCAACTGAGCCTCTCCCTATAATAGAAACTGATGTGTCATCACCTAAACTAATTAAAGTCATGCTACAAGGCTCTAAAGATGAAAACTCAACTAGTGAAGAGCCCATGTGGTGAGAAGCACTTGAATCAATGACCCATGATGTTGTAAAAGATGTAGTTGCTATAAGGGCCTTGCCCTTTTCTTTCTCCTTACCCTTGCCTTTTACCTTGGTAGAATCTTGGGTAGATGAATTTTGCTTGATGGACTTAGGAACACCTATGTTGTGCTTCTCTAGAAGATGAGTTAGGTGATCTATTTGTTTTTTCATGCATTTGTGCTCATCATGCCCTATCTTTTTACAATAAGCACACTTAACCTTCTCCTTCTTAGGTTTAGCATTGGAAGAGGAAGACTCAGTGTTGTTTTTGACAGGATTGTTGTTTTCTTTCTTCTTCTCCTGGTCCTTGTTATTTTTCTTCTTCTCCTTTGTTGAAGTCTTATCCTTACCATTTCCAACTATCAAAGCTTGGGGTTGAGTAGACTTCATTGTGCCCATTTTAATTAGCTTATCTTGATCCCTAGTCAAGTCAGCAATGAATGAATCCAAAGAAGGCATTTTCCATGTAGTGCCAAGGGCACTTTTTGTGGCATGGAAAGTGGAGACAAAGACTGAATAGCTTGGACCTAACTTTGCGAGAATATAAAGGATGAGTTGATCATCTTTCTTCTCTATCCCACATTCTTTCAATTGCAATCTAAGGGCCTTAAACTTAGTGAAGAAGTCCTGTAGGGTGTCAAAGTTGCTAGGACTTAGACTTATGAGTTCATTTTCGAGTTCATGACCTCTCGTCTCATCAAGCTTCCCAAATAAGGTTTCTAGGGTGTCCCATATGTATTTGGGAGTCTTGGAGGTTTCTAAATGGAAGAGAAGTTCTGGAGACATGGAAAAGCTCAGTAATCCATAGGCTTCATCACTATGGTTGTACCACTTGACCTTTTCAGCATTAGTGTTGGGTTCTACTTTAGTACCCATGGTGATCCTATACAACCCTTTACTTCTAAGAATGATTGACATTTTAACCTTCCATTCATGATAATTGAAGGGTGTTAAGGTTTTAAGTTGAAAATAATCCATTTTAAGCTGAATTTAGGTGAAGTTGTGTTGATTGCAAGTTGTGAAATTATGAAGAAAGGAGAATGAAAGCAAAGATTGCAAGTGTTAAAAAGTAGTCACCCCCCCCCCAAAATGTTGACCCCCCCCAAAAAAAATTCAAGTACATGCTCAAAAGACGTTAGACTCAACCGAAAATGTGTCTTAGAGAAATCTATGCAAATCAAGTTAATAACCCAAGCAAATAGGATGTCGAACTCAGCCGAAAATGCGTCTCGAGAGACCCAAATTTTTGGAACTTTATAAACTAGTGCATTTTTAACAAACAACAAGCCTACACTATGGATAATTTAAATACAAACACTTTTTCAAAAAATGGCACCCAAATCTGAGCTACCGTTTACAAGATATTAAAGATTCAATTTCTCGTAAACTAGTGTTTTTGCAAAAAAATAACACTAAAACATTAAAAAAATGCCAATTTTGAGAGAGAAAGTTGTCTTCCAACCACTCATTAGACTCAACATGGAGGAAGGAATCCAAAGGAGGTCTTTGTGAGGGGGAATTGGCCTCCTGCCAACTCGGGCCTCACCCTTCATCTTCGACAATCGAATATACAAGCTTTAAAAAAACTCAAATATTGCTCAATCAAAGAACCCCCCAAAAAAATATTATTTGGCACTTTATATTAGTGTGTTTACAATTGCCACTCGCAAGAAATACCGAGTGGTCTTGATTTCAATGCATTACAAAACTCTCATGAAAAGCATATGCTAAAAATACAACTTTGGCATAATATCTAGAGAAATAAATGGCACCACTACAATATACTCAAAAAATCATGCACTTTCAAAAAAAGAATCATCTCGATACAAGGTCTTATGTGAAAGTTAAGATCCTCCGAAGTTTCCAAAATGAGAACTGTGCAATGTCACGACTGAGAATCTACTATTTCTAAAAAATCTTAGCATCTAAATCAAAAAATGTCTGCACTAGTGCATAAAACATAAAAAAATAGCCAAAATCAAAAAAAAATTGTGAGAAAAGGAGTCTGTATGAGCAAGAACGGAGCATTTGAAAACTGCCTTCAAAATTGTAACTGCCAATGGAGAGGGGTCCTACTATAGCTTTCTGAGCACATTTTTGCAAAGTATATAGAATGTATGCAAGAACTAAAAGATACCCAGATGGTTTTTTTTTGGCTGCGAACAAAAAATAGAAGGCATTTTTCTTGCTGATGTACAAAAGATGTAGATCTAGTGTAAAATAGATGCCTTTAGCCAAAAAAAATGACCCCAACAACCAAAAAATGGCATGCAACAGTAGAATCAGCTACCAAGAGATTGCAAAGGCATGTGACAACCTACAATTCTGATTGAAATACAAAATATGCAAGCTGATTGACAGAAACAAGATTATAGGATCTTGTAAAATCCCACCTGCATGTATATGGAGAGACCAAACAAGCCATGGAAGGAACAAGAGCACGGAGAACTAGCAATATCTCTTGGAAATTTTCAAATTTTATAAAAAAAATACCTTAACAAAGCTCTAGATTTCAATGAAAGCAATAGCAAAATAGATAGCTAGTTACTGGGGTGGCTCTTATACCATATCAGAGGATTTGCAAAGGTCCGAATAACAAGAATGCATGATTCGTGGTTGCACAGGATGAAGCAAGTGAATACTACAAAATGCTAAAGTAAATGAAATTAAACAAGAGACAATTGCATAAACAATTTGGAGAAAAGCCAATATTCCATTAACATAAGATGGCCAAAGTGAAGAATACATATAGGAGAGCACGTAAGTAACTCCTCCACAAAAGGTGGTAAAAGCACCCCAAGAATAGACTGTAACTCCTCCATGAAAGGTGGTGATAGGGTACTAAGAATAGAGAAGTAACTCCCATACCCAGAATAGTCAGTCTAAGGAGTTACTTATGACATTTTTATGACACCTATGACACATCTATGACACACATCTCCACATAAGCTAGCCTATCCCACGAATGTAGGAAAACTCCATGTATGGATAAATATATAATTTCCCTAATTAAATAATAGGTAAAAATGAAAAAACTACACTAATATTATCAAGCAAGCATTAAAATCCACTATAAAATATTTGGTGCAATCACCATATTTTTATTTTTTTATAAATTTCAATTCTTCAACCCTTTTCCCTATCAAAACCCTAGTTTAGGATTTAAAAGCACTAAAGAGGGAGATTTCCATAAAATTCATATTTTATTAGTTTGCATCATATTTAGTGGAAAGAAGTCAACCTTCTTTATAGGTTAACTTCAAATTTCCAAGGTCCCATGGATTTGGAGGTTTTTCCATTATATCATTTGGCAATTACACAACAAGCTATAGAATCAATACAGGTGCAATCGTATGTGATAACAATGGCATAATGGGATCTACAAAGACTAGTTTATCAAAGTGAGACTCCTCAATGACAGGAAAAAGGTCAAGAGACAACTCCTTAGAGACTATCTTGTCAAGGAGAGGCTATTCAAAAATAGGCATATGGTTGAGATAATGGTTTTCCCAAAGGAAGTTATAATCACTAAGAAGCGACTCAATAAAGACTAGCTTTTTAGAGTGAGGCTCATTGACAATAGGTATAGTACTAAGAGGTGATTCATCATAGGTTGACTCATCACAAATGGTTGGTTCAAAAAAAACCATCTCAGCTTGGTTGGTTCTCTTGGCCTTAGTTTAAAATCAATTGTAAAATACCATTTTTTAATATATCTTGGTCTTTGAATGATTGGCTTAGTTAGAGAGGTACTAATTAGGTTAGTTTTGGTTGGATAATTGACAATGCTTTTTTATAGTGAGGAATGGTTGGTAATAGATGAATAATGGATAGTAGTTGGATAATGATAGGGCATTATGGAGATTGATTTCTCACATGAGCCAAAGGATGAGGTCTTAGAATGGTAATGGTATGGCATCATAGATCTTGGTTGCTCACACAAACTAAAGGATGAGGTCCTGGTATAGAAATGGTAGGGTATTCTGGATCTTAGTTGCTTACACAAGCCAAAAGATAAGGTTTTGGAATGGTAATGGTAGGGCATCATGGATCTTAGTTGCTTTCAAAAGCTAAAGGATGAGGTCTTGGTATAGAAATAGTAAGGCATTGTATAGCTTGTTTACTCACACAAGCCAAAGGATAAGGTCCTAGAATGGAAATAGTAGCCCTTGGATGTTGTGGAGCTTTATGGCTCATGTAGTCTGAAGAAGGGTTAATAGTAAAAGTGGGGGATTAGATTTCATGATCAGTGACATGGTGAACATCATACATCAACCTACAAAAAGAAGGTATCATTGCATCTGGTACTTGAATTTGTTCCCCAAATTGAGGATTGTAAGGAGGATATGGATCCATCTCACAAACCACTTCTTCATCATAGGGGTCTTGAACAAAGACAAATTATGTGTCCATTCTATCATAACATGGATTATACCTAAATCTACCATAAGTGCATCTAGACATATTTGCATTAATAATGAAAGCTCCACAAAAAGGTTTGGAGTTCTATAAACTCCTAAAAATGGTGTCCAAAGGACAAAAGGTTTGAACTTTGTCAAACTTGGTCTATGGGAGCTGTATCTTCAAAATGGTCTATGTTAAAACTTTGTATAAAATAATCTAACATCATATGTCTAACACCAAATGTCCCACACATAAAATGTTAAGTGGCTGAATGAAAGCCATCATGTCAAACTCGAAGTTCAAAGTGTTCCAAATAGGTCTAATCTAGGAAAATTCAAGTTGTTAGGTCTTTTGGCCAAATGCAACATCAAAATCTAGGCTCAAACAAGGCATGTGATAGGACTCTTAGCCAAATGTGACATCAATATCTAGAATTTAAACAAAATGATGATTTAATCTAAAAAACTTGGAACACTTTGTCATAAACTAGGCATATAGAATTCAAACATGAACTTGGTTAATTGAAATAAAGCATAAGGGAAAAAGGCATATGGAGATAAGTTGTTTCTCTGAAATAAAAGGCATAAACAATAATGAAAATTAGGCTACTTTAAACAAACAAGCTAGACAAAATTGAATGACATAACAACATTAGTCATATATCCAAGAAATAGTTTTCAAAGTTGGGTAATTAATTAACTTAAGTTTCACAACCTAAAAGAGAAAGATCAGTGTCTAAGCCCCAATTAGATAAGGCATAAACAGAAATCAATCAATGTTTAAATTTGAACTTGGCAAGGATAATTAAAAACTCAACTTGGAAAGCTAGGCATCTTCAAACAAATAACAAGCTAGACAAAATGGAATGGCATAAACGCATAAGAAAAAGATTTAAAATACATACATGCCATTGGTTTTGAAAATTGGTAGTAGGCAGAAGGCAAACAAGTCTTGAAATAAATCGAGTAGCATAATGGTGTTATCACGCTTTAAAGATGTAAAAAATAGTTTTTTCAAGACTCAAAAGGCACAAAAGCATGAAATTATTTTAGCAATGTAACATTACCTATTTCAATAAACACACATAAACAAGTTTGGCAAAAAAAATTAAGGCAAAGGTGTGTAACAAAATGGCTAGCATAATGTCTCCTTAAAAAAAGGAGTGGTATATAAACAAAACTTGGTATGATGTGGCATATCAAACACATGGTTTTAGACTCAAAATACCAAGCAATAAAAGGATGAAATGATAAAACATATAAACTTAACATCCTAAATCCTATAACTAACAAGGCTGGTCAAATGGAGTTGATTAAAACTATAGTTTTTGAATATCTAGATTGGTCCCAAGCATGGTTAATGCTAGAGATGCCTCAATTAATTTAAGTTCATACCAATTCACTTACTATGAAAGGGTTTATTCCTTTGAATAGTGATTCTATTTGTGTACTACATAGTGAAATCCCCTAGTTAATCAAACCTAACTTAGGTTTTCATTACAAAAGGAGAGGTTATCTGCTCAACCCCCTATCTCTCATAGTATGTATGCCTTGATTTGTATACCCCACCATGGAGTAGGGTTAAAATACTTCTAGGAGATAAAACCCTAGTTCAATTATTCCCTGAAGAGCTCATGAAGAAGCTATGAACTCCCCTTCATAAGTTAAATTACATGAAATAAATGACTAATTGGAAATAATTTAGAGGTCACTTTTAAATCACCCAAACCATACGGGTTTTGGGGAGAGCTTAGACAATAATCTTTCCACACCTTGGACTAGGCACAAATTTCAAGTGAAGAGGATCTTTTGGTCACCCAAGTTCCCTATAGGGTATGAGGGGAAAGCATACATGCACTCTTCATTTTTCAAAAACAAACAAACAAGTTCAAATAAACATGACATAAAATGAACATTTTCCAAAGCACGAACTAAGTGATTTAAAGTTCATTTTAGGGAACCAAAAATGAAATGTGTTTTGAAGTTTTTATCCCCCTTGTGATTTCTTAAAACTTCCAAAAACTTTGAAAAACATCTAAGGCATAAAAAAAATGAACTATGTTCTTTTTAAACACCAAAAGATGAAGTGAGCAAGATTAAAACACATTCAAATTTGATATTTTCCAACTTTTATGCACTAAATGAAATTTTTTGATGAATTTCTTTATCCCCTTGTATTATTTTAAAAATTTGTAATAACTTTGACAACACAAACTAAGAAAAAACACCCATGTTCATTTTAAGCACTTAAATGTTCAAGATTTATCTAAATTCATTTTAAACACCCAAAATGAAATGTTCATGATTCTAAACTTACAAATTCATGTTCTATTCCTACCTTGGTCCTACAAGGGATAGATAGTTTCATTATACTTTGAAGGATAATCAAGGATAAGCAAACAAGATTTAAGAATATAGATCTTAGGTTTTCTCTATATTTTTCACATAGAGACCAATGTTGATCACCTATGATCGATGCTAGTTATAGAGAACTAATGTCGATTGGCAGTAACTAATATCGAGAGATAGAGACCAAGATCAGTCACTTGTGAACCCAAAGGAAAAATAAACATGACTCCAAAAATGTTAGTTAGCTAAGGTTAGCACAAAAACTCCTCAAAAACTTGTAATGATATGGTTAGATAGGGAAAATGCAAGCTAATAAACCTAAGAAATAACAATTGAGTGCCAAAAAGATTCAAAATCCAAGTTTTGTAAGTCATTTTTACCCTACAACTTGATTGATGATAGACACTCATAATTGAGCTTAGTTAGGTAGAACTGATGATGTTTAGGAAGAATTGATATCAGTTATGCCTAACTAATATTGGTCTCTGTGTAGATCCAAGTGAACATAAAAACACAAAATATGGCAAAAACAAAGCTAAAACTCTAATTTTGATGATGTTCAAGCATTCATTTGAAAATTTAGGAGTTGTATATTGGTCTCTTTGGTACATGGGGTACTTAGAGTCCCACCGAGCATGCCATTTGGTGATCATAAAAATTTAAAAATAGATAGGAGGTTAGATCAAGTGTTTGTTTTATAAAATAAAGAAATCAAGACACTAACATGCTTAACATATCTAAGCCTAGATCATATGGGGAGCATAGTGAACAAAATACATATAAAATTATAACTAAAATGCAAAGAATGACAAATCCCTTACCTTCTTTGAGATCTGTAACTAATTTGATTATGGCTTGCTCAGCTTGTGCTCAAAGAGTCTTTGGCAATAGAGTTTGGCTATCTCCTTCTCTCCTTGCCACCATCATGGCTTGTGGCTTGGTATGGCTTATTTTTGTTTCTTGATAGCTTGGCTTAATATTTTGTATTATATCACTATTATCATGAGTATTATGCAAAAACCTACATTATAACTCTACTATATCCAAGTTTTCCAAATGAAGAGGCAAATTTTTGTACTTATAGACTTAGGAACTAACCCCAACTTAAGGTGAGTTAAAGTGTGGTTTAAACATGGAATGGGTTGAAACCTAAACTGATTTAATCAACTCTAGTAAAATTAAAATGTATCAAAACCTCATTATTTTCACTGAATAGGCATGGGTGAGATACTTTGAGATTTTTGCAAAGACTTGATAACTCACAAAAGGTAATCATGAAAACCTAAGATATTCTTGATTTTTTAATTTTCATTTTTAGAATTTCATTAATTACATATGGATAATTCAACTAGACATTTAATTTTTTTTATAATTTTAAATAATTTTGTTTATTATTTTTATCATTTTCAAGATTTGATTTAGCTTCATGTGTGCACTTACCTCATTTAATATGGCTATAGGCCAAATTCCATGTTTTGACATTGCATGATAATTAGAGATGAATCCATGAGAGGTTTTTGTTTCTTATGGCAGGATACCCTAATTAGGTATGTCTCAATATCATTATGAGCTTTGATAATGATGCACAAGAAAATTTGGGATGTTTAGTGATTCTTAGGCTTAATTTGTAATAGTTGGTAAGAATCAGTCTGAAGTCCAATCGAAGGCCATTGGTGGCCATTTTTAGGTGTCTATAATGTGTTCCTATGGCTGTTAACTAGTTTTCATGTTGATTGGCTTCTCTAGGACTAGATCAAATGTCAAAGGCCTTAAAGTCTTATAAGAGGTCCCAAACCCCATGTTTTTATGTATTTAAAAAGGGATTCTTGATTGCACTTTGACCTTTCACTTGATGTACTACTAACTCACTATCTCCCATGGCTTGTAAGAGCTTGATGCTTCTCTTTCTTTCGCATTGTAGCCCATATATGAAAGCTTCATACTCTACTATATTGTAAGTGGAACTAAATTGAAACCTCAGGGTAAAAGAATACCTTTGCTTGGAAGGGGATACAAGCATGACACCTTCCCCATTTCCATTCTTAGATCTAGAGCCATCAAAGAACAAATTCCATACTCCATGATCTTGGCTTGTGCCAGTGAGACTTGGTATGACATCCCCTTCTTCATGCATATAGTACATACCCAAACTTACCTATTCAATGATTTTATATATATCATAGTCATGATTATATATTGCCCATTCATCAAGGAGAAATTCTAATATACCTTCAATTGGTTTAATGGGTTTTTGGTCATTGGGATGTTCATCATCATCTAGGACAATAAAATTGACAATTGAAAAGTTGGGAATGTAGGGATATAAGTGGAACCTAGAGATAGGTTCAGACCTTATGGTGACCTTTGTCCCATAACTGGTCCTAAAAACCATATAATACCAATCATAAGAGATATAACCCCCTATTTTGGTAGTGAAATCCCTATACAAGCATAATGAAAATTGGGGGGGAGGTCAACTACTACTACATCTTGAGATATAATGAAAATAGGATAAGCAACCAAGATGATTTTCAAATCCTTAAGGACACCAATAGTCTTAGTTGGAGACCCATCTAATTATAAGACCCATTTAACATTAGTTTCATACTTTAGCCCTAATTAATCTGCTATAAACTTAGGTATGATAGAAGTTCTGGCCCAAGTATCAATCATGTATTTATGTACTATGGAATCACCTATGATGATAGAGAGATATAAAGGAGGTGACTTTATTACCTTGGGTGCTTGAGACTCATGAGGTTTATTATAATTTATTAGGTTTGCACCCACCTTTTTTACCTACTTGTATAAGGCATAGAGTTTGGAGAGCTCTTATTGAAAGAGATATTTTTGCCCCAGAATGAGCAAGGTATCCCACATAAGATAGTGGCATGGGATTAATTCATCTTATCCATAATGCTAATGTGAGAGGTGGTATCCTTAGACTACAACTTGGGAGTAGTAGTACCACTTGGAGTTTGTGTGAATTGAGGAATGAAAGGACCTCTATGATTCTACCCTTTCCCATCTTAAACTTGTTGATTTGATGATGTCTTAGGAGATGAATATTAACTAGTAGTCCCTTAAGGTATTTGAGATGGTAGATAAACTACTCTTTCAAGTCCTAAACCAGCGCCAATTACCCTTCTTTTATCCCTTGTATGGACTACAATTGCACTATCTATCTTGACTACATTTCCACCTTGACTGGCTTCCAATTGTTTAAAGTAATTCTCTCCTTATTAGAAGTTAATAAAGTTATTTTTAGATGGTGCCTTACTTCCACTTGTCCCTTGTTGATTTATCATCTCATCTTGAGTCATGAAAGGAGTGTCTCTATATTGCATAAGAGGACCTTCTTTGTGTTGTGTAATAAGTTGACTCTCATGTGTTGGAGGAGATTGATTATGTTGTATGAATTAAGTCTAGAAAACATCACTACTTGGAGATATTGACATCTCATGAGGTTTCCCCCATTATGCAAGTCATTAACCCTCTTAAGCATAGTTATTTTGAGTTAGAACTAGTGGTCTAGAAGTGTTAGAAGAATTGGGGTTATAGTTGTTATAGGGCCTTACCTAAGTGATTTTCCCTTGACCTTGTTGGTTAGGTTGATATGGAGGTACATTATATTGGTATGACTAATAGGGGGTTTGGTAGGGTGCTTGGTAAGGTCTATGGAGTGGAATTTTCTACCTCTCCAAGGCCACTATCTTATTTTTTTGGGCCTTGAGTAACACCTCAATCTTGCCCAACCTATCTACTTGATTAACATATGTTTGATCATGATTGGTTGGTGTTTTTAAGGGAGAAATGGTAGACATATGGGGTTAAATCTCTAAGAACAAAGGCATGAGGGGTCTTGGCGTAATATTACTTACTTGGATTAAATAATTTTATGCCCTTATGGCCACCTCATAAGCATCTGAGAGAGTGTTTCCCCCCCATGGACTGTATCATGACCCCCACAACATAATTTAAGGCTCTAGGGTAGTAAAAGAAGGAATAATTAGGAGTGGGTTTGACCACCATGGGGATCCTATCCCAATTTTTTGGAAACCTATAGTTGAAATCTACCATAAACTCTTGGGGAGCCCTTTTAACTGTGGTGAGCTACTCTACTATAGATATATGGTCACTTATATCCTCAAAGTATTTGTACAAATGTTCATAAAATTCATCTTAGGTATTGATGGATGTAGGTGTTAAACCCCTATACCTCTAGTGTGCCTTTCCCTTCAAATAAATGGCCAATAGCCTCAAAGCCACATTCTCTTGGGTCACATTGTGAACTAAGCATAGATTATCTATGTCTACAATATGTGCCACAAAAGTGGTTGAGTTTTCTATTATGAAATAGGGAATGATTTTAAGGTTAGTAGTAGGTATGTCATAAAATTAATTTATATTTAAGGGGATGCCACATTGAAGGGCATAAAGGCTTGAAGTCTAGGCCTATACATTAGAAGTGTAGAGTTGTAGTAGAGTTAGTGGGTGTAGGATTGGATTTAGACCTATGATATCTCTTTATATTATAAAATTCCAATGATAACTCAATAAAATCATTTCCCTTACCTTCTTATAAATATCTTGTGACCACTTTTTTCATGAAACATGACTATAGATCTACCACTAAAATGTTTGAAGGTCCTTGATGTCATCCAAGTCTATAAGTTCATGCTTTAATTTACTTGAATGTTGGTCCCCTTAGTCATGCCTAAAATTTTAACACTCCAAATTTCACCCTTAGGAGAATATGGTTCAATTATCTCCAAGTTTGGAGTAACATGGGATTGGTCCAAAGTCTGTGGGTGACCTATACGAGGACCAAAACTATAGTTTATAGGGCTAGATCCCTTGGTACATCAACTTGAGATCACTTTATAATAAATAATGATTTTTGGGGTGAAAATAGATATATAAATTCATAAAAATAATCCTAATCTAAAGTGGTGATGCACCAATATTCATTTATCCACTCTAATTGATCTTCAATCTAGCACTTTATGAACCAAGTAGAGACTCTTGACTAAAATAGGATTCTTGATGGACTCATAAGCATAATTTTTTCATGTGAAGGCTATGGTGAGTTTTTTTATCTTGAATTCCATGGACAAGAGGTATCCTTAAGGCACTTGTGACCAACTTACTCTTTAATATAGCTATCAACACTTTAACACATCATGTGACCTGTATAGGATGGTATTCTAGAAACTAGGTGAAGGAGAGGACATAAAAAGGAAGATAAACATCACATTTTATTCAAATAAACAATCCATAACACACTAATTCTATTAAATAAACATGTAAATAGTCATTTATTGATTCAAAGAGGTTTCAAGATATAAATTGGTAAAGTTTCATTACACCCAGATTAGGGATAGCTATAATGGCCTTAAGACCTAAATATATAGAATAATAGATTAGGATAATATAGAATTTGATGTTTCAAGAACATGAATATGTCATTAATGGCTATAATTCCTTCAATTTTTTAGTTACAAGTAGCCTCCACACCCCTCCATGTGTCACCTAAGCTGATTGGTGTCTTGAATGAGCATCTTTGGGGCATTAGAGTCTATTTTTAGATAAGTTTGACCCATGAGGAGCATATTCATGCCACTTTTTATAAATTCTCTCTCCTTATATTATTTACCAAGAATTTAAATGGTTCAATTAGGCTTCTTCCATGAAACACTTAGTGGTCACATCTTTATTACATGTTAATTATGTTTTAAAAACTACCTAAATCCTCCATAATGGCCATGGATGTTGAGCCTGTTCACCTTGGGATATAGTTACATAATTTTAATGACCATTTATTAACTCCATAGTAGCATTTTATGTTCATGAATATCTCCCTCTTATTGATTAAGTAGGCCTATAGACAAGTAGCCTAGTCTTTTGCTTATTTGATGCTTGGATGGCTATGAGGACTAAATAAAACCTTCAAAATGACTGAGTGAGATTGTTTCTCATCTGAACAAACCTACTATACTAATAATTATGATCTCAAAGCATCTCAATTCTACCTTACTCAGATGACTAGTTCACCTCCCTTTAACACAACTAGACTACTTGTTTGGCACAAACCTATATGAACATTTTTAGGTAAAATTTTATGTATTTTATGATTTGGTAAGGTGAAACATGTCTCATAGTACCTCCTCCAATAATTTTTAACCCTTGACCAAGTTATAAACCTTGGATTCTACTTAAAACCTTGTAAATTTGTAGTTTATGGGGGTCCACACAATTGTTCTTATAAACCCTACTATGGATGGGATCCCCTAAGAGTGTATTATAGGCTCCAAGTTTATTAGGCCATCCCAATGCATTTGGATTCAATTTCTCTTATAAATTCTCAACCAATTCCTTATTAGGTTTTTAAGGAGGTTTATAGGGTTTTGAACTCTTAGTAATGGTTCACGAAGGTTAAGACCTTAACCTTTGAACCAATGCCATTGATCTCTTGTAGACAAGGCCCCTCAACTCTTAAAAAATACTCATCTCCCCATGCAATTTTTCCATATATTTATGACCTTTCCAAGTTACCTTTCAAATGACAAATGTGCATTCTGAGCAATATTAAGGCACTTTCAGACCAAGGTGACCAACTATGACCTTTCCCCTATAAACCAAAGTGGATCACACACTTGAAAAAACATGATAAACATCTCCATGGTGGTTTGATATATAATCCAATCCTCTTTTGTCCTTTATTCTAGATTCAAGTGGCACTACCTTGGGGAAGGTGCTAGATCAACAAGCTTAAATGCAGGATTTCTAAGTTTTGAACCCAATTTGGAGTTAGTTAGTACTTAGTCACCTTTCTTGACATGGATTCACCCTTAGGTCCCTTAGAGAATATATATTATCTTGATCAATCCATTTACCTCCTCTTATGTGCATATAGTCTTTCATTTAATTACCTAGGCATATTTACAAGTGGTTATCAGGCATAAAGGCCCTTTTAGGTGGCCAATGTGTAGTTATTTAAGATCCCATGGTCTCTCTCCATCCTCAAAAACATATAGGATATGTAGATCATTCTCAACTTCTTGAATATAGGCTTATAGTGGCTCTTTTAGGTATAATCCATACATTACACATCTTGAATGTGCCAACCAGTAGGCCATTTGAGAAATTAGGGGACATGGGGAGACCATTAAGACATTTTCATAGCCCAATTACCTCATTTGGATGAATTTAGAGGTGTAATTCCTTAATCACGTATGAACCAAGGTTTAAGGAGGGTTTTGGAGGTCCACCATCTTAGGGATGGTTCATATAATATGAACCCCCAAACCAAAACTTCTTACCATGAACATTTATCCTACACACCCCTTCATATCTATTGAATATCCCTAGGTCACATGCAAACTATACATTGATATATAAATGAAACATGGTGTGGTTTAAACTCCTTACTAGGCAATTTGTGCAAGTTATTATGTTAAGTTCCATTCATAGAATTAGGCCTCTGAATCCCACTCTCTCCTTCATGGATCTTGAGTGTATATGGGTACCCAACTCCCCATAAAATCATTGGTTTTGATTCCTTATATGATGAAATATATGATTATTGTAAGTATAGATACTAAAAATGGTGGGGGTGAATTATTTGCCTTCAAACAATCCTTAAATCTCACTTATCATTCATGAAGCATTCATTCACATATATACATTAACCAATGCATAAACAAGCATATATAAAATAAAACAACATAATAACATAGGAGATATGTGGGAAACCCTAATGGGGGATAAAACCCACTGAAACATAGCCTAAAATATAGTCCTATAAGTAATGAATCAATATTTAGTGAGGCACCAACCTCTCAAGGAGCACCAACCCCTCACTAGTCAAGCACCAACTCAACTAGTCCTTTAGCAAGCACCAACTTGTAAGGAGGCCCTAAACCCCTAGGTAAATCAACACCAAATAAAATACTTGGAACCTCTAACCAACTTTGGATACATATTTTATGAGTCATAAATTCATCATTTAATAATTTCAATCCAAGGATGGTGTCAAAAGGTTATCTGTAATAGGAGAAAGATATCTCTAGCAATCAGTCCCTTCTACCACACTCCACACTTATAGGTATTGAAAGCACACTTTTAGGAATTGAAAGGCACACCACACTTACTAGAATTAAAAATCACACTTGTAGAAAGTAAATCACACTTACAAGAAAGTAAATCACACTTGCAGGAAAGTAAATCACACTTACATGAAAGTAAATTTTTGAATTGAAAATATAGGAAAGTAAATTGTTGAATTGAAAATAAATGATAAACATAGAAAACACCTACAAATTCACAAAAAACTTTTAAAAAAAAATTACATGAAAAATAAATAATAATAATTCAAAAACATAATTACATAATAAATAAATAAAAATTTATCCATCTTCCTTGGAATGAGTGGCCAGTTCATTCCTCAGAAGATGATTTTAATCAGAACACTAGATTTATGTCACAAAGCTTCATAATGAATTATTAATAAAATATTGCTTACAATGGTGTGGGAGGTTACATTTATAATCCCATTCTTCTAACCAACTCCTTATTTAGGAATAAAAATCTTAGATGCTCTCCACCAAATATGGAGAGAAACATAACAACTTATATATTCTAGCTTATCTCAATCTTCCATAAAATATGGAAAGAGAGACATTTGTATATATTTACAACATAAGCTCACTCTTCATGAAATATGAAGAGAATTATTTATGAAATGAAATCACACAAATCTAAATTTAGATGCAAACTATAAACCTAAAGAGCCAAAGAAAAGAATCCATAGATGGGCACACAATCCATAGATATGTTTGCATAGTCTATAGATGTCTCAACCTACAGATTCCATAGATTCCAGTCTTATAGAGTCTATATATATGAAACTTGAAGAGTCCCTATATTTTCTCCAAGTTATATTCTTTGAACTATTGATGACTATGATGGAGTCCCTTAGCATTTGATGCTTTGAATTAGTCTTCAATTAATGAACTATTTGGATATAGAGCTACTAGCTGAGTCTGTAGATATGAACTAAATGATTCCATAGTAAATCTGAGTTTGTAGCTATGACTAGAGTGCATGTAGCTCACCTTGAAGCTAATACTTGGTTGATACCTCATTCTCATGTCTAATATGGCTTATTATGGGCTACATATACACATATTAATAGTTTTTTACAAAGTTTTAGTAAAAAGAATCAACAAGCAAGAAGACAATCATTTATAAATAAATAACCAAGTATTAGTTCTCTATTTCATTCTAAATAAATCATAAGTTTAGAAATTAAACTTAGATCCAATTTTTATTCAAAGAAAAGGGATGTTATCACATGGATAAAATGAGCCATTTTCTGGTCTCATCATCTTTCCCAGACCTAATCTCATGTATGCCATTCCTTTATCTAAAAATTATTTGAGATATAAATGCATGAGTTAGATGTTCTCATTTTCAAATAGTCTTTTCCGATTTAACCTTGTAAAATTATTTGTAACTTCTAAAATCCTTTAGGCAAAAGTTTCCAATGAAATTGGTCAATAAAATACATTTGTCAAGGATAGGTTCTTGTGTGTAAATTTTCTTTCTATCCTTGATTTCACTTTGATACAAGTTCTTGTGTGTAATTCTCATATTGCCCTCTCTTTTTTTCTAAACGAGTTGAGAGCATGTTCTTGTGTTGAGAATTTCTTGTTGTGCCTACATAACTCTATTTTGACCAAAAAATAATTCTCAGCATAAAATAAATTTTTATGATTAAAATATTTGAATAATTTTAAAAACTATATACTATTATCAAATTCATTAACTTAATTTTATTAAACCCCATTCTTTATTTATTGTTGAGACTATTTTCTTTCTCCTTCTCTTCCACAACTAATCTCATGCATGCCAATGTAAATATGTATAAATTGTGGGGATATTTGATTCTTTTTATTTATTCTTGAAAGCAAAATGGATCTTTATGTAATAACAAAGCTTACAAATAAATTTAAAAGTGAAATAAAAGAAACTAGATACCTTGGCATAACTTCAGTTTGCCTTTTTTTTCTTGATATCAACCCCATGGAGCATATTGGAAAATATGTTTAAAGAATGGAAGCCCCCAATCAATTCTAAAATTGAGAGTATAAAAATTTAGCAACCAAATAATTTATTACAAGTGGGTAAAGCAACCATTGCTAATTTTCAAATTTTCTTAATTTTTATTTTATTTTTTACCCTTGACTAGCTAGTAAAACTAGTTTTCTAATCAAGATTCATTTTTCTAGTACTTGACCCCCCAGCAAGCTAGTTTTCAAACCAAGACTACCAACATTACCTGAAGATTTTCATTGTTATTTTCTTCTTCTTATTTTTATTTTTATTTTTCATTTTTTTAATATATGTAAAAATGATGATAGAGAAAATTTTAGCAATAGGATTTATACATCCACATACTAATTTCAATCATATTAGTAAATTCCTACATGGTTTGAAATTCTTTATTGTAGTGATGACCAATCATAGGTAGAAGATTCTTGCTAATTCTATTTTTATCTTAGGATAAAGTGTCGGGTACTTGATGAAGCTATTGATGGAGATTGAACTATTTTGAGCTTCTAAAATGATTATATGTTTAGGATTTGTGAGTCTTTGCATTTGTAGCTATGATCTCCAAACTTTGTGTCCATATACACAAGGGTACAGGCCTATTTAAAATTTTACATATTGATTTGTATCCTTTGATCTCTTCTATTGAGGATCATCTCTATGAGAGATTTCACCCTTATGATAAATCAAATTTATGTTCCTCTGCCTTGAAAACTTCTTGTTGATTTATCTCCATGAAGTTATCTTACAAGAACTCAAAACCACAAAAACTTTCCAAACCAGCATAGTATCAACCACATCAAATAATTATAAATGATAATCACATGAAGAATGGAAGGAAAATTTAAAAACATATGAAGGAATGTATTTTATCTTATTTAGAAATGATTGGTGGTTCACAAATTTTAATAGATTTGTATTATGAAATCAAGAACTCCCTCAAATAAGTTCTATTATTATAATTGGTGGATATGGGTTTGATTAATGTATGGAATGGAATGAATCTCATCAAATCTTTTTATTTATAATTTGAGTAATAAATTATAATTGTAATATGCACAAATATAATGATATATCTTTAAAAATCTTTAGCTAAGATTAGCTATTAATTTTATAAAAATCTAACATTCTTTAAATGATAATGTATGGATAGAATGAATATACAATGACCTATGATTTGTATGCATAATAATTTATGGAGAAATGATATGAAAATACCAAACTAAAAATAAAATAGAGTACAAGAAAGCATATATGAATATAAGATTATATTGTAAGATATCCTTAATGTTGCTAATGTATTAGACCAAAGTCTTTTTTTAGCTTCAACAATCAAGGACTGGACCAAGGTCTCTATTATAATGTTAATATCAATACTTCAGCCTTAGATTTGATATTAACATTTTCATTCAAATTAACCCATCCAACATTTGTAGTACATTCCTATTTGTTGACCATTATTTTCCTAGGTTTTGTTCAAGCTTCTTTCTGTAACCACAAATTCTTTATTTATCTTTATTTGGCATTTAAACTCTAGCTATGAACTATCAATGAGGAATTAGTAGCATAAAATCCTTAATATTTTATTCTATTACTATAAAAATAAAGAAGCAAGGGTCTGGAGAAGGCAAATCTTAGTGGAATAAAAGGTTGGAGCCCTGTAGACATGCTTCTTGTTATGATACAAGATGAGGTTGAGAATGGGATGAGATGCACTCCCTATCATGATATAGAGTGGGGTTAAGGAGTGTTTCCCCTTGAAGCCAGGACTAGTTTACCCCTTTTTTGCTCATAAAATCCCTTAACATTGAAGAAAAATATGAAATCTTTCTATTGTATTATAATGTCCTATAAATCATTAATTCTACTTGTTTAATACACTCAGAATGATTAATTACATGATTGTTTGTGAACAGACTTAGATCAATTTTATGATTAAAATATCATCATAAATATAAGCTAAAATTATACACTTCTATTTAAAGCTAATTTATGCAATTTGGTCTTGCTAAAAATTATCATCATTTTTTATTTATTTTTGCAGTTTATTAATAACCAACAAAATAGAAAAACCCAATGTAAATTCACATGATTGAATAAGGTGTAGAATGGTTAACATGTAATATTTTGTGTCCATGCATGCAATCTCAAATTTTTTAAGGTGTCATGCATGTATATGCAAAGTCTTAAATAATTTTGGTATTCAAATTTAGTCATTCACAAAAATCAGCAACTGTGTAATATTTACCTATAATGTTGGGATGTGATCATTTTTCCCATAAATCTTGGAAAGATATTACTGCATGTAAAATCTATTGCACAACCCATTCCAACATTTTCATGAAACATTCAACCCATAACAGCTCTCAAAATATGCACAATATAATCCATATTGCATGTATTTTTTATTATTTAGCAAATCTATGTTACCTCATAAAATCCATCTACAACAACTAACTTCATGCATGTTATCTTTCCACCTAGATTTATGCATGCAATCTAAATTTATGCATACAACTAAATTCATGTACACTTTTCTTTGGTCAACATGATTTGTGCACTCTTTTCATAATTATGTATGAAATTGAGTATCCACATTATTTCAATTCGGGTGTAATTACATGAAATTGAGATTATAGACTATTTGTATATGGGCATGGAATATGAACTTATAGAATTTGGATGTGTGTTTTTTATCATGCAAAGAATCATATCAGCTAGATAGTGTATAGATCTCTTATATTTATGTAATCATTCAAAATAACTTTGCTAAATTTATTATATGTATGCATATAACTTGTTAGATTTTTATGCATGCATTTTTAAATCATATAAAATCATAAATCCAATTTTCTACATGCATGAATGTGAATTTATAATTATTTTATATTTCTTGCATGCATGTATATATGATCTATTGGATTCTTCTTAAAATAAAATGAGATCGATTTAATTAAGGATTTTCCTTATTCTGCTATAAAAATAAAATCACATGTAGGATTTCAAAGTCAACTAACCTAAAAATTGCATGATTTCTTATTAGTGGTTTTATAAAAAATATAGATACATTATTTCATCCTCTGTATAGTTGGTCTCAATTGTTTTTAGAAGGTAGATTAGTCCTCAATCAGGGAGATTAATTCTTCAATAGGTATGTTAGTTGTAAGGACATGAATTTTAAATTCTTCTTTGTGAACAGCTACAAAAACTCAACCCATGCTCTCCATCTTGCTTGCTATTTTAGACCATCATTCTCTTCCTCCATCCGACATCAACATTTAAATCCTTTCATATGGTGTTATCAGTTGTTATTTCCTACATAACAGTTTTAGTATGGCATGGGGGTAATTTGCATAAATTTGAAAATTTTAAATCTAAATTATAGAAAAATAAACTCTAATCTATGTTACAAGAAAATAAATATTAACATATTTTTTAGAAAAATAAATTCTAAAGAAAATATTAACTAAGTATCTCCTATCAAAAAAATTGTAAAGAGACATTCCCTCTCACTAGGAACTTATTTATCTACTGCCACTAGATCATTCTCTTAACAAATTTTGAATCTCCTAATAATAATGTGTCCCTGATAATGGTGCCAAAAATGATGAGTCATCAACTCATCATTTAATAATTTCAATCTAAGAATGGTATCCAAAGGTTGTATTTAATAGGAGAAAGAGATCTCTAGCAACTAGTCCCTTCTACCACACTTCCCACTTGTAGGAATTGAAAGCACACTTGTAGGAATTGAAAGGCACACCACACTTATTGGAATTGAAAAGCACACTTGTAGAAAGTAAATCAAACTTGTAGGAAAGTAAATCACACTTGAAATAAAGTAAATCACACTTACATGAAAGTAAATTTCTGAATTGAAAATAAAGGAAAGTAAATTGTTGAATTAAAAATAAATGATAAACACATAAAAAACCTACAGGTTCACAATAAACTTTACATAAAATAAATGTTTACATGAAAAATAAATAATAATAACTCAAAAACATAATTACATAAAGAAATAAATTAAAATACATTTATCATTCTTTCTTGATATGAGTGGCCAACTCATTCCTCAGAAGAGGATTTTAATCAAAACATTAGATTTATGTCACAAATCTTTAGAATGTATTATTGATAAAAGACTGATTACAATGGTGTGGGAGGTTGCATTTATAATCTCATGCTTCCAACCAAATCCTTATTTAAGAATAACAATCCTAGATGCTCTCCACCAAATATGAAGAGAAACATAATAACTTATATATTCTAGCTTATCTCAATCTTCCATAAAATATGGAGAGAGATGTTATTATCTATTTACAACATAAGCTCAATCTTCATGAAATATGAAAAGAATTATTTATGAAATTAAATTATATAAATATAAATTTAGATACAAAATATAAACATGAAAATACTAAGAAAAGAGTTCGTAGATGGGCACACAGTCCATAGATATGCATAGTTCATAGATATGCGCAATCTGTAGATATGCTTGCATAGTCCATATATGTCTCAAACTACAGTCTGTAGATTCTAGTCCTACAGAGTCCATAGATATGAAACATGTAGAGTCCATAGATTTTCTCCAATTTACATTCTTTAAACTATTGATAATTATGATGGAGTCCCTTGACATTTGATGCTTTGAACTAGTCTTTAATTAATGAACTATATGGATATAGAGCTACTAGCTAAATCCATAGATATGAACTAAGTGAGTCTATAGTAAATCTAAGTGAGTCTATAGCTATGCTCAAAGTACCTATAACTCACCTTGAAGTTGATACTTGGTTGGTACCCCATGCTCATGTATAATATTGATTATTTTGGGTTGTATATGCACATTAATATCTTTTTTCAAAGATTTAGTAACAAGAATCAACAAGTAAGAAGACAATGATTTATAAATATATAACCAAGTATTAGTTCTCTATTTCATTCTAAATAAATAATAAGTTTAGAAATTACACTTAGATCCAATTATTATTCAAGGAAAAGGGATGTTATCACATGGATAAAATGAGCCATTTTATTGTCTCATCACTATTCCTCACTCAACTGAAGATGATCACCTTCTTTTGCTTTGTTTACTTTTCTATCTCTCTCAAATAATCTATTAGGCCTTCTCGCTCAACTAGCCCTTTCCTTGGTAGAATTATGTCATATGACCTTGATCATTTCCTATAAAATTATTTTTATATATTCATTACATATTCATCACACCTTTTTTATGGTCTTCAATCCCTATACCTAATTTCCAAACCTCTATATCATTCATTTTTCCCTCAATATTCTAACTAGTCAAATTAGGCCTATTAGACTTTTTTTATATTTGAATCTTGATCTCACCCATATTATTTGGACATAAACCTTTCCATACTTTTATCATACTTTTAATATATCAAAAAAAAAATCACAATTGAAACACCCACTACATAATCCGGTCACCACCCATAAGGATCAAGACCACCATTATACCTAATAGAGACCTAATATAATTAGGCCTTCTCAAAGCACATGTTTCACCTTTGACACCTTAGAACAACTTGAGTCTCCAAAAATTAATGAAAAAAATAATACATGATTCAATTATTCCTATGATAATCTTACCTTAGGTACCCAACACCATTTAGCTCATTTCACTCTTTGAACCACATCATTAGGTCTACTCACAATTAGGCCTTCTCACTACCAAAAACTCTACCTTGAATATCTGAAGTATACACTAAATTTTAACACATAACCCAATTTAAAAACCACATTTATATAACATCCATTACCTCATTTTAATTATAATTCACCACATAAGGCAAAAGACCTCAAACTAATCAATTTCATATGCTCACTCAGAACTGCACACAGGTTTCAAAACCCAGTCAATAACATGTGATTTTTCACATATTCATAGGATATCATGAATAAAAACACATTAAAATTAACCTATGAGACCTATATAACAACTTAATGTTCATTTTTTTCTTCAAATCTATGCATAATGACTCAAGAACATCATTCTCACTCTTACATAGAAAATTCCTTGTAGCTCCAAAACATAGTCATGGAAATCTAGACATAGAACACCTATGTGAACACTTTTAAGAAGTTAAAATTGGTTTATATTATCCTTATTAATCTTTATAACATATTTAAACAAATATATTAATATTGGTCTTATAG
The DNA here is from genome assembly GCA_037957365.1 of Torreya grandis. NCBI lineage: Eukaryota > Viridiplantae > Streptophyta > Pinopsida > Cupressales > Taxaceae > Torreya > Torreya grandis. The sequence continues at coordinate 1,103,557 of JARHVA010001840.1, forward strand.
ACCAATCCCATTTCTTCACTCTATACATTCCTCAATGTGTTAGGCAGGTTACTTTGAAAGCAATTGTTTGCTTGTCAATGAGAAACTCCAAATATTATATTCAAGATTTAGATGTGATATAGGTCTTGAAAAATTATCCCATTAATTTTTATCCATCCCTAATCCACTACAACCCATCCCTAATCTCATTCTCACTTCTGCCTAATTTTCTCATGCTCTTCCTCATTAGACCTATTTAACGATATGTCAACTTCCATGACTATTTTATCATATTTAAGATTTTAAACCTGATCATAAAATTTCATGGTCATAATATATATTTATCAAGCCTCAACCTGAAATAATTATCATGATTTGACTTGGTTAACCCTTCCTGCTACATCAAAAATATGTGAAATAATGGGTTTTCTATAACTTCCGTTCACTCTTCTAACAAACCAATGCCACTTGGAGAAACATGGTATAGTAATATATATGATACATTAATAAAAATAAGTCATTAAATCCATTATTATCCATTTATAATAATATATTCTCTATCATGTCATTATGAGGGTTTTATGAGGGTTTATATTACCTTCCTTTCTTAGCAATCATTCATAATTTTTTTCCCCTCAACTCTAAAACCAATGCTATAAAATTTAATCTAGGACCCTTCCCTAACTACCATGATCTTCTTGTATCCTCATGAAAAAATTTCATGTGCCAATGAGCATAATAAAATCCTTCTTAGGTCTACAATACCTCATTCTCTACACATAGAAAACCTCAACACCAATTTTTTTCCTTATCCTTTATACTTTTACCTTAAACTTTTTCAAAAATATTGATACAACCTATCACACCTATAATCATTCTTACATGAACTATGTCATCTTGAAAACTGATCTTGATCCCTCATTAGGCCACACTAGGTCTTTTTGCATACTAGGCCTAAAACATGTAAGTCATACGTAGACCTTAAACACACCTTGAAACCTCTTATAATATTATCAACACGTAATTATCATGTCATAAAATTTCATACAATGATCATAAACTATCAATATTTTTTTTTACAAGTCTCATATTGCTCTCCTCATCATGCTACCAAGTCTATGCCTTCTTAATAAGTCTCTTCATGCAAGGACTGAGCCTCAAAATTTGACCTTGGAACTCTTTTGAAGGCTTATTTTCCTCCTTATCATGTTTAAAAAACTTAATACACTCTCTCATGCCTTTAATATTATAATTCACCAATCTTCACTATACTTTATGCATACACCTTCCCATAGGGCTATACTAGGCTTCTCAAGACACCTGATATTCAATGATTTAAACTCAAACAAGTTAACTTTCAATTATATCGACCAAGACCATTATTCAATAATGATTATCTAAAGATAAGACTAATCTCAATAGGCTCATGAGCTTTTCATATGACAACATTGTGCCAAGACCTCATATAGAACTCAAAGACTACTAAACCATCTTCATGATATGATAATGTTCCTCAAAACTAGTACTCAATAGTGTTCTTTCCTTATATATTGAACTTGAAACATGTCATAAACCTCAAAAGAGTTACTAGGTTGTCTTAAAATTATTTCTCAATAGAGAGAAAACAAGTTTCCTTCAAATTCTCTCTTTTCATAAGATTCTTTGTCACATACCACTTCACCATGCATGACATCAACTTTAAATTTAACATTAATGACCTTCATTTTAATCTTGAAATCAATGACAACACCAATACTAAAACACCAACAAAAATAGCATACCTCAACAATCTACCCCTTTATCATTTATGGAAAAAACTCAAACACAAATGATCATTCTCATCTCCCCAAGCTGGATATTCTTCAAATTTACCTTTCTTCCAAACTAGAACTTTCTCCCCCTTTGAAATTAATTAAAAAGGTTCATCTTTTTGGAGCTTATCTGATCTATGGACCTAGAACAACACACTTTTTCTCTCCAAACAAACTCAATATCTCTCTTTAACAAAAACTCAATAAGATCAGGCTCACATATCAGCTCTTGGAACATGACTAGCTCCCCTTGTCTCCATGAGATATTCAAAAACAATCATGACTATGACTTGGTTTGATCAAGTCATCATAAAATCTCTTTGTGACCCATCTCTTATGATCACACCTCTAGTAGACTCTTGACTAGACTTTGGATTTGAATGTCAATAAAGAACACAAAGCTCCCCCTAAGACCAAGCATCCTTCATGCTTATGCACACTAATTAAGTTCCTCCATGAATCCTAATGGAGTTAGCTATTATCTAGGGTACTAAAATAACATAAACTCAGGATATTCCCAAATCTCCATGTCCTTACTAGACTAAAATTTCTTCATGATACTCTTAGTCTTGAATAGCCCTTTTGGTTTGACCTCTTCAATCTCTATTTAATAAACATTCTAACTTGGTCTATTGGTCTTGACTCCTTCATCCACAATCTGAACCAATAGGGAGAATTCTTGGTACTCTTTTTCATATAAATTATGCTCCCTTATGGCAAATAGTCCACTTGGACTAGCAAACTAGTCATCATTCACCTTAGCTACTTTTGGTTTCTACTCACTATCTTGTCTTCTTTATTTCACTCTATGGGCCTTAGCTTTCTTTTTTTGACTTGATAATCCATGCTTATATAAATTTTAAATATGACCAACCTTTTGACAATTGAAACATGTTATTCCTCTTGATGTAAGCACACCATAGCCCATACCTCTTAACTGATGACTCTCCTCATAGTTTGATGTATATTAATTCTCAAAGGGACTTCTATAATGCCTTGCTTTATAACTAAATTGGTTACATGAATAACAATAACCATTGAAAGGATTAGCATACTTTACAGCATTAGGCTGCCTGATAGTATTAGCCTTTATTATACCAACACCTTCATTCCTTGATTGATCATTTACCTTCTTGATCACATTAGTGTTATTATTTTGGTCTCCATTAAAACCAAGACCTGTTTTGTCATTATAAATATTTTGAATACTTAGGATGTTATATAGATCATTATTACTCTTTTCAAACATCACAAAGGTCTTCATCTTACTTGATGCCTAATCCAACTTAGCTCTCAAGGAATCTACTACAGTTACATACCTTGCACATTCCTCTTCTTTAACCTTTAGGCTTTCAGTCATAATCTCCATTTCAGTCTCTACCTATTTTACTATTTCCTCTTATTCTTTGGAGTTGTTACTCAATCTAACTTCAAATAAATTTATTTTATCCTCATAATCTTTAATAATAGACCTCGTCACCTTATTATTTTTCTTCATGATCTCTAGTTATTCTAGATCATTCATCAACTCAACATTAAAGTCCACCTCACCTTATTCTTTATTTGAAGCACCAATAATACCTTAAATCCATATGGACTCTTTTTAATTTGAATAGATTGATTCCTCAACCATGAAGATAAATTCATTGACATCGAGACCATCACCTTCATGTTAACTCTCAGAATCACTTCTCTCATTATCATCAAATGAGCTACAATATTTGTTGGTGTTAAAGCTTCTTTTGTTCTTGAAAAACTTTTTGTCATTATACCTTCTAAATATTTTTGTGATCTTATCAGACCTATAGGACTTTTTATCATCATCACGACCTTCATCATGCTCTTCATCATCCTTTTCCTTATGCTTATAATGGAACTTGTTATCAAAGTGTCCAATGGGAAACTCACCCTTGTATTTACTTGAACCAATTTTCAAATTTCTTGTAAACATAGCTATCAACTCATCATCATCAATATTAGATTCATCATTGTATTTTACTTTCTTAACTTTTGTCTTATTCTCCTTTGACTTCTTTTATTCCTTGAATTTAGTTTCCTTCTTTTTAGTTCTTCTTTCACTTATCCTCATCTCATAGGTTGTTAGGGTGCCATGAAGTCCATCTATCTCTAGCTTGTCTAGATCTTGCATCTCTTCAACATTAGATACTTTAGAATAAAAATTTGGAGTTAGAGATCTTAAAACCTTTTGAATAATAGTATACTCTTTCAATTATTCACCTAGACCTCTTATGATGTTGACCACTTCATCAACCCTCAACAAGTAGGTTGTAATGGTCTCATCTCCATTCATCCTTAGGCTTTCAAACTATCTTACATGGGTTTAAAAATTATCCAAATTGACCCTGGAGTATACATCATGGATAATTTTCAAATCATACCACATTTATTAAGTAAACATATAGTTCATTAGCTTCACAAGTTCTACCTCTGATAAGCCACACATAATACCATTCATTACTTTTGAATTATTGTCACTAGTCTTATTACCTATTGCATCTATAAAATGAATAGCGAGTGAAATATATCCATCCAAAAATAATTTAAAAACATCATGACCCTAATAAATCAAATATGTCCTCATCCTAACACTCCAAAAAGCATAATTAGATCCATTAAATAATAGAGCCTTACTTGCATAAAAACCACCTTGTGATTGACTAGACATCTTCACTTGTTTAGGATATAATTTAGGCTATTATACCTTCTTAAAAATACCTAATATGATACCAAATATTGTAAATATGGATACTTATAGGGGTTGAATTAGTTGCCTTTAAACAATCATTCAGTTTCACTTATCATCCATGAAGCATTAATTCACATACATACATTAAGCAATGCATAAAAAAGCATTTATAAAAGAAAAAAACATAATAACTAGGATATATGTGGAAAAATATCATTAGGTATAAAACCCATTGAAACATAGTTTGGACTACAATCCTATAATAAATGAATCAATATTTAGTGATGCAACAACTCCTCATTAGTCAAGCACCAAATCAACTAGTCCTTTAGTAAACACCAACTTGTAAGGAGGCACCAAAATCCTAGGTAACTCACAACCAACTCAAATAAATATAACCAACCTTTGGATACCTATGTCTCACTAAACTTAATATGATCACCTTATTTTTATCTTCTCACTTTTCTATCTCTCAAACAACCTATTAGGCCTTCTCGCTCAACTAGCCCTTTCCTTGGTAGAATTAGGTCATATGACCTTGTTCATCACCTATATAATAATTTTTATATATTAATTAAATATTAACCAAACCTATCTTATGGTATTAAATTCCTCTACCTAGTTTTCAAACATCTATATCATTCATCTTTCTCTTTAATATTCTAACTAGTCAAATTAGGCCTATTAGACCTTTTTATACTTGACTCTTGTTCTCACCCATATTGGTTGGACATAAACATTTACATACTTACATCATCCTTTTAATATATTAAAAAACATTATTAAAAATTTAAAAACCCACTACATAGGTCATTCACCACCTATAAGTATCAATACCACCATTAGGCCTAATAGAGACCTAATGCAATTAAGCCTTCTCAAAGCACATGTTTCACCTTGGCCACCTTGGAAAAACTTGAGCATAAAAAAATGAATTAAAAAATTAATACACACTTAAATTATACCCCTTATAATCTTATCTTATTTCCCCAACACCATTTAGATAATTTCACTCCTTGAACCACACCATTAGGTCTACTCACAATTAGGCCTTCTCACTACTAGAAAGTTTGCCTTGAATATCTGAAGTATAAAATCAAAGTTTCCCCATAACCCAATAAAAAAATAAAATTTACATAAACTATATAATTTTAGGTTCATCATAATATTAATTATAATTCACCACATAGGTCAAAAGACCTCAAACTAATCAATTTCATATGCTCACTTAGAACTGCACACAGGCTTCAAAACCCAGTCAAGGACCTTTGATTTTTTACACGATCATAGGAATTTATCATGAATAAAAAATAATTAAAATTAACTTGTGATACCTATATAAAAAATTCATGTGAATTTTATTCTTCAATATATGGATAATGACTCGGGAACATCATTGTTACTCACACATAGAAAATTGCATGTTGCTCCAAAACACAATCATGAAAACCAAGACTTAAAACACTTATGTGAACACTTTTAATAAATTAAAATGGGTTTATATGATCCTTAATAATAATTATAACATATTTAAACAAATATATTACATTTTTAAATATTAATATTTGTCTTACAGACCAATCCCATTTCTTCACTCTACACAAACCTCACTATGTTAGATATGTTACTTTGAAATCCACTTTTTGCTTGTTAATGAGAAAATACAAATATTATATTAAATTTTTAAATGTTATATTGTTATTTTAAAATTACCCAATTCATTTATATCCATACCTAATCCACTTCAACCCATACCTAATCTCATTCTCACTTCTACCTAGTTTTCTCATTGTCTTCCTCATTAGGCCTATTTAGTGATAGGTCAAATTCCATGACTGGTTTAGCATATTTAAGGTCTGAAACTTGTTTTAAAACTTCCATGGTCATAATAAATATTTATCAATATTAAACCTCCAATAATTTTCATGCTTTGACCTGGTTAACCCTTCATGCTACATCAAAAATATGAGAAATAAGGGGTTTCTTGTAGCTTCCATTCACTCTTCTGATAGACTAATACCACTTATATAAACCTTATAGAGTATTATATATTATAAAATCATCAAAAAAGGTCATCAAATCCATTATAAGCAATTTATAACAAGATCTTCCCTATCAGCTCATTATGAGGGTTCATACTACCTTCCATTCTTAATCATTCATAAAGGATTTCCCCTCAAAATATAAATCCAATGGTATGAAATTAAAGCTAGGACCCTTACCAAAATACCATGATATTTTTTTATCCTCATTAAAAAATTTCACATGCCAACAAGTATAATAAAATCCTTCTTAGGTCTGTAATAGCTCATTATATGCACATATAAACCTGAACACCAATTTTCATGCCTTCTCCTATATAATTTTACCTTAGACTTGGTAAATAACCTTGATACAACATATCACACCTATAATAATTATTACATGAGATATATCACCTTATAAACTGATCTTGACCCCTCATTAGGCCACACTAGGTCTTTTTGCATACTAGGCCTAAAACATGTAAGCCATACTTAGACCTTGAACACACCTTGAAACCTCTTATATTATTCTCAAAAACTCATTATCATGTCATAAAATATCATACTGTGCTCATACACTACCAATATTATTTTCACAAGTCTCATATTATTCACCTCATAATCCTACCAAGTCTATGCCTTCTTACTAGGTCTCTTCATGCAAGGACTATGCCTCAAAAACTAAACTTGGAAATATTTTGAAGTTTTTTTACCTCCTTCTCATTTTTAAAAAACCTTATACACTCTATCATTCATGTACTATTATAATTCACCAAGCTTCACTATACTTCATGCATACACCTTCTCATAGGGCTAAACTAGGCTTCTCAAGATACCAAGTATTCAATGATTTAAACTCAAACAAGTTAACTTTCAATGATATCAACCAAGACCATTATTCAATAAGGATTATCTAAAGACAATAATACTCTCAATAGGATCATGACTTATCACATCATAACATTATGCCAAGACCTCATATAGAACTCAAAGATTACTAAACCATGCTCATGATATGATAATGTTCCTTAAAACTAGTTCTCAATAGTATGTTTACCTTGTATCTTGAACTCTAAACATGTCATCAACCTTAAAATAGTTACCAGGTACCTTTAAATTCTCTCTCATCATAAAGATAATAGGTTACCTTCAAATTTTATCTTTTCATAAGACTCCTTGTCACATACCACTTCACCATGTATAACATCAACTATAACTTTGACATTAATGACCTCCATCTTGATCTTGACATCAGTGATAATATCAATGCCACAAAACCAATAATAGGAACATACCTCAATAATGAGTGTTAAAAGTGGCAACTTGACATGGTTGTTTATGATAGTGGATCTTAGGAAAGGACTAACAACAAAATTACCTCTCTTTGCATTACCCTATTTCAAAAACCTCCTTTAGGACCCATAGAAACATCACATACCCTCTCATGTCTTTTGAATATATTTTAGGGTTTTGGATCTACTACTGAAGTGGAGGTGGGATCTTGAGACCAAAAGGAAGCTTTAGGTTTTGTATCTTAGATTGGGTTTTGTAACCTTCACTCACTGATAAGTGCATTTGTAGCCTAAATGTTATCATAGCATCATTCTCAATCTAATATCCATCTTTTTCACTTGACCTTATATACTCATACCATCATATCAACCCTTATCTTTCATAAGCTTGTTTTGACCATTACTATCTAGTACATGTGCTATAAATAGTCAGTGATGAAGATCTAAGTAGTCACTCTTAGTCATTTTTAGTGATCAAATCAAAACTCAATTAACATATTTCAAGTTTTTATTATAGCCTTTGATGTTTATCTTCCCTAACTTTGTCATCAAGGTTCATTTACATAGTCATACATCAAATCCTATGTATAATGGGCATGCAACTCAAACTATATAGTCACTCTAAACTAGTATCACCATAATAAAAAGACTTTGAAGGAGACATTTGTCCTCATCACCCTAAAATTCCATTTTACATGCTCTTGGCATTTCCATTTACTTTATCCATGCAATCTAAATTTACTAAATAAGGCTATTTCATTGTACATGTTTGAACCATTTTACTTGGTCATCTATTTAGACTTCTTATCTTTGGAACCATTATCTCCATGCTCTGGACACCATATTATTTTGAGTTCTCCCCTTCATGACATACTAGCTCTCATAGTAAAGGTTGCAGATAGACTATGAAAAGTCATGTAGATATTTATTTATGCATGTTGGCTTTTAAGAGGTCTATTGAGTAGGTTCCTAATTTAGGAGAGTGTTTTCAAGGCTATACTTGAGACCCTAATGGTATTACTTGAATCTAAATCCATACCCTTAAGATAAATATCTTCACAATTCATGGCCCTTCTTTACATTTTAGACTCATTTGTATATGATAACTTTGAATCCTTTGAAGGCTAGGCTAAGTTGGGTTATTGTAGGTGTTAATCATGTTTGTCAATAGTACTTATACCTAAATATTCCCTTTTCATACATTCTTAATGGATTTTCATGGATTTATACAAGATTTGGCCTTAATCTCAATCCTTAAGCATCGGTATAATGGTTCAAACTTGTAAATGGAATTTAAAAGTCTTTACGAAGTTGTATAATGAAACTCAAGGTTCATTATGAGGTAGGTTGATAATGATGAGGCCATGAGATGATAGAGGTTCCTTAAATGATTAAATGGATTATTGACTCATACTCAAGTTGACCTAAAAAGAACCTATGCATGTATACTCACATACTCAATAGGATAAAACATTTGGAGTTACTCAATCAAGCATATGGAGTAAGAAATGAAAACCTAAGACTCTCCAAATACGTCAACTTCTACTAAATAATCTTAACTTCTACTAAATATGTCTATGGAGGCCTTGGAGAGATAGTTTATGATTTTTTGACTTTGAGAGTTATGATGAGGTTTTAATATCTTAAAGGAAGGACTTTTCAACATGAATACAACACTCTTATCATTCCACTATTTTATCATGCAATACTCAATCCATGTTTGTATTAGAGATCAATTACAAGTCATACACATTTAAAGGCATCATTTGAGAGTGTTAAATGTCCAACTAACCATTTAAATTAAAATAAGGAGATGTAAAAAACTACAAGACACCATCATTAAACCTTAAAATATTTTTCATTCTCAAACATATGCTTTGAATATCCTTTTGTATCAATGGAACCCTACTTAAAATCTGTAGATAATGGGATCTTAGATATTTCTTGCTCCTAAAGGCTCACACATCTAAAATATGGGTGGAGGATGCCATGGTAAGACCTTACATCACTGGATAAGACATGAATAACCACTAATTTCATCAAAAATGCCAATAATTCATCAAAATAGCTCCCTTTTTTTGCCCTATGTAAATGAGGAAGCCAACCCAGATTGATTAAATTATTAATGTTTATTCATAAATCACATAAGACTAACTAGTTCTAATTATTTTAAGTCCATTAGACCCCCATCCTTTTTCCAAGATCTTAGATCCTCACTTTATCTCTTGTATGTAATGAGCACAAACTTGAAGTATTATCCATGGTTGCCAAAGATCTCGATGGAGGAAATGGATTAGTTTTTAACTTTTTAGCTCTAAAACACCTAAATTTATTTACCTGATGCCTATGTTTAACTCCCCTAATATATTCCTAAGTCCATTTGACCATTTCTATAATGTGTGAATTTGTACTTGTTTAAAAACTCCTACAACTTATAACTTTCCTACATTTTATCATGTTTTCAGACCATGAATCATCATTGATGGGTAAGAGGAGTGAAAATAGGGGTTAGATAATATTTCAAAATAAATGGTATAGTTTGGGAAGATAAAAGGACACATTTTCACTTGTGTGGGGCCCATTTAATGGAAAATAAAAGTCTTTAACTTGTGAGAAGACACCCATATGAAAAGGCTTGATCATGGTGTTATGGGACTCATGGAGGCTTTTGAAGATGTAATTGATGGTTTTAGTGGAATTTTGAGGTCAAATATCATCACTTTAAGGTCAAACACCACCTTTAAGATAATATATATGGCTTCAAGTTGAAGGTTTCAAATGGAGATCACTTCAATACCTATTAAATACCTTATAACATGCTAATAACCTAAAATAGGTTATAATTTATCTTTATAACATCCCTAATACTTATGATCAAGCCATACCTCATCATACTAGATGGATTCATAATAGGTTCATTAGCTGTAACTATTAGGTTATCTTCATCATGAGCAAAAATGGACCACTAAGACCACCCTAAAGCCTATTATATATCATCATGCATGACTAAACATAAAGGGAACCCCTGACACAAGATTAGATAGGGTGAGAAGATAGATATTATGGTATTCCTTGACATGCTTAAAATAATGGAATATGCTACCTGATATGATGAGTAGTGATCTTCCTTTGGACTACCTTAACATTTTAAGAAGTATAATAAGGGTGACCAAAAGTGATGTTTTTGGGTTCTCATGCATGGGTTGACTCCTTTCTAGGCCTGAGGGTAGAAAGTAGTCAATAGTAAACATAATTAATGTGATGTTTTAGCTATAGTAATGTATGATAGTTATGAAAATGAACCTTGAGAAGAGCTTGATAAGATGTGGCACCAATACTATGATATAATTAGAGAGATTGAATCTATAAACAATCATGTTAAAACATAGTGAAGACCTTTTTTAAGATGTTGACAAGTTTAATGAGAATGAAAAGTTATTGAAGACACTTGGTACTAGTATCATACTCTTATTGAATGATGTGAGGTTGTTATCAATCCTCAAGACATCATCACCTCCATTTCTAGTTTCAATTGGTAATTAAAAAAAACTCTTTCAATCAATCAAGGTTTGATCCACATTGACAATCAGCGAAAATCAAGGACATAAAGATCCCAAATAAGCTTGGTAACTCAATTTTTCCATTCCAAAAACAACCTGTCATGGGTTTTTATAAGTCATATAGAGATATGTTCACATAGAGTCATGAGGATTCCAGAAGTTTTTGCTTTGATCCAAAATTAGTGAGAAAAGATGTCATCTTTTACATATTATTTTTTTATTTTCACTTTCCTCCAAGTGTTGTTATGCAAATGTTCATTTGGTAGTTGTAATAGTTTTCAATCCCATAAGTGATATTACACATGTATTATTATTATTTTAAGGATGCATTGTTTAGTTTTAATTTTTCTTAAGGAAGGTAAAATAATGTTTATCATGTTCAGATTAGATTTGGTGATTATTTTCATGATTACATGCCCAATGGACTTCATAAGGTAGCTGGTCTTTTGCTTAGCAAGCAAGAAAATTTGCAAAGGTCACCAAGAATGTTAAGCTTTTTAGTCACCATTTGTTTTCATCATTGAGTATGTTTAAGTTCATAAGGTATTTCAAGTTATTTTTATCATTTCATTAGTGTAAATATGCCTAGCATAGTCACATTGAGGTCATATTGAGATTTTCCCTTAGTCTAAGAGGCTAATTGCAAAAATTAAGCATTTATTGTGCCCTCTTAGCATGTTTTAAGAATATTTTTTAAAAATTAAGGTATTTTTGACAAAATTAAGGTTGATTTGTTTTAATATCTCAGATTCATGTATTTTTTATATATTCTTATTTAATTTTTGGGTTTCATAGCCACTTCTTGGTTGACCATCTCAAGCTTTTAAAGCATGCCAAGGTGTGGGTGAAGTAAAATCAAAGTGAAAATTATTGAATAATGGAACATATGTGGAGGTGAAGAATAAATTTCATGCCTTGAATAAAGGATTTGGAGATGTCATGCATGAATATACAATAGTTTTGAATATATTTTGGTACTCCAACAAATATGCAAGAATGTATGGGCTATTTTCATGCATTTTCAAAGGCAAAAGATTATATTTTTACTATTTTATAGGTGGTTCAAATATGATTAATATATTTAAAATATTCATATATGTTTTTATATATTCTCCAATTTTCATGGATTTAAACTATGCTTGAAATATGCTAAGATAGCTCAAATCTCCCTCAAAATTGATTTTCAAGCTTAAAATTACCCTAAATGTAGCATGATATCTTGGTGGAGAGGTTAAATATCTCATAAGAGTTGATAATAAGGTTTAATATGGTGGTGTACTCTCATATCATGGTTTTTAGTCTTAGATATATGGCTATATCTTTATGAATAATTGTTAATAATCAAGATTGCTCTAAAACCCTTGAAAACCCTATCTAGAAAGCATGAAAATTACAAAATTTAATTTTTGAAGTGTTTTAAAGATTTATAAAGCATTAATAATTATTTTTAATCCCTATTAATTATCTAAAAATATATTTAACCAATTTAAAATCATCATTAAAGGTTTTATACCTAAAAATGGACCTAGATGATTCACAATGCATGAGCAATGAGCATGTACAAGCCTGTATACCTAAAAATATATTTTTTAAGTGTTTTTGAAATTTAACATGAACTTTAAATGATTTAAATATTTATATGTAATACATAAATTCTTTTAAAATATAATTTATCTCTTTAGACCATGTATAGCTCAAAATATAAAAATTTTACTAAATTGGCATGTTTACTGCCCTGAGAGATCCTAGGTGCACAAAAAGGACCATAATTTGAGTTATATTGATCCAAAACCTGATAAATTTAAACTTAAAGTGGGTTAAATTTTTTATCTCATGTCCATATAGTACTTAAGGAGAGATAAAATTCAAAATTATAGACCTATACATGCAAAAATGGTGAAAACTAGTTCTCAAGAAGGTTAGAAGTGCTATAACTCAAGTTTTATTGATATAAATGCCTCAAAACTTTGTGTGTAGGTGTTTAAATGTTTTATAAATGAAATAAATTATTTTTAAACCTTTTTATGACATTTATTAAGTAGTTATAACTCATAAGGTTCAAATAGGCCTTGTTGAATAGCCTAATTGGGCTATCTTGGAGATTGTCTTGAGAATGTCAATCCATTGAGTTTGCATGTAAGCTGATAAACCTTGTTTTATACCACTAAGATATTTAGAACATTTATAATTAATTAATTAATTAAATATATATATATATATATATATATATATATATATATATATATATATATATATATATATATATATATATATATATATATATATATATATATATATATTCTCAAGCACTAATGGAGATCACACCTACAAATTTAAACTAAGTCATCCTCAAGAGCCATGAAGGACATTGTGAGAGGTCTCAAAGTAGTTGATATCAGGTATATGTTTCATGATCTAACTTTTAATTTGAGTTTTTCAAGTCTTAAATCATGATCATATAACATTCAATGCAAGATAAGAATGTGAACATAGTCAAGAAGTCATCAAATGATGAGCTAAAGTTGTGCATTACCAATGCACCATAATCATTTCCATTTAATAGAAGACCTCAACAACCTCAAGAAGAATATTACTAAAGTTCTACACCATAATGAGGAGTTATGAAAAATCAATGGTAATTTTATGAAAGATTCAAATTTGGAAGGAGTCTTCAAGAATCTCAAGAAGACCATCTCTTCCTTTTATGCCAAAATCAAGGAGAAAATTTCAAATCAAATAAGGACTTATATGCCCCCTCACAAGATGAAGATTCATCACGCAATATTGGAGGAGTTGGTTGAAAACTAATTGTAGTTTCATCATGTAATATTTTAGGATTTGGTTAAAGGCTAAGTCAAGATTTAAAGTCTAATAATTCTCCTCCAAAATAGGTTAATTTTATTGATATTTGACAACTTTAAACCTAAATCAAGGACTTCTACACCCCCTCCCAACTTGGAGACTTAAAATCAAGGGTTAGTACATTGGAGAGGAGAAGAAGATTCCAATTGAAGTTAAACTTTAGGTATGTTTTAGTTTTCAACCTTAATGAGGGCATTGATGACAATCTTGCATGTTTTTCCCATAATTAAAGGCTCTTTTCACTATATGTACTTGATTTTTCTATGTATTTAGATATACTTCTAACTAGTTGTGGCTTAGCCCTACCAAATTTTAGACATCTAAATACCTTCTTGAGAAATAAATAATTTATTTTACCTTCTCATATGATGTGTTATTGTGTGAAATTGATGAATTATTGATGTAAACTTGTGGTAATTACAACATATCCCTTATGTCTAGTTTTGTGTAACTTTGTGTAGGAAACTTGATCTTATGTAGGTTATAGTTTTTGTCTCTTAGATTTTATGTAATTAATAGTTTTGATGAATGTCATTTTAGCTTCTTAAGACAAGTGGTCATCCTTCTAGGTACTGCTATAAGTTGAATACTTTTTTATAAAACATTTATGCCCAAGATTAATTAGTGAATTATGAGTTGTGTATGTGTGAGTGCTCTTTGAGTTTATTTTGTGTGTATCCAAGCAAGTTGAGGTATTCAATTTTGGTGTATCACCCCATATTTAGTCATATAACTATAGGAAGTAGTTGTGTATATCTCTCTTTTCATTTTCAATAAGTAGTTTAGGTGAGTATCAAGTTTATTCATCAAAGGAACCAACCCTCTCTAGAGGTTTACTTTCATTATAGGTCACCCAAAACCTGGAAGTGACCCCATTATGTCAATTGGTTGAGGAAGATTGAAGACATTATTCAAGGGTGAAACTCAAAGTGACAATAGTAACTAAGAGAGTTACTAAACAATGATAAATTGGAGGACTTATAGCTTAGTGAGAGATAAATAGGGCATGGATTGTTGTAGTTGTCATTATAGTTACATGAGGTGGAGATTGGAGGTGTAGTTATGGATAGCCCTTATGTTTCAATGTGTAGTTTTGATTATGCCTCTTTTTTTTAATATCCTTCTCTATCTGATAATAATTTATTATCCATTGAGTTATCATCTCCTTGGTTGAATTCTTCATATTCTTCTAGTACTTATGTTCCTCTTAACTAGATGTTTTCCTCAGTCATCCATTCATCTTGTTCATATGCTTGTGTAGTCTCATCAAATGATTATTTTTCTTCTATGTCAGTATTAGAAACCCATTCTTATTCATTTTCCATTATTTTTTATTCTTCATTATCATATACCTTGATTGGGTCTACCCTCTTTTTCCTTTTCTTACTTTGTCACTTTCCTTAGGAACATCTATTTGTTTCTCCTGCACTTCCACTTTTTGAGGTGAAATAGGATGAGTCTTGGGTTTCTTTGTATATGTAATTATTGATTTGGGAGTAATGAAGCTTGACCTTGTTTGAGGTGGAATGGGAGATGAAAGGCATATAATGGTAACATATGATGAGGAAGTGGGAGGAGTGGTGACCATTGTAGGAATGATGGGTGATGGATATGGTAATCTAGTGGATTTAAACATTAAAAATGGTGGTGGTGTTATCATATTAGGTTGTGAATTAGGGGAAGAAATAATAAAAACATGTGATAAGAAATATGGTAGACTTACCTATTGTACTATGCTCAATGGAGGCAAAGGAAGCATGGATAAAATTATAGCTATTGTGTTGAGCTTATTGGTCTCTACTCTTCATTTATGCATTAAGGGAAAATAGTAGTAACTATATGTGTAGGGGAACTTGGAATAGTCCCAACTCATTGTTCAATGTTAGATTCCCCAGATAGACCTACCTATTATTGCATTTATTCTTTTTCATGTGGAAGAGGTCCATCAATAGGTCTAGAAACCCATTCTTATGTCTCAATGATCTTGGCATCCTTTTTCATGATATTAGGATCATACTGGATCCTTTGTGCCACAATCATAGACATGTTGACCCTATGTATCCTTATAGATACTTTAGTATCATCTTATGTATTTATGAACACACTATCATGATCATAAGATGGATGTCCATAATTGATTCTCACTTTTACTTCATCTCTTTTGATATGTTCTATAATATTTTTCCTAGGGTCTTAGTCTTTGAAGGGTGCCAATTTAAGCCCATAGTATTTCTTAATCATTCCAACATATTAGAGGTGTTCCCACCTTGTGAATTAAACTTTGCCAATACTAAGAGGGGTTATATGGATGGTTGATTTCTTGGCCCTCCTTAACTCAGTATCAATACTATCAACCAATTGAGTAGTAATTTCATACTCAGCTACTTTATCAAGCACAATCCTTGTTAGGTAAAAAGGGTGTGCCCTAGTGCCTTTAATCCAAATTATAGTACACTCAGGGTATAAATAGTAATCACCCATCTTTCAAATGGATTTATTTATAGGGTCAGAGATCCTAGGCATCTTATTTCCATATATTTATTGATATATTATGGGGTGTAATGTCTCAGTTAACCTTTTCATGCTATTTATAAATTTGTACACATGAAGAATATTAAACTCATCACATATCTTATTCCTTGGGTAGTATAGAGATGGTTTTCAAGGTTCCTAAAAGGATGAATTCACAAGTATAGTCATAACATCTACCACATAGGACATCATGTAGAAATTACAATCTAATAAACTTCCTAGATTTTTTATTCTCAAAATCAAGCTGGATCTGATAATCTCTCCTAAGACTATGATATTATTGGAATTTAAATTATGTCCAATAAAGGGACCTATACCTCATTGATGTAAGTAATGTTTTAGAATCAATAAATTTCATTCATTAAGGCCATGGTCATTCTCACCCCTAGCCTAATATATAAATGGGGATAGATGAAGTAGGGCCCTGAGCTACAAATCTACTTATGTTTTAAGCCAATTATTATAACTTAATATTGATGTCATTGGTAATGAGCCATGAATTAACCATGTCTTACATATATTTCATTTATAGCATAGGTATTTTGTAATACATTTTAAAGGAATTCCCACTGATATACACATCTAGTGTTTTGCCAAGCCTAAAGTGAAATACCTTCCCAATAACCTTGTCATTCATGAATAAATCAAATAACAGGTCAACTTAAGGCATTACCTCTAGTTTGTTTATTGCATTCTAAATCCCAACTACTTTGATGTCCATTAGGTCATCTTTGTATCTATGTGTGAAAATGGCAAGTTTATCCTCATCCTTGTAAGGTTTGACTATGTCAACCACATCCCAAATGGTGGAATAATGTTTGAACTCATGGTTTAGAGCTACCAGATCAAACATTATATCAGTGTACTTAGTTGATCCTATATTTGAGTAAATAGAGGGATATAAGATGTTATATGAGTAATCCATTGAATTTATGATCTAAAAATGTTTTGCTTTATGAAAAATATGTAATTACTTGTTCACAGGAGAGCTCAAAATTCATAGTTTACAATCCATTATTTGAAAGCAATATGATTAGACTAAAAATGAAAATTCAAAATATATTGATTTAGTTGTGTTGGATTTGATAATTGAATGTATTAATTCATTTATTTTTGTGAATTAATTATAGCATATCCTTCACTCATTTCTATGTTTATTCTTTTAATTTGAATTTCGTAATACCTACTTCCATAACTTTTACTATTATGTGGCTTCTTTTGCATTCTCATAGATGCTTAGTCATCTATATATGAAAAATGTATAATTTTTATTCCTTTGGGATTAATATTGGTGTCTTTTTTATTCACTTATGTGGTTATGAAATACACATTCCTCTATATTAATTTTTTTGTCTCATTGGTCATGGGTTAGCGGGATGATGACACGTAGATGGCTCTCACTACTTCACTTGCCTAAGGATTTTTATACAAATGGATATGATGATGTCACCTCTGGGCTAGTAAGTTGATGACATATGGACAAATATCATTTCTTTACTTTCCTTGGACTTTTCATATAAATATTTCTGCTAACATCACCCTAAGACTAGTAGGATGATGACACATGGATGGATCTTAGCACTTTGTTTGCCCAAGATTTTTCATACAAAGGGATATGTTGATGTCACCTCTAGGTTAGTAAGATGATGACATGTGAATGTATTTCACTACTCCACTTTTTTGGTAATTTCCATATAAAGGGCTATGATGGCATGGCCTCTAGACTAACAATATGATGACATGTGGATGGCTCTTGCAAATCCACTTGCCTAGGATTTGAATATAAAGGGTTGTGTTAACATCACCTCTAGGCTAGTGGGATGTTGACACATGGATGGATTTCACTACTCCACATACCCAAGACTTTATTTACAAAAGTTTGTGTTTATAGCACCTCCAGGCTAGTGGGATTATGACATGAGGATGACTCTCACTACTCCACTTGATTAAGACTTTCCATACAAAGGGCTATGCTAACATCACCTCTAGGCTAGTGGGATATTGACATATGGATAGATTTTTTTGCTATACTTTCCTAAGACTTCAAATATTTATGTTGACATCACCTCTAGGTGACTTGCATTCTTTACTTAGGCTCTAAGTTAATGAATTGATGTCATGTTGCAAGAGCAAATGAACTTTGGGAAGACTTAGGAAACACCCAACTATTAAATATACTATTCAAGATACAAATAGATAAATAAATCATTAAAAATATAACACATTAGCTCATTTAGATGTTAATTCATAAATTAAATGTAAAAATAAGCATAATTTAAAGTAAAATTGAAAGTGAGAAGTAAATCATTTAGTGTGTATTATACACATCTTCAATTATTTCATAACTTTTAAAAAACTCTAGAAACTTTGAGGTAAATCATGTCAACATATTCAAGTAATAATAGAGATCAAGAGAGGAAAACAAATTCCTTTTATCATCAAATAATTTCCTTGAGTTTTTTATTTTCAAACTCCATGTCATAGATTTATGTTTTAGAAGACCCCAAATAATGATATTCAATTATTAGTGGATCCCTATTTAAATTTCAAAAATGAGGTGTGTGTGTTAGGGCACAATAAATGGAAAATTAGTAGGAAAAATATACTTCTACTTCCTCATGTAATATACTAACCATTTTCATTCATTAGATTTGAGTGTGTGATTTCTTAGAATTTAGTTTCTCATTGTTATGAGATTTTTGACAAAGTCATGGATAGGCACTATAGGTTTCATTTTGATATTAGTTTTTATTACCAAATAGTAACTAAATATTTGACATTTCTCTACTACTATCTACGCATCCATAACCCTGATAGAGATACCTCAGATTCCACTTAAAGCCTTGTTCTACTTCTAGTCAGGCATCCATATCCCTAACATAGATACCTCTAATTCCACTTAAAGCCTTACTCTAATAACATCCAGGCATCCAACCCGATAGAGGTTACTTGAATCACCCTTTTTATATCAATTTATATGATATGTATGTGTGTGTATATATATATATATATATATATATAGAATAAGGTTTGGGAATCACTATTGGCTAGGTGTATGTTTAAGAAAACTTAATTAAATCAATATGTCAATGTTAGTGTGTATCCATTTCTACATTAATTAACTCACATCCAAGTTTTAGTATGTAATAGTGTAGTTAATATTTGAAAATGGAATGTCTTTCCAAAATTTGCTTGATTATATCAAAGTAAATCCTTGAGGTCTGATAAATTCATTTAGTCAAATTAGAACCTAATTTAATCATAACACATACCTCAATCTCATAAACTCTAGTACTATCATAATAAATCCTTATAAAAACTAATTTTTCATCCTTGTGAATCATCCCCTTGTTTTGGCAAGTCTTTTTTAACTTCATCATGGAAAATCAATTGGTCTATTCTATAGTTTTATAAAACTAATCTACTCGAATAAAAATGTAGAAAATAGGAAAGACTAATCTTAAAAAGCATGAAATTTATTCTACAAAATGAGAAATTTATTCTAGAATGTAGGAAATCTATCTTATAAAACATGAAATAGTGTTTCTAAAATTGTCCATTGATTGGAAAAGTGAGGCCACTACCATGAAGGTCCTTCAAGTGAAAGGCATTGTTACCTAAAATTCATAATATCTGATATGGTCCAATCCATAAAGGATTGAACTTATCATTTTTTCAATTATTCTCATGTGCTTTATCCCATAAAAACACTAGGTCTAAAATCTTAAAGGATTTGATCTTAGATATTTTGTCAAACCATCTCTTAATAATATCCTAACGTTTACTAAAGTTGTGTAGTGCTTCAGTGTTTTCATCTTCCATCTAGACTATCTCAAGTAGTCTAGATTGTATTATTTTGTCTTCCCCTATGTACTCTTGCATGAATTGGTAAATTAGTCTAGAGTAATATGGGATACTAATTATTTCCCATACATTAGTAGAAAAGGTGAAGACTTGAGGGCTTTCTTATGCCTTTTATATCTATCCATAGTGAATAGTTCAATAAGAGATGTCATTCTCTTGGTTTGTCTTGCACTAATTTCTTAATGCCATCCATTAGTTTTTTTAGTAGATTCAACTACTCCATTACTTATGGATAGTATCTCAAAGATAACTTGATGGTGATTTTATTTTCATAAGCCCAATCTGTAAATTTAGTATATTGGAATGTTATACCATTGTCACAAAATAAGGAAATGGGAGTATCAAACCTAGTTATTATATTCTCTTCTAAAAACTCGATGACATAAATCGCTCTATAATTATTTGTATTTATAGCTTATGTCCACTTAGTGTATTAGTTAGTAGCTATCAAGACAAACTTGTGATGTACTAAATATTTTGGGTTTCTTACCCTAAGAAAATCAAGGCCCCATTAGGAAAATGGATGCCATTCATTGACTAGATACAAAGGCATGATATCATTAACTTCTCTTTTCCCAAATACATGATAGCCATGATAGGTCTTGACATGGTTATGTTCATCCTCGATGATTGTGGACTAGTAGTACCCCATCCTCATAATTTTTTGAGTTGTCATGTTACCTAAAGGATTCCCACTACCTATCTCCTGATGTAGGTTATCTAAGATGTCTACAACTTCTTATTTTGAAACACATCTCAGGTATATACCTTCATAGTTATTCCTATATAGGACTTCTCTATTGATCATGTAATGAGATGATTTGAGCTGAGGGCTCACCTTCACTCTTTATTTATCTCGAGGGGGCATGTCCTATGAGTAAATAATGGATGATTTGATTATACTAATCATCACTAGTTTCCTGAGTCTCATTATTTTTTTCAATATTTATGTGTGGATTTATCTCAGTCATTAGTTGGATAAACGCCTAGCTTCTCACCATTTTTTTGATATGATCTCAAAATAAAACTCTGGTAACTTTTTCATCCATTTAATTTTTCTTTCACTTTACTCATTCTAGCCAAGTGTGAGCTTGATAGTTGGGTATGGAACAATGGAAAATGTCTTGTTTCTTATATATTTTTCATCTATCACAGAATATTTCAAATCTACATCCTTTGAATTGGTACTCATAAAGTAAATTGGATGCTCATTGTGATCTACTTTTGTGTAATCATAGTAATTATAGTGTTCTCTAAAGTGAATTAATAAATATATAAATTTTTAATGAAGTTTGAGATGATCAGAACTGGAGATTGATAAATGGCCATCTTGATGTCTTAAAAATCTCTCTTAGCCACTATTGTCCTCTCTATCTTAGAATTTTATTTTAGCATGGCATTCAATGGCTTAAAAATATATGTAAATCCAAAAATGAATTTTCTCAAAAAGTTTATCTTACCGAAGAAAGACTTTAAATACTTATTGTTCGAAGGTGTCAACTTGAAAATGTCTTGAAATTGATCTAGATCATTAGAAATCCCATATTTAGTGATGACATGGCCTATTAATTTTCTTTCTATAACTCTAAAGATA
The DNA here is from genome assembly GCA_037957365.1 of Torreya grandis. NCBI lineage: Eukaryota > Viridiplantae > Streptophyta > Pinopsida > Cupressales > Taxaceae > Torreya > Torreya grandis. The sequence goes on from JARHVA010001840.1 coordinate 1,125,782, forward strand.
CTATTATTTGGATTAAGTGACACTCCATACTATCTACATCTATCAAACACTTTTTGTATATGATTTGTATGATCAATTATGTCCTTGGAACGTAGATGATGATACATTTACTAACAAGTACCTAGAAAGAAATTTTCATGGATATATAAAAGGTAGTTCATGCATTGATTAAGACAAATGGCATCTTTTTATATGAAAAATTTCTCCACTTAGTCATGAAATCAGTCTTCATCACACCTACTTCTACTAGCACTTGATTATAGCATGAGAATCCATCCAAAAAGGGCATCATCTCAATTCCATTAACCATCTAAATTACCTCATCTATTGAGGGTAAAGGATAGTTATCCTTTTCTGATGCTTGAGTCAAGTTCTTAAAGTCAACATAATCTAATTTTCTTCTCTTCTTCCTAACTAGTACCAAGTTTTCTATCCGAGTAGAATATCTAATTGAAAAGACAATCCTGGCATTCAATAGTTTATAGACCTCTATTTTAATGAGAGGTTATAAAATAAGACTAAATATCCTTTCTATCTTCTTAAATGGTTTATGATTTAGTTTCAATGGAATAATATGAGTGATGAATATAGGGTTAAATATCTCCAATCCTCATACGGAAAAGTGATCACATCTATGTACCTTTTTAGTAGACTCTTCAATTTTTATTTCTCACTTTTAGTACAACTTAATCTAATATTCACAAATTAAGGGTGTTGGGCAGTGCTCATATTATATCTGATGAAAATAGACTCAATTTATTTAGAATGCTTCTATTTTTGAGCTTGTGGATCAACATTGAAAACTCATTTTAGAAAAACCATTCCCAAAGTGATGTGATTTTCCTTAAGCTTTGGGACACCATCTTCCCCTAGGTATTTATTATGTATGAGCTACAAATATTTCTCATCTATCAATTTAGATTTAAGGGTCCAATAACTAATCATTAATTAAATAATCTTATGATCATCCTTAAATACCTAGAAGTTGTAAATGTTGTTTGGAATAGAGGGACAAGGAACAATATCCATAATTAATTTCTAAATTGTGGATTCATGTAGTGTTAGACTGGTAGTTGAAGATGCTAGAGAATATATCATCTAATTTCTTCTCTTGGGATGTCTCTAATCATGAATCCTTCAAAGGAATCAATTAGGTCCCATGATTGATGTTTATACTTATTTAATTAGGCGAGCATGTAACGAGATGTTTTTATGATATAGTTAACAACCAACTTAGAATCACTGAAGATTTATAGTTTTTTGACATTATGCTTCAATGCAAATTTTATACCAAGGATTATAGCTTCATACTCAACTCTATTATTGGTACAAGTAAATTACAACATGTAGGCATCCAATAACTATTTACCTTTTAGATCTATCAGGGCTATGCCAACATTAGAACCTTGTTTTGATCTAGCTCCATCAAAATGTAGAATCCATAACTAAAAAGGACCTTCAAATTCTTTTTCATGAAACTTCCAGTCGGTATTGAATGTGTATACTCCCACATGCAAAGATGCACATTCAACTTTATCATTCTTTATGTTTTACTAAGTAATCAAGTACTTCATCTTTAGTTATCTCTCCACCTAAATTTGATTAGATACTCCTTTTTAAGGCAACCACATGTGTGAAAAATTGGTGGCCATATATCCATTTAGTGTTTTAGACTAATTTCGCCTCAGCAATAGGACATAAGCTTTTGGATGTCAATAATTAGAATATCTATCTATTTTTGTAAATGTGGATCAGATGTTAGATTGATGTGTACAATTCTTAGTTCTCCAATGTAGGGTACAAAAGACTTTTCCAACTATAGGACCACCCTTTTTGACTTATCTAGCGTCAAACCTAGCTTATTGCACATAGATGTTGGAAACACATTGGTTGAGGCACCTGAGTCAATGAAATAGTTATGCACATTTTTTATAAACATTCAGACAATTAGTAGAAACAATGGTAATTCAAGATTATCTTTAAATACCATAATGTTTACATATGCAACTTTGGATTTGTCTAATGTAGAGGATCTCTTCGTCAAGACTTTAAGAAATAAATCTCTTTATTCAGTTATTTAAGCTAGTTTATGTAGGGTGATATTAACCTTGATCTTATTCATATCCTTAATAATATTGTACCTAGCTCTAATTATTGCTTTTCTTTCTACAAATGCTCATCTCTCTTAGGGGGAGGTGGATTTTTGTTGGCCTAAGAATTTGGAATAGTAACATTATTGTATAGAGGAATTGACATAGTAACAAGTTATTTTCTCAATTTTTTTTGTAACTATTAAAATACATGAATATCATTTGTATTATCTATTGTCTCATTCTCAACTTATACTGGGAATGGGAGATCAAAGATCTTAAATACCATTGATGTACTAGAATGTCATGGATTAGTAGAGGAACATGGTTCTATCTAATTGACAAAACCTTCCTACCTATTCATCTCCTTCTAAAGGATATTGAAAATAGTGCATAAATATATCCAATCTAGATCACCATGTTGCATTATGTTGTGAACTTAGCACCAGTTAGGAAGGGTTGTTTCCATGATATTTACCTTCAACATCTTATTTGGTGGTTATTATTCTAGATTATTTATAGGCCTATTAAAATTCCTATTTTACCATTAGAACCCAAATCTTTGATTGGTATTCTATCCTCCAGTATTACCCATGTGTTTCTACATGTTCATAAACTCATTGCTTAATTATACACCATATTGTGAACATATTCCAATTCTATTTTTATGGAATTAGAATTAGTACCCTATGTAGTAGTATTATTGATTAGTATTAGGGACTAGTTCTGATATGTTGGTTAGGCATAAAAAAATTTAGGAAGCTAAAGTGTTGAGTAGGTAGAGCACAAGTTAAAAACATATGAGAGTACAATTGGTTTTGGTTTTGGGCCATAGTATTATGATTTGAATTTGGGATGGGGATAAAGATATCAAAAATAAGACCAAGACTAAGTGGGGCCAAATATTACATCTAGGGGACCATTTATTTATTCACATTGATAGTTTCATATAGATAAAATGTAACATATCAACACTAATAGATCTACATAGAAAAATAGTACTCATAGGGTCCAGGGCATTCATTTTGAGTGTTAAAGTCTCAATAGGATGGTAGGTAGTTTCAAGTTGGGTATGTATATTTTGGAACCTAGTATTGAAAGCTCAAATTGACTTATTTGATTCCCTTCTCATGATTTAAAGGTATTGGTAAATAACACTTGTGTTAGTGACTTGGCCAAATTATACCAATAAGTTATTTTTGCATTGATCCTAGGATGTAAGTGATCCTTCTAAGATATTGAGAAACTAGTCATAAAATGCATATTGTAATGTGAAGGTAAAAAGTTTACATGCCACATCTTCATGGGTTAAATTCAATATTCCTAGGGTAATCTTGAATCCTTTATGTGTTATTCATTAGTCCTACGTCTTGAGGGAGAAAAATAAGTAAGATAATTTGTAGGGTTTCTTGGTAGATCATGCACAGACCCAACAATATTGATATTAGAATTGACTAGCCAAATTAGAGCTTGGACCATTAGGAACAGTGGAAAATGGGTTTGTCTACTTGGAGAGAATGATTGATCCTAGGGTACTTTCTTAAATCCCTTATCAAACCTAACTTGTTTATTTATTTAAAAAGGTGTGTATATAAATTTAGTGTTTGAGGTAAACCTTGTTAATATTTTGAATGTTTTCAATGCAACTCAAGTGATTTATTTTGAAATAAATAGAGATGGATGTGCAGGCCCTCTTTATAATACTAGAATAGGTTACTATTGATGTTTTTTTCATGCACACCCAAATAATCCTTATGTGTAAGTCTCTAATGTTTTAAGATTTATGAATGAAATTCACTCTAAGGCATGAATTGTAGGGTATTCATTTTTGTAAACAATTTATTAGTGGAATAGCAATGAGTGAAGTAGTTTGTCTACAACATATGGATCAGCTATATATAAGCATAAATCTAATTGATATGGGTGTATGATTAATTTTTCTAACCTAAGGTGGTTAAGGCTTCAAAATAAAACTCAAAAAGAGGAAAGGTAAGGTAGAAAAGGAGGCTTGTGTACCATACTAGATGAAACTTTTATAGGTTAGCACTTGAACTAAAGGTTGGACAAGGAATCAAGGACTAATGTATGACATAGGATACTATAGCACACCAATAATCAATGATAGTTAGGATTTAAATGGAACCATAATATAACAAACTTAAACACATATAATCAAAGGTTATCATGTTTATAGGATTGTGTTAGCACATATATAAGGGGGATTATGATTAATATGTAAAAGACATTAAAATCAATAATAGATCAATATGAATAACTATATATTAAAAGAGGTAACTCATGCATGACTAGAAGACTAAGAAACTAAAATGATAAAACTTCATACATAATCCACAAATTTGGAAAAGAATCAATGTTTTCACATCAAGATCAATTGTAGAACTTTCTTCATAATTTCCTATTAATTTTAATTAGCCAAAATTAATTATACATTGATGATTACTCAAAATAAAATTATTCATCTAAAATACAATATAAACATGATATGTAAATTACGAACTATCAGTTACATCTCAACTAGAACATATAAATACATAGGTATATTTTGAAAGGTGTGGTTGTGGCACTACTTGAAAATAAAACTATAGCATAATCATTGTATAAGTTGAATTATGTGGAACTAGAGTTAAAACTTGAGTTAAAATTGGAATGATCAATGGAAATAAAATTACACCAGAAGTGGTAGCCATTATAGTTGTGAAAATATTTGTTGGAAGTGCCATGTAAGTAGGCTAAGTGTGTGTCTACACTAGTGTGTATCTAGGAAATTGATTACCCTGAGGTGGACTAGGTGTTACCCTTGATATTAAATTTGTTTACTTGGGGGGTTCTATCTTTAGATATATTTCATGGATTGCCTATAAGTTAATGTATATTATTTCAAAGTCAAGCAAAGCTCCCTTGAATAATTATGGGAGCTTGTCCATCAATGTTTTGTGTGTGCCTAATGTATCTCTCACCTCAGCATGTATTGCCTCAGTTCCTATGATTTTATCTCTTTCAAAATTCATTGGTTGTATTATTTCATCATTGGTTTTATAAATGGTGCCCTCAATCTCAAATCTATATCTATCAAGTATTGCTCATAGGAGTATTCTAAAAATTGGTATATGCACTGATTTCCCCTATGGATTACCCACCTAAGTGACTCTTATATCTATTAAGATAGAGATTGATTTTCTTTCTTGATTTAAAAATTGATGAACTAGATCTTGCATCTATTGATGATACTCAAGTAAGTTATACCTTTTGGCAGTAACGTAGTTTTATGCTGATGCAAACTTAAATGTTATTATTAAATTTAAATGGGCATAATCCTTATTCTTAGTTACTTAGATTATTAAGATTAGATTTACATCAGTGTCCTTTATTTTAATAAATAATTAAATAATATATCCCCACTTGGGTTGGGATGTGAATTTTACAACCTTATTAAACCAAAAGTATCAAAAAGCTTCCTAGTTGTCCCTTGTAGATTGTCCATAATGTCCTTAGGATCTTTTATGGTACTCTTTTCTCATGGCCTCTAAATAGGTTGATCAAAAAAAATTGAACATTTATTTTATAACCACTCCAACAAAATATACAAAAGTGTAGGGATCCTCTTTATATTTATCTAGGTCTAAGGGATTTACTTTTCTCTACTTTAACAAACATAATATGTCTTCTCTTTATTCCAACTCAATCATTTACTTTCAGCAACATAATCTTTCAAGGTGTTAGTCTGTCTATAAAAATAAAAATTAATTGTGGGTTTCTTGATAATCACTAAATCTCATATTTTTGCTTCTTCCTATAGTAATTATTAAATACATGAAGGAGTGTTTAGTGAAACTTATCAATCTATTTATTTTATATGTTTTATAGGATTATTTGAAGGGGATTTCCCTAGAGGAAGCATGGTTATGGGGAAATATGTCCCTACTATAGGAAAAGGAGGTATAACTTTCCTCCATCTAATAACCTATTTTTGGACTAGTGTATCAATTACATATTTGGCCTTCTTTTCTAATTTGTGTATTGAAACCATTGGTGAATTAGTTTGAGAAGTTTGACTAAATGGAATACCTAAAATTTTAGTCAACTTAAGAGGGGTGGCTAATGTAATAAAAAATGAGTTAGACACTAGATTTTAAAAATGTGCCCTTTTCCTTAGTTTATGGGGATGAGGATTGGGTCCATTAAAGAATGAATAGGTCATTAGGGCGATCAATATGTTTGTAAATAATCACTGATAGAAGTGCATACATACTTAGTAGTCATATTAGTAGTGGTAGGTCCCACAGTAGTACACTAGGATGTGGTAGGCAAAATTGGCACTGAAGTTGACTAAGTGGTTCATTTGACTCAAAAAATGAAAAGAATGCAAATAATATAATACACCAATTATAGATATATTAATTTATGGAGGTGTTAAATAATGAGGGCTTGGAGGACTCATATCTTGGAAATAGATAATTAGGGAACTAGTTTCTATAGTTTTCATTGTAGTGGCCTAAGGTGGAGAGTTCGGAGGTGTAGTTGGGGATGGCCCTTGTGTTGTAATGTGTATTTATGATTCTACCTATCCTTCTACCTATCCTTTTCTATCTAATAAAAATTTAGTAACCACCAAGAAACTATCTCCCTATTTAACTTCTTCATATTCTTATAGTAGTTATATTCCTCCTGACTAAATGCTTTCCTAACTCATCCATTTAGCTCCTTCAAATGGTTGTGTAGTCTCATAAAATGATTTTGTTGTTTCTATGTAAGTATTAGAGATATATTATTTTTAATTTTCAATTCTTATTTCTTCTTCTTCACTATCATATGCCTCAATTGGGTCTAACCCTCTTCTATCTTTTTTTCCTTCTTCACTTTATTTGGGAGCATCTACTTGTTTCTCCTCCAATTCCACATTTTGAGGTGAAATAGGAGGAGTTTTGGGTTTCCTTACATATTTAATTATTATCTTGGGTGAAATGGATATTGGACCTATATAAATTGGAAGGGGAGATGAATGGGTTGTATTTTTAATAGATGATGAGGAAGTGGGAGGAGTGGAGATGGCAATCCAATGGATTGAATCATTATCAAAGGTGGAGTTTTTTTCATAGTAGGTTGTGACCCAGGGGGATAAATAATATAAACAAGTGATAATAAAATGTTTAGACTTACCTATTATATTATGGTCAATGGAGGCAGAAGAATTATGGATAAAATCTAGCTATTATGCTAAAACTTTCAAGTCTCTGCTCTTTAGTTATACATTGAGGGGAACTAATAAAAAATGTATGTGTATGGGATCTTAGATTAGTCCTAACTCTTTCTTAAATGTTAGCTTCCCTATATGGTCCTACTTATTCTTGCATTTATTCTTCTTCATGTAGAGGAGGTCCTTGAATAGGTCTAGAAACCCAATCTTCTCAATTCTCTTGGCATCTTATTTAGTGAGAGTAGGATCATACTTTATCCTTTATGACATAATCATAGACATGTTAACCCTACACATCCTTGTATATACTTTAATATCATCTTCTAGATTCATGAACACACTGTCATGATCATAGGACTAGTGTTCATAGTTGATTCTCACTTTTATTTTATATATTTTGATATGTTCTCTGATATTTTTGATAGGGTCCTAGTGTCTAAAGGGTGCCAATTTAAACCTATAATATGTCCTAATCCTTCTAACATAATGGATTCATGCCTACCTTATATACTACAATATACATATACTGAGAGGGATTAGGTGGATGGTTACTTGTTTGGCCCTCCTCAATTTAGTGTCAATTTTTTCATCTAATTGAGCATCAATTCCTACTTTGATACTTTATCAGGCACAATAATTGGTAGGTACAAAGGGTGTGCCCTAGATCAGTCAACCCTATTTATAGTTAAATTAGGGTACAACAAATAATCACCCATATTTTGAATGTTTTTCTTTATAGGTTTGAAGAGCCTAGGTATGTCGTTATTATAGATTATTTGATACACTATGTGGTATAAGGTCTCGATTAACCATTTCATGTTATTTCTGAATCTATGTACAAATAATATTAAAATTATAACATAGTTTTTTCTTGATGTAGTATAGGGATGGTTTTTAGGGTTGTTCAAAGGATGAATCCACATTTTTATTCACAATATTTATCATAAAACATGTAGAAGTTATCATCTTGTAAACTTCCTAGATTTATGATTCTCAAAATCAAGTTAGAGTTGATAATCTCTCCTAAGGCTATGATCTTGTTGGAAGCAAAAATTATGTCAATAAAAGGGGCCCATACCTCATTGATCTAAGTAATGGTTGAGAATCCATAACTTTTATTCATTAGGTACATGGTGATTATCACCCCTAGCTAAAAGATAGAAATGAGGATAGCTAAGGTAGGGCCCTGAACTTTAAAAAAAAATTGGGTTACCATCCTATTCTTACACTTTTTTGTTGATGTTATTGGAAAGGAGCCATGAATTAACCATTTATTGTTTGTATGCCATTTCTGGCATAGAGAATTCATAACACCTTCCAAATGCATTTCCACTTATATATGCAAATGGTTTTTTTCCAACCCTAAGGTGTAATATGTTCCTAATAACCCTATCATTCATGAATAAATAAAATAATAGATCAATTCAGGGCATTACCATTGGTTTGGTTGTTACACTATGAATACCAACTACTCTTATGGCTAGTAGGTCCTCCTTGTATCATCATGTGAAAATAGAAAGTTGAGCCTTAGCCTTGTATGTTTCAACTATGTTGACCACATCCCAAATGGTAGAATAATGTTTGAACTCATGGTTTGGAGCTACCAAATCAATCTATATATCAGTTTACTTAATTAATCCTACAATTGAGTATGTAGAGGGAACTAGGATGTGATATGAGGAATCCATTGAATTTGTTGTCTAAAAATTATTTATTCTATGAAAAATATATAATTTTTTGGCCATAAGAGATATTATAATTCACAATTTACAATTGATTGTTTGAAAGTAATGTGATTATATTGGGAATGGAAATTCAAACTATATTTCTTTAGTTGTGTTAGTTTTGAGAATTCAATGTATTGATTCATTGACTCATGCAAATTCATTTTAGAAATATCCTTCACTCTTTTCCATATTTATTAATTGCATTTGAATTTCATAATACCAACTTCCATATATTTTACTACCATGTGGCTTATTTTACATTCTCTTAGATGCATAGTCATCTATATGTGATAGATGTCTCCTTTTCATTCCTTTAGGCTCATTATTGGTGTCTTTGTTATTTACTTATGTGGTTGTGAAAGATGTGTTTGCATATCACTACTTCACTCATATCTAAGTTACGGATTTTTTTGCTTTGTCTCTTTATCCATAAGTTAGTAGAATGATGATATGTGGATGGATCTCATTGCTCTACTTGCCCAATATTTTTGGTATAAAGGAATATGCTAACATCACCTCTAGGCTAGTGGGAGGATGAAATTTGGATAGCTCTCACTTCTATACTTTCTCAATACTTTCAATACAAATGGCTATATTGAAATCACCTATGGGATAGCAGGATGATGACTATAGATGGTTTTCACTACTCCACTTACCTGGGACTTTATGTATAAATGATATAATGACATCACCTTCAATTTATAATTAAGATGACACTGTAGATGATATTTTCTAATTATGTAACACCTCGGTCTTGTAGACTTGGTAAACTCATACCTTGGCTATTTCTCTTAGTTATATACTTTCCTTACTTTTGCAAGCCACTCATATACTCAATCTTGTGCCCATTAGCCTATATCTTAGTCTTACCAATCTTATATTAATGATACAGACATTATATCTTTCCTATAATAATTAAAATGTACTTATATTACACCTCTAAAATTTTTGATTATGTACCTATTTTGATACTCCCTAGACACTAATGTCTAGGATACATAGTAACATCAATGTTATTATCCTACCCTGACACAAGTGTCTAATGCCCTAAAGTCATATAATTTTCCTAAGAACTTTAATTCAAATTATTAATCCATAGGGATTGATTAAATACAATATCAACCCTCATCCATTCCTCATTGAGAAAGGACCAAAGAAACCAAGGAACTTATCAAAAAGAGATTTAACAAGCATTCAATTAATCAAATCTTCCCTATTTCCATACCAATCATAGCTATAGCACATAAATAGGTTTTAATTATTAAAAGAGTAGCCCAAGATCTTGATTTTTTAAGTTACAATCTAGTTCACTATTGTACTTACTTTACACACATTGCATGATTCACACACAATCCAACATGTAGAGGAGAACTAGACTAATATAAGGACCTATTTAGATTATTTTCTATGTAGGTAGTGTCCTCTGATATCAAGGTCATTATGGTCAACTCAACACCATGTGCTCACTAACCCAATTTTCCCTATGGTCACATTGAATATGGAAATCTAGTGTTTTACCATTTCACAAGGAATAATTGTCCATGACCTAGATATGAATTAACCAAAGTGAAGGTGAAGAAAAACCTAGAAGCATCTAGGTAGTCTCATCTTATTTCACTAGATATTTTGTATAAGACACTATCATCAAACTTAAACATTAGCATTGACACAATTATCTAGGGCTAACATAACTATCTAGATAACCAGAGGCACCAAATATAGAATGTAATAACTATTAAAAAATTGTCTTCCTACTTGATTTCAACCTATTCTAGATCTAAAACTATATTATCATCAAAACAAGCTAAGTACTTTTCTTCTTTGTCATTTCTATATCTATCATAGTTATAATTTATATATTTAAACTATCTCAACATAATAAATTAAGTGTATGCTTATATCTGAGTTTAGCATTTAATTATCTTTCTATATATATGATTATCACCCTTGTGCCATTTCATTTCTATATTATTAAACTTAAGATTAAATTGAAAACATATCCAACACATTTAATTTTAGGGTTATGCATTTATTAAACTCGGTCATTGAACATCAAACTCTAGGACACTTAGGGTTTTTTGACTTTTTCATATTGTTGACCCCTGATTGTCATAAAATATGTGCAACATGGATGTTTCCATTATCCATTTTGGATTCTAATATGTCATAGTTATTCTAGTTTTCTACATTAATTTCCTTGTCAAATCTTATAAGAAAACACATACCCATAATGATAAGGTTTTAAATCAAATACAACAATTAATCTCTTTTCAAAAATCATTTTGAAATGTAATAGAACCAATATCTAGATTCCAATAAGCATATTATAGACCTTTTATCCAAATTTTATTTTATTCGAATGGTGGTTACCATCCTATACCCATTATTCACCCATGGTGTATATTGGATTTTATGGTCCATGTTATTACTACTTGAAGAGGTAAGGTTATCCAACCCTTCCCACCACCTTTTAATACACAAAAAGTGCCACCTAAACCTAGGATTGTAATAAATTCCAAGGGATATGACATTATTGACTAATTAAAAAATACACATGATAAGATTTTATTCCTTGAGATTTTAAATCAACCTAATGTTTGTAAAGATATCTTATATGAAGCATTACCTGAAACATAAGTCCCAAGTATTATTGGGCCTGTTTATTTTGTGGATATTATGTAGGATCTTAATAATAATGACAATCTCATCACCTTTGAACTAAAACATTTACCATCCAAAGATGTTGTTGACCAAATTTTTCCTTCCTTTATACAAGTAAAAATATAAAATAAATGTATCAAAAGAGTGTAAACATTTGTATCATGTAATTCCTAAAAACCATGGGTATCAACACAACTCTTATCCAAAGCATTTTTATGCATATTAAAGGGTTTGAAAAATCACATATCCCTCTAATTATATAAATTACATTAGATGTGACCTTAGAACCCAAAAAAATTTCAACTAATTTTCAAGTCATGTCTCAATATTTACATTATAATTTACTTTGAGTAAACCTTGGGTAAATTTAATGGAGGTTATCCCCTCTACACTCCAATGATGTGTCAATTTCATATATTAAGGGACCTTATTTTCCATGCCTACCATTGATGAGCCTTTAAAAAAATTTAAATTGATATATTCTAAAATTGAAGACATCCCTACAGTAGTATCACCTAAACAATTCATTCTTCTTGAGTATATTCATATGTATTACATAGGTGAGATAAGTACATCTCCAAATATAAATCATGCACTAAACTCTAAAGAGCACATAAATATGCATAAGGATAAAGAACCATTAATAAACGAGTTATAAAAACTTCAAGAACCCCCAACATTTGTGCTTCCTTTATTAGTAAATATTGAGTAAACCAATGGTCATGTTTTAAATTATTATGAAAATGATGATGATACAACCTATGTTATGATAGATGAGAAAATGTGAAACTTAAAATTTGATCCACTTGATCACCTATCACATAACCTATTCAAACTTATGGGTCTTGGAACATATAATCTAACCCCATTTGTAAAAAATACGTAATTGACTCTAGATAAGTTCAAAACAAAAATAGAAGATGAGCATGTAAATTCTTGTTACTCCATACACCCCTCTTGGCTGAAAAAATTGATTCAACCTTACAAGGGTCAAATACAAATGCATCATGTGAAAAATGTTGAGTCTTCTCAAAATGATTCACAATAAATTTTATATATTATGACATAACAAGGTATTTCCTTTTCTCATGAAGGAAATTTAATACATATTTCAAATGATAGCATTACATCTTCTAATACACATGAAAAACATGAGGAGTAACATGCTATGTAACCCCTATCAAAGTGCAATTTGGAACATGTATAATTGATGATATAGATCACCTTCAAAATTGATATATTTATTTTGTATCAGATTTATTATGAGAGAAATTAGGATTAGTTGTACATCATTTGAAAGAATCAATTTCAAGAACTATATTCAACCTATCTAATCATGATGAAAAAAATGTAAAAGATCCAACTTAAGGTTGTAAGGAAATTAATGGGGGAGATACCTATGATCATCCATAAGATAGGATCATAGCTTAGTCTCTGCAAAAACTCAAAAAATAACAAAAAAATCAAAATCATTCCAAAAAAATCAAAAAATAAACTTTCAGCACTTACATGTTCTATTCACTCCTTGGCATCCATGTGTTACTTCCATATTAATGAACCACATACTTATCTACTCCTACATACACACATATGTCACTCTTATAAATTAGCTATGATACAAGAATACATAGATACATGATACACTCATATTTTAGATGTTGGGCTTTCCTTATACTTGTCATATGGACATTGGGGGAATCTATTTCTTCGATCTTGATACACATAGGTTATATGATTTAATGATCATTATACACTATCATGTTTGAGCTTACATAAGAACTTACACATGCCTCTTATCCATGAGTATATCTTACACAAGGTACTCCATATGTTATAAAATTGAGATACTTTTATAACACATTGGATCCATGGGCCACTATGACATGTTTATTTTGGTTGCTTATTCTTTACTTTAAGGAATTTTTTGAGTGTCTTATCTTACTTGTTTGAGCATTTGAATATGCTCCCATGCTTATAGAACCCATGCCTATGTATGCTTTATTTTAAATTTACATCCTGTCATTATTTATGGTATGGACATTTGAATATGTCATTCTTTCTCTCATGGGCATTCTACTAAGTCATGTCCCTTCAATTGTGCGACAATTGAACATGCCCCTTGTTTATGGTCTCTTTGGACCATTACTTATTGGTTTGATTTTGAGTGTTATTATGTGTGTGATTTTTTACTTGTTGAGCTTGTAATATTATTATTTGGGAATTGCCATGATTTTTATCATGCATCTTAGGCCTACATGTAATCACATTGTATCTATGGACTTAAATGATACATTTACCTTGACATGTTCCTTTTATATGATACATGGTTAAATTCATAAATTTTACAATTGTATTACCATTTTGAGTTGAAGTAACTCCTAGTTCATTTTTTCCCTCACCTCAAAAAGGGGGCATATTAGTGGTGGCATGCTTTGGAATCATGTTTTTTATACTTGGCACAGTTATCAAATTTAATGGGGGCATGTCATATGGGAATGGATTCCACACATTCACAATTTTTAGATTAAATGGGGGCATGATTTGGAAGCATGTTCTCCATATTTATTTAGTGTTTGGTACTTATATCAATTCATAGATTTAGTGGGGGCATGTTTTTAAAGCATTTTCTCCATGCCTATTTAGTATTCAACATCTCTAGTTTACAGTGGGGGCATGTTTTAGAAACATGTCCCCCACATTGTATTTATATCAATTTTCAGATTTCTCCACATATAGTGGGGGCATGATTTGGAAGCATGTCCTCTACACTTACACAATTATCTCAATTAGACAAAACACATAGTTATATGATTCAAATTCATATGTGTGGTAGAATTCTATACACTGGTATTATTTTTATACATAGTTTTAGCATGAGACATATTTAAGGTGCATATTCTATGTAATATGTGCCTAATATTTTGAAATCCAAATTAGTATCAGTTTCCAAAACCATTAGACATATAGGTACCCCAGAGACTTTTATGGACCATATTGAGCCAATCTAATGAATTAGTTGGTTCACCTTTTGGTATGTCTGAGGTGATCAAATCACTCAATCTTAACAAGTTTTCAGGTTGAACTTGATCATCTAGCCTCACTAGGTTATAAATATCATTAAGTTACATGGTTGAGCTAATCTCAACTGTCAATAAACTCACTTTTGCTCCAAAGTTGGGGGCATGTGCATTACAATATCTCTCTCCCCCTATTTATCTATCTATCTCCTTGGATATATGCACTTTAAATATATATCTATATTTATCCTAATATTAGTTTTAGATATTTATAATGATAAACATTTTTAAAAGTAACTTCCCAATAGGAAAGGTAGTTACATCAAAACATAGGAGTACTCTAAAACCTTTCTCTTTCATTTCAATCTATTTCAAGTAATTTTAACCTAAATTATATAAATTAATTTTACATTATAACATGATCTTAGTTTCAAGTTAGTCACCAAAAAATTATTCAAATTTAACTCAAGCAAAGATAAGGTGTACATATACACCCAAGTGCTTATTACTTTCCTTTAAACTAGCAATTTCATTACTAGATTAAGGGGGGTAAATGTATATGGTATTTTATGATTATGTAACACCTTAGTCTTAAATGCTTGGAAAACTTAGACATCAGTTTTTCCTCTTAGTTTTACACTCTCCTTACTTCTACAAGCCTTGCATCTAGTTTATCTTATGCCCCTTGGCCTATTTCTTAGTCTGAATAATTGTTTATTGATGGAAAAAACATTATATCTTGCCCAAAATGATTAAATGTACTTATCTTACACTTATGAAAGTTGTGATCATGTACCTATTTTATTACTTCCTATACACTAATGTTTGGGATAGACAGTAACATCAACATTGTCATCCTACCTTAACATAAGTTTTCATTTCCCTAACATCATCCAATTTGTTAATGAAATGTATCCTAATGGTCAGCCTAAGTGCTTTAATGTGAGTTATTACTCCAAAGGGATTGATATAAATACAAGATCAACCCTCATTTATTCCTCACTTAGAAAAGACCAAAGAGAATAATTAATTTATCAAAAATCATTTTATCAAGCATTCAATTGATCAAATCTTACCAATCTCCATACCAATCATAGGTACAACACATCTATAGCTTTGAATTACTAAAGGAGTATCCCAAGATCTCAATTTTCCAAGTTAAAATTTAGGTTACTATTTTACTTACTTTCTATACCTTACATGATTCATACACAAACCAACACATAAGGGAGAAATATATCAAGAGTTTATGTAGGTAGCATTCTTTGATGTCATTAAGGTCACCTCGACACCATGTGCCCACTAACCCATTTTTCCCCAAGGTCACATTAAATATGGAAAGATAGGGTTTTGCCATTTCACAAGGAGAGACTATCCATGACCTAGATCTAAATGCATTAAAGCAAAGGTGAAGAAAAACATGGAAGCATCTAGGTGGTTTCATCCTATTTCACCATATATTTTATATAGAACACTATTTTTGGACTCAAATAGTAGCATCGACACAATTATCTATGGTTGACATAATTATCTAGATAGTTAGAGGTACCAAATCTAGAATTTGAAACTATTCTAGAAATGTGTTCCCACCTACATTTAGCCTATTCTAGATCTAGAATTGCATTAGTATTAGAATAAACTAAGTACTACTCTTCTTTATAATGTCTATATCTAGCCTAGTTATACTTTCTATATTTAGATTATCTCAACATAATAAATTTAGTGTATGCTTACATCATAGTTTAGAATTTAATTGGCCTACTATAGATCTGATTATCACCCTTGTGTCATTTTATTTATATATTCTTAACCCTAAACTTAATGTGAAAATATATCTAACACATTTCATTTTAGTGTTAAACATACATTTGGATGGCTTTTATTACTCTGCTTTCCTAAGAATTTTCATACAAATGGCTATGTTGATGTCACCTCTGGGCTAGTAGGATGATGACACATGTATAGCTCTTATTTATCTTATTTCCTAGAACTTTTTGTATAAAGGGCTATGCTTACATCACCTTTAGGCTAGAAGGATAATGACACATGGATGGTTTTCACTACTCTGTTTACCCAAGACTTTTTATATAAAAAGTTATACTGACATTACCTTTAGGATAACAAGATGATGACACATGGATGGATCTCATTTATTTTATTGCTTTAGACTTTCTGTATGAAGGGCTATGTTGATATCACCTCCAAGATAGTGGGGTAATGACATGTTGATGGCTTTTATTGCTCTACTTGCCTGGAAATTTTTTCACAAAGGGTTATGATGACATCACCTCCATATGACTTACATCCTTTACTTATGCTTTTAGTTATAAAATTGATGTTGTATGGCAAGGTCAAATGAACTCTAGGAAGGCTTGTGAAATACACAAGTATGAAATTTTTTGTTCAAGTCACACATAGATGAATAACCCACTAAAAGCATAACATGTCAGCCTAGTTAGTCATTAAATCATAAATAAAGTGTACATATAATCATAATTTAAAGTAAAATTGAATGCAATAAGTAAATAATTTAGTATGGATTATACATAGTTTCGATTCTTCCACAATTTTTAAAACACTCTATAAACTTTGAAGTAAATCCTATCAATCAAGTCAAGAATTAATAGAGATCAAGAGAGGTAAATAAATTCCTTTTAGCATTAGATAAGTTCCTTAAGTTTTCTCTTTTCAAATACATGTTAAATTATCATAATCACACTTCCCCTATGATACTATAAAGGCTACAAAAGGAAGAGGGGTTTTTATAAAAACCTAAATGAAGCATATCTAAAGGAGGAAATGTTTTGGAAATAGAAATCTCATGAAAATTGGACAAAATAAGGTGATAGTAATATAAAATTTACTTCATCAATAAATAGTGTCTGTAATCAAAGCTAAAATATTTTATAAGATCAAATCAAGAGATGGATCAGTGTTGACTGAATAAAATGATAAAATAGGAAGCAGTGGTTTTTTTAATATATTTTATTGTAATAATTTCTAATGAATAAAAGAATATGGATAGGTTTATCACTTTCATTCCTAAATTGATTATGGGAAGTTGTAATATAAAATTTCCAAATTGGTAGTTTGAATGTGGCTTGTGACACCTTATCCATAGGTCCTTCTTGCATGCTCTTATGACCCTTCTAGACACCTTTTTGCTCATTGCCAATCATTAGTAGCCTTCCAAATGGTCATTCCACCTCAACCAGACTCTATTTCCTAGGCCAATCCTATCCCCCTAGGTCTTGATCCTATAGGATAGGATCACCATACCTAGACTATAGCATTGGACCCTAGGGTGTCTCATTTTTTATGCTCTTATCGATTTGCATTTTGATCCTAAATGATCATTTTCATCTGATTCCTATCTTTTATTATGTCATCCTAGCATGAATACATCTAAACCATGAATAATAGTTACATATAAAATCATATCCAAATTTCATTTACAAAGGAGGTGATAAATCTTACAAATCAAGCAAGAATACAAATAAATCACTCAAGCAAACTTCCCTATTATCTGCATACAATCACCCAATATGGCTGCAAACATATTCAAACTCTCATACTAGTCCCTAACCACCTCAAGCACTCTCAATTTGAAATTTTTAAATCTACATCACACTATTTCATAAATCACATTAGGTGGAAGAACTACATATGGCTTGATCCCTCTTTGGAGTATTTATATGTAGGCAACATGCCCACACAAGGGGTGTGGATCACATGTTCAGTGCATCTTACACACACTAACCCCCCCTTTCTCAAGTGATTTAAATCCCATTTTATCAAGCATGATGGAGGTTTAAGGTTTTAATATTAAATCATCTCTATAGCAATCTCTATCAACATTAAACACTCAAGATTTCATTGGCAGGCTCACATAGGAATAGTGTAAAGAACCTAGAAAGTTTAGGTCTATGTGACTAGTTTGGATAACAACAATAGGAGTGGACAATAGCACCAAACCTTAAAGTGTCTTATTTTTGGCACTCCTATCCTTTCACCAAATGAAATCTAGATTTAAATTCATGACATTGTCCCAATCCTACATAGCCAGTTTCAAACCCTATATCAACCATCTCAACCTATTTCAAGATAAGTTATATTTTCTCCTTATTATTGCTATTTTTAGAAAGGTAAAAAAGATAGATAAATTATAAAAATTAAGACTATAATTATTAAAATATTATTTATTTATTTATTTATTAATCTAGACCTTTAGCTAAAATAGGAATAAAACTCCATTATTACCAAATAAGTTAAATCATTTGGTGAACCTAACTTCATTTGTGCACAAAAACCCTATAAACCCTAGGGAAAAATCCTTTCTGATTTTTCTTATTTTTTCCTACATATTTAAATCAAAATTTCAGATTTAATTTTTAAAATTTTCCATAGTAATTTTTAAAATCATTTCTTTCAAACCCTAGTTGAATTTACTAGGTCCCTTTACTTCTTAATCTATCACCTTACACATAAATCAGAATTTCACATTTAATTTTTAAAATTTACCATAGTAATTTTTAAAATTATTTATTTTAAACCCTAGCTGAATTTACTAGGTCCCATTGCTTCTTGAGGTATCACCTCACATGTTTGTGAGCTTCGTATCCTTTTTATGTATATTCTAGTTTTCTATTTTTAAGACTTTACATTTCCTTTATTCAGTACTTTCCTTTGATTGCATTTTTCCTATTAAAGCTTATTACAAAAAATTCAATCCATCTTTGATTTATTTTCCTACTTTAATAATGACCTAATATACCAATTTTGCTGAAACTCATAAAAGGGAACTTCAAGACCTTTTAACTAAACATCTTGATATATAAGATGATATACTTAAAATACTATAAGAAGAACAATAAAAAAAACAAAGGTCAATCCTCTCAAACCATAGAATAACCAATTGTAAATGATATTATGGGGTCAATTATGTCTTAACAACCCCTTATAACAGCCCAACCTTTTTATGTGGCACCATCAATTATGACTAGTACATCATTGTCTCCCGATGTGATTATCTTTATGTAAGAGATAAAATCTCTTTAATCCAAGGTAGTACATCTTGATCAAGGTTCCTCTAGATCAACATAGACTTTGGATTCTTTTTCTTTACTTCATACACCATTGGCACATCATATTACTTCTACACCCTTGCCACTAGGTTTTGCTCAACCCAAGCTCACTCTATATGATGGAGATGGTGATCTAAAGACACATTTGATAGATTTTCATGTAGCATACTTGGACTATGTACCAAATGATTGGTTACTAACTAAATTATTTCTATGAACTTTAAAGGATTATGCTCTACAATGGTTGTATAGTCTACTGAATCAATCAGTCAATGCATTCAACACTTTATCTAACATGTTCCTAGCCTATTTCATCATTAACATAAGTGATAAGGTGTTTTATGCTTAGATTGCACAATAAAAATAAAGGTTAAATGAGCATTTCACAAATTATGTTATTTGATATAATACTATCTTGGATAAAATGACTAGCACCATGGTTGATCAAGAATTATAGGATCTCTTCAAACAAAGCCTTCTACTAGATTTACATGAGTCAATAATGTTCAAAAGGTTCTCTTCCTTCACTGATTTATGCCATACACTAAAGGAAAGGGAAGTTAAACTAATTTCAATGGGCAAACTCAAGTACACAAGCATATCAAAAACAACAAATAAGAGTAACAGTAAAGTCCCATACAAAGTAAAGGTTAATGATAGCAAAATTCAAAATCAACCTATATTTAATGTGGCTTTAGATCCCCCTTAGTGATTGGTTTTATCATCACCTCCCTAATGAGCCTTTACCAATCTACCAGTATCTCTAGACAGAGTCTTATAGTAGCTATTAGAATGAAATATCATATCTCTCTCTCTCCTATTTGAGAAGTTGATACAACAAAGCCTCTTTTATGTGGATATGATCAGAATGTATTTTGTGATTTTCATAGGGCATTAGGCCACATAATGAATAGATGCATTAGTTTACAACACAATATATAGGACTTGATAGATGGTAACCTTATTAATATAAGCACTCCAATTGAGCCTCCTTAGGCAAAGCAAACATAAGACAAGGCTTTAAAAAAAATAGATCCTTTCCCATATCATTCTAAACAGGAGATAGGGGACACATTAAATTTTCACCATGCATATCATGCACACCCTCCACCAGCTACATATCAGGCACATTTAGTTGAGTCACATCTTTTAAGTAGCATGATTAGTGTATACAATTCTAAATTTTTAGCTAGACCTTCCATCTCCTTCCAAGAGTAGGAGATCATTGAGGATGATTTATATTACCATTCACTCTTTATTAGAGCTTACATTAATCATCATCTCATTCATAATGTTCTCATAGACAATGGATCTAGTGTGAATATTTACACTATGACATTAGTGTAGCATTTAGGATATTCAGAGTAGGATATTACCTTGATGGACATATTTATGAGCAAATTTAGTAGGCATATATAGAGTTCATTGGGTGAGATTGTACTTCCTCTATAGGTTGGACCTACACATATGGCCACACCATTTACTATTTTTCCTAGTGCAGGAGTCTTTGATATGTTTCTTGGTTGACTATGGATTTAAAAACTTCTTGTGGGACTTTCTAAAGTACATAGATCCATGAAATTCCTTCATACTAATCAATTTTTTATAGTTTGTCGAGTTATGTATGAATTACCACTCCCCACTTTAGATCCATATACTACTTTGTAGTCACCAGTTTCATCTCCTTTACCAATTACAATTTTTCATCTAGTTTAGATTCAACCATAGTCGAGGCCTTCAATGCCAATATAAAGAGTTCATACACTTTTATGGAGGCCTCTTTTAGAAAAACCATAGTTTCAAGACTCTAGATAGTTTTTATCTATAGTATTCACACCTAGGGTAGTATCATTGAGGTCTCATGACTCTACACATAGGGCACACTTTTAGAGAGATTATTCTACTACTATATGGGTCCCTAAGAGCACCACAGTTACATCCAATTATTAGAGTTACAAGGGGACCCCATAGTTAGTTTCTACTATAGAAATTTTAGAGCACTTATAGCATACACAACTTTTAGAGTCACAGTCTCAACCCTTCCATCATGCTTCATAGTCATTCATGATCCCCCTCCTTGATACATGACACCATGATAGGGAATCTCTCTTAAGACTCATCAGTTAGTATCATTTTTTCTTAGCTTACTTGTACATAATCTCCTTATGATTGATTATACATAGATTATTTTAAAATACAAAAACATTTAAAAAACTCAAGACTTCAAAAACATTACAATTATATGCATTATGCATGATTTACATTTCTACTACCATGCTAGACTTATATTTTAATATTATATTCTATTTTTTATCGATTTAACTACATTACCATGCTTCACTTAATCTTCTTTGAGTGTGTGTAGTGACACCTAGATCCTTGATTGCTTAACTCTACCTATTGAGGGGCATCCTACTTCTACATTCGAGACATACATTAACATATATACCCATCAGGGGCATCTTCTACATGAATACACCATCCAAGTTATGTCATTCCTACACCACAGACTCTAGTTATCATGTTGATGTACATTACTTACTAGCTTACATAGATTATTCTATTGACACTCACTAGTATATAGCACTAGTGTATTTCTTAGCATATACCTAGTCTTGTCCTCTATGTTTTACATACTTTCACTTATTGACTTGATTATTTAGATGAGATAGTATTTCTATAATTTACATGCTTTCCTTTCTTGCTTTGAGTAGCTAGATGTGATTTCATTTCTCAGTTCCTATTTTGTATTTTATGTGTGCCTTAGGCCATTTGCCAATGTCCTTTGCTTGTACTTTTCTATGTGCTTATGGGCCCTTATGCCAATCTTCCTTATTTACAAATATATGTGTATGTGGGAATTTTAACATGCCTTATATGCTTACTTTCCCAATTTGAGTGACATGTGCCCATGTCCCTTATTTTATTGGCCTCTTGGTCACTTTTGTATGCTTCTTGCCTTGCATGCTTGTTTGCTTCTCAATTGTTCACAATTCCATGATCCACATCATGTATTATCTTTCTTCTTAGATATCATGTTGGATACCATGTTCCATCCCTTATTCACAACTAACCAGATTTCCAATTTTAGTTCAGTATACTACACATACTATTACATTGTTACATCTATCTAGGCATACCCCTGTTGATCTAACAATCTCTGGTACAAACTGTGCTATATCTTGAGACATCTTTTTTATTATCATTGTTATATAATGTATTTTTTAGCAAACACATTTGTAGTGATATTATTTATGAGGTCATTCATTACATGGTCTTCATTCCTACCCTCAGAAGAGGGGGAAACAAACAAGGGTTTTGTCATAGAGATTAGAGTCTTCTACTGGCCAAAAAAACTAGTTTTTATAACACATAGAACATCATTCAGAATTCAAACTAGATAGATCAGACCAAAAACATAGTAATGAATATATAAAAATGATTATAAATAGCAAAGAAAAAGAGTGCCATACTTGGACTATAACACTGGATAACAAAGTTTCCTATTTTTGGTGCTCCTATCCAAACAACAAAAAAACCAAATTTTCTTTAAATAGATAGAAAGGTAAGCTTAGTTATAGTTTTGTCAACTAAAATTTAGTTTAGATTAGGTAGTTTTAGTATAGTTTTTTTCAAAGAATCTAGATATAGGGGGCATCATGCATGGTATGATGGCTCTCATTTCTAGTTTTAGGTTGGGTAATTGGTACAACTTCCAAATTAAAATCCATGTTACAAACACCAGTGATTGGGGGCAATGTGCACAACACATTTTCCTTTTTTTCTTTTTAGTTCATTCCATTACCTAGGTATTCTCAGTAGTTATGTGCCTTATTCCATCTACAAGTGGTTGGCATAATTTTTGAGTGGCTTTCATATAAGCCTAGTTCTCAATTTTGGAGTGGATTTCATACAAGCTTAATCTTCACCTTTTGGAGTGGCCAATATTGGCCTAGTTCTTAGTACACATTTGGCTATCCATGCCACATTGTTAGATTATATGGCATTCATGGGCTTCAAGATCCATCTCATATGACACACATTCATACTGGTGTTAGTTTATAACTTCACTTAGGGGTGAAAATAGAGCCAAAAGACTAGCTAGACTTTGTAGTCTTGAGCCACCTACTCAGAGGGATTGGACACATAGTCCAAATATTAATTAACACATGTATGATCGCATAGCTTCACTTAGTGGGTGATCATGGAGCCAAAGGGATATATTTTATATTCTTGAGCCACCCTTAGAGAATTCAACACTTAGATGCATTCAAGATATTACTCTTGGTTTAGCACATACCCAACATCACTCAAACATCACTCAACATCACAACAAGTTTTATATTGGTTCATGTACATGATGAGGTGTATTCATTCCTTTTTCTTCATCTCTTTTTTAACTATCTTTTATACATTCTTATTTTAGACATAGTGTGTCTAGTAAGATCTGATCTACTCTTTATTTTCTCTTGAAAATTTACACTTCATGATGTGTTCACTCTATGTACACTCAGAATCACACATATTCATGGACTTCACCCTTGTAGGTGAGTTTAGGTACACTTTCTACTTTTCCTTTATCCTAGTATTTCACTTTTTTGCATCACTAGAATAAAGTGGGGAAATTTAGTCATATAAAATGTCCAAATTGGTAATTTGAGTGTGGCTTGTGACACCTTATCCATAGGTCCTTCTTACATGCTCTTATGACCCTTATAGACACTTTTTTCTCATTGTCAATCATCTTTAGCCTTCTAAATGATCATTCCATCTCAACCAAACTCTATTTCCCAAGCTAATCCTATCCCTTAGGTCTTGATACCATAGGATAAGAGTATTATACCTAGACTATAGTGCCAAACCTTAGGGTGTCCAATTTTTAGTACTCTTCTCCATTTGCATTTTGAGCCCAAATGGTTATTTTCATCTAGTTCATATCCTTTATTATGTCATCTTAGCATGAATACATCTAACCCATGACCAATGGTTCCATATAAAATCCTATCCAAAGTTCATTTATAAAGGAGGTGAAAAATATTACAAATCAAGCAAGAATACAAACAAATCACTAAGGCAAAGTTCCCTATTCTCTAAATATAATCACACAACATAGTTGTGAACATATTCAAAATCTCATACCAATCCTTAGCCACCCCAAGCACTCTCTATTTAGAATTTTTTCATCTACATCACACTATTGTACAAATCACATTAGGTGGGAGAACTACATATGGCTTGATCCCTCTTCAGAGTATTGGTATATAGGTAGTGTGCCCACACAAGGAGTATGGATCACACATTTAATGCATTTGACACACACTAACCCCCCTTTCTCAAGTGATCTAAATCTTATTTTATCAAGCATGATGGAGGGTTAGGGTTTGAATATTAAATAATATCTATAGTGAGCTCTGTCGACATTTAGAACTCAATATTTCATAGGTAGGCTCACACAGGAATAGTGAAAATAACCTAAAAATTTTAGGTCTATGTGACCAATTTGCAAAATAGTGGTAGTAGTGGAAAAAAACATTGAACCCTAAATTTTCCTATTTTTGGCACTCCTATCCTTTCACCAAATGAAAGATAGATTCAAATTTGTGACACTGTCCCAATCTTGCATAACTAGTTTTAGACCCTATATCATCCATCTCAGCTTGTTTCAAGATAAGTTATATTTTCTCTTTATTTATTATTTTTTTTATAAATGTAAAAAAGATAGATAAATTATACAAATTGGTATTATATCTATTTCAATATTCTTTACTGATTTATTAATCTAGACCTTTAGCTAAAATAGGAATAAAACTCCATTATTCCCAAATAAGTTAAGTTAGAAGTCATAATGGGGACCCAACAAACCATTTATTTATAATAAAATGAGGGTAGTTCTACATAAAATGAAAGGAGATAAAGTGTTAAGCCTAAATGGCTTACGAAATGTTTTTCCAAAAAAATTGGGAGTTATTGGGATCTCAATTGATCGGGTTGTTGAATAAGGCCAGGTGTTCCAAGATTATTTTGAAATATCTAAATTTTACTTTCATTTCCCTCGTTCCAAAAAAAATTAAATCATTCTACCTATGTTGATTTTAGACCAATTTATTTATGTAATATTGTATATAAAGTTATATTGAAAGTTATATAATAAATGTTGAAGGTATTTTTTCTTTATATTATTTCTCTATAAGAAGGAAGTTTTGTTAATAATAAACAAATTTTAGATAGGGTGATAATGACTCATGAGAGTATTCATTCATTCAAATCTAATAAAAAATCAAAGATGATAACTAAGTTGGAAAAAACCTATGATAAGGTTAATTGGGTTTCCTTAAATAAAATTTTGAGAGCATTTAGGTTTACTAAAGTTTGGATTTCTTAGGTGGTGAGTTGTGTAACTAAGGATTTTTATTAGTTTTAATTCATGTAAGTCTAATATTTTATTATTATTTCTCATAGGTTTATAAAAGGGGATCAAGTATCTCCTTATTTGTACATTATTATGGTTGAATTAGTGGAAATGATATTAAAGGAGTCTAAATCAAAGGGAAATATTAGTTATTTAATATATTTTCCAACTGATACATTTAAATATTATCTTTAATTTTTTAATGATATCATTTTATTTGGGTGATAAGAGTTTAAGAAGGAAAATAAATTCAAAATGACTTTGAGAATGTATGAGCAAGCTTCATGAAAGAAGGTGAGTTTGTAAGAACTCAAAGGTTTAGTTTGTAAATGTGCCATGATGAAGACATGAAATAATTATTGTATATTTTGGCATACCAATGGGTTTTTTTTAAGTAAATATTTATGGGTACCTCTCTTCACAAGTGTATCTAAATCCAAATTTTTGGAAGAGATAGTAGGTAATCTATAAGCCAGACTTATATTATGGATGGAAAAATTTTGATCTTGGATAGAAGGCTTATTCTTATAAAAATAGTTTTACGTGTAGTTTCAATCTATATTTTTACAATTTTTTATGTTTTGAATGGATTAGTGGAGATAATTAATAATATTACAATATATTTCATATGGAAGTAAAAATGGGCGTAAGGAAAATTTTCCTTGCTCAATGGCCAAAAATATATAGGCCCAAGTAGGTAGGAAGGACTAGGATAAAATATTATAGCTACATAAAAAAAATTAGGTGCATAAATGAGTTGGAGATTATATGAAGAGTGGTATCATCCTTGGAGTTGAATGTTGAGAGCAAAATATTTAGATTTAAGTTTTTAGAAAATAATTTTTACATCTATGTAATTTTTCTCTAGATATAATCTTTGGAACTTTATTGTTTCATATTAAAAAATGGATGTGTAATAATCTAACATGGTATATTGGGAATGATTACAAGGATGATTTTTGGGATGATGCATAGAAATGTTTTCAAGCTTTTTAGGATATATGGATTTTTCTGAGGCACATCAAATTCTTAGACAAGTGTGGGGGTCAAAAGTATATCATTACTAGACTAAAAATATATATCAAGAGAGAAAGTAGAGGAAATAGATGGAGATCATTTGGTGATTATAATTTTCTAAATTATAAAAAAGATGCCTTGGTGGAGGTGTGGAGGCATACATGGATTCTAGTAAAAATAACTAAGGATATTCTTGTTAGGCCCCAATTTTTTTTTTAGAGTTAGTTTTATTGGACCTTGTTGTTATTATACATGTATTATTATGTCATTTTCCTTGTGATTATTTAAGACATAAGAGGTCATATACTACATTATTAATAAGACAATCATTTTTTGCACTCCATGTTATATTTTTTTACATGAGTGTGATTCAGATGGTGATGATATATTATTTCAATGGTTTATTGATATGCACATTATATTTACATACTAGTAGAGTTAATGCTTCTTTAACATGAGATTGAACATGTGTATGCTTGGATGGTTAACATGTCTATGTTACCCCATGATTATTATGGAGATAATAGTATTCTTTCAATGATTATATTTATACAATGTGTGTTATTACATGTTAATTGAGATTGTTTCAAATTTAGTTGCTTTAGTTATCCTATTATGTGTGAAATAATGTGTAGGATTATAAGTGGCCAAGAAATCAATCTTGGAATATGTTTATCATGGATTATATCACTCCCTAGGTGTTTTGTGTGCCTAGTGACACCTAAGTCTTTCATTTTTTTTAATGTGTTTTAGTCATTTATTTTTATTTTTGTAAATTTTAGACCATATAACATTATTCTTACCCTCTTTACCCTTATATTAGATATTTGTTTAAATATATGTAAGTTCATAAGGTTGAAAATGAAGTAAACTTGTTGTCACCACTTTTAAAACTCAAATTTAATTGTAAATACAACTTTAAAGTGTCACATAAGTGGTTTTGTAATATTTTATGTCAAATTTAGAGCCATCTGACCAATATAGATGTATGGGAGTTATTTTTAGTGCCCAATAAGAATTTTAGCATATCCCATATGCCCATTTATGTCATGGGGATATGAGATAATTAATTATGGGTGTGTAGGGTGAGAATGCACAAAAGACTTTTTTGAGAGACAAAGGCATAGGAAAGGACAAGTGGCACCTTTCCACTAGCCAAGGCTTTAGGTCTTTCTCTATAATTAAGTGGGAATCCACTCTATGCCTCAAATTTTCAGTCATTATTTTCATTTTGGATAGAGGATATTGATATTGAGGAAAAGGAGAATGAATCTTGGATTTTTCAAAAAGTTTCATGGTCAATTGGTTTGCCCCTTTTTATTGTTTTGTGGCCATAGTTTTGTGTATAGACACCATGCTTTTTTAGCCTTTTTTGGCATGGAGATGATAAATCCCTCCTCTTTTACTTTTTTTTTACAATCATTTTATTGACTTTTAATTTTAATGTTATGTTTCCTAAATAGGCTTAGTTTGTGGGTTTGATATATGCCTTCATTTGATAGGGTTTGGACATGGGAACTAGGTCCCAAAGTCCTCATACATGGATATTTTACATGGGGTTCAAGAAATAGGAAAAATTGTGTTTTCTAACTCCTTCCATGGAAAGGGATAAGGGATTGGGGAAGGAGAGATATTCCAAATCCCTTTTCCCACCCCATTGAGTGGAGAATAGTACTCATCATTCACAATGAGTGATTCATGAGACTTGTTTAATATTGTAACCTCTTGTGGCTACCATGTGTTATAAAATACTTGAGATCTGTATTTATAAATGGATCTTGTGTTCTTGATTAGGTGTCAGTGTGAGCCTTTTTTGTAGAGAATAAGGATATATTGATCAATGCTTCTAGCCAATCTTGCCACTTTTCCCTTACCCATAAATATCATTACCTTACACTTGAATAGTAACCTACATGATCATAGTTGGGAGTCCTTAGCTCAAGCATGTCTAAGGGAAGTTACTTAATCATGGAAATACAATGGGAGATAAGCCACAACTTGCCTTGGCATCTTGAATACACTTGAAGATTATATGGAGTATACCTTTTTTTTTTATGGCATGACAATGTAAATGATGGAAAATCAATTATTGGCTAGTTTTTAAGTAATTTTCTATAATATTATACTTGTGAAATAGAAATAAATAAAATATGATGTAATCAGTTGGATATTTCAAGCATTAACTTGTTGTTAAGTGTCAAATGAAGGAAATATGAGAAAATGTAATGAAACATTAATTTATTTTTTAAATAAAATTGTAAAAATTATTTGAATAACATCATTCTATGCATTTTCTTATAGCTTGTCATAAATAAAATTTAGATCTTGCTTCATATTTCTCATTTGAGTAGTTTCCATTAAGTCCAAGAAGGGATAGTGCATTTAAAGAATTTTTATATAATTTTCAATGTCTTAATTTCTATAAATTTTAATTTTAATGTAAACTATGATTAATTAAGATTTTATTGTAATATATGGTATAATTTTTGGACATATAGTTTAATTTCTATGGAAACTGCTGAAAATGCCTAGTTTTCCTTTATAATTTGCTCAATATTTATGCAAATTTTATGTATGATAAATGAGGTCAAATTGAACCCAAATTTATTTTATAATAAAATATATGAATTTTGGAAAATGAGGTCAAATTGAACCCAAATTTATTTTATAACAAAATATATAAATTTTGGAACCCAACACAACTTATTTCACAAATTTAAGGCCTATGATTTCTCTTGTGTTTTTTTTAACTTTGGTTATTTATAGAGAAATTACTTAGTTAATAAGCCCTTTATAAGTGCACATGACCATATTTTTAGGGCATATATAAAATGTGTTGGTAGTCACCCATCTGACTATGAAATGAGGGTTTGTATCCCTAAAGGGATGGTGTGTCAATAGGTTGAGTATCCTAGTTTTTAGATTGAGAACTCACCACTTTTTCAATGTAATTAGGAACTACATGGATAATAATCCATGTGGTGATTCCACCATGGGATTTATAGCCAAGAGGATGATCAATAAGTTTTGACCACCACCTAAGTTTTACCACATTATCTAATAAAACAAACCTTTACTTATTATTATTTACTATTAATTTATTTTAAACTATGTCAAATTATAAAGTATGTGCCTAAATATTATAATTTTGAAACCATAACTATTATAGTAAGACATAACCTATTTTGCATAGTTGAACTGGAGACCCTAAAGGTGGGGTGACCTAAAAGGGACCCCCTCATTTTTTTTTCCCTCTTCTACATGAAAGTGGTATAAGGACTTGAAATATTATTACTTTCATGTTTTTTTCCTTTTGACTAAGGAGATCCCTTTTAACCTATTTGATGGTGGGATCCTATAATCCCTAGGATAGGTCAACCAATAAGGAGACCCTAATTAATTTTCTCTCATCCACTACAATAATAAAAAATATGATCTTAAAACTAATAATTAAAAATAATTTCTTATTTAACCTTTTTTACTTCCATTAATGGTTATTGTCAAGTGTAATCACCTAAAAGTGGTATTTTAATGCTAAGAGTGCTACTTGAGACAACATTTTCCTAGTTTAGCCATAGATCTATCCTATATCATATTATCACACTTTTACAACCTTTGTGTGGACCATAGGCATCCTTAATCATATAAGATATAGTTTTAGATCCTCATTTCTTGATCATGGCCTTTTGTGCCCAATAGACTGCTAGTTGGACATTAGTGCCACATTCAGGACACTATATCCATGTGGTGCTAGTGTCCCAAAAATGGCACTAATGTCCTTTAACCTATCTTTCCTAAACAAATATACTTTCAAAATTAAAACCCTCCTAATGTTGTTCGAGGCATCTTTTATTATTTTCAAAAGCTACAAAACACTATAAATACATGACTTTTAGACCTCTAGCACTAGATGGAGATTAGATACAAAATAAAAATTCAAACACAAAATAAGTTGAACAAAATCAAGCTTATTAATCCCTATTCTACTTTACTTCTACATACCACCATCTATAGCTTCCCTAAGCTTAGATTTTCTATATTTCCATTCTCAAACACACTAAAGGCATTTAATACCAATATCATTCTAGCATCACTTGCACTTACACCATCACTTAGGTGTGGAGAACTACATCAATATTGATCCCTCTTTTGAGTATTGGTATGTAGGCAACTCTCTTCATAATGGGGTGTTGAGGATGTCTAGCCTATCTTACTAATGAACACACTTTTTAGTTCATACCTTACTTACAAGGAGGATTAGGGTTTGCATCATAAATAATCTATTATATGCATAATACAAAGTTTTAGACTTTATGATCATAGGAATAAAACCTAGAAACACAAGCATAGGTGCACCTAGAAATTTAGATCAAATCTGCATAGAAGACACTAGCACCATTTTTAGAACATTATAACCATGTGGAACTACTTTCCAAGTGTGGCACTATTGTCTAAGATGGGTTATGATATAGGGATCTATTTAATGACAGTCAGACCTATTCCAATCTTAGTTTATAGCACTTAGATCATTTGTATCAAGTGTTTTCTAGATAATTATTTATTTAGAAATATTTATTACTATTTTTATAAAGTCAAAGATAGTCAAAATATGTAACAAATTAGTGTTTATTTTATGCATATTATTTCCCTGATTTAGACTACTCAGCCCTTTAATCAAACATAGGATTTACATATCTAAACCCTAAAATGTTAAAATAATTAGTGAACCTAACTTAATTCAAACATTGATCAAAACCCTAACCCTAGATGTTCTTAGGGTTTATATCTTTTTTTGTTTATGCTCATATTTTAGTTCCAAAATTTATGATTGTTTTAATATTTATTTTTTGCAATATTCCTTGATTAAAATTCTTTAATGGTTCAAAATATACAAAAACTTGTTTTCCTACTTCCCAAACTACAATGGTATAATTCAACATCAGATTTTATGAGACTGAAAAGAAACACTTGCAATATTTTATGTCCAAACATGCATATATGCAATATGACCTCATCACTATTATTCAAGATGAACTTTAAAAATCAAATAGTGGTCAATCTTCAACTCTCCCAGATAATAACATTATTACACCTATAGTGAGTCTAAATCAACTAACACAAACTCAAATTTTTATTCAATGGCATTTAGTGACATCTACACCTCTTATGGCTAGTTCTTCCACTCTAGATGTATAATCCCTTATACACGAGGTTCATACTTTGTAATTTAAGGTGTTACATCTTGAGCATGAAGCCACTAGGTCATCACATGATTTGGATTTTAATATTCTCTTACATACACATTTGAAACATCACATAGAGACAACTCCCTTTCCATCTAAATTTGTGGCACCTAATCTTACTTTATATGATGTCAAGGGTGAGCTAGAGCACCATCTCAGAGCTTTTAATGCAGCATGTTTAGACTATATGTCTAATGATTAGCTTCTCATGACTTTGTTTCCATGTAGTTTAAAGGATTATTCCCTAAAATGGTTTTATGACTTACCAAATCAATATATCACTACATTCAATCCTTTGGCTGACATGTTTTTAACACACTTCTCCATCAATATTAGTGACAAGATATCATATTCCCAAGTTGCATAGTTGAAATAAATCTCAAATAAACCTATCACCAAATACATCTTACAATAAGAGACTATACTATCCAAATAGACTAGCCATATGGAAAAAAAATAGATTTAGTAAATATTTAAACAAAGTCTTTAACTAGTATTACATGAAGTTATATTGTTTAATAAGTTTCCTACATTCACAAATTTGTGCCACACAATAAAAGAATGAGAGGTCAAGATTTTATCAATGAGAAAACTAAAGTATACCAATGGATAATAATAAAATATAAAGAGTTAAAATAAGCCTCCATACAAGGCAAGGGTCGTTGAGAATAAGAGTAGTTAAAAGGCCATAATTAATACAGCTTTTATGCCATCTCCTAGATTGGTTTAATTTGCTCTACGGTGTTGAATCTTCAACAACCTTCTAGAGACACCAGTGTAGGTTTTATAATAGTTCTTAGAATGCAATGTCATATCTCTCCCTCCCATTAAATATGTTGATACAACATTTAATCTTCAAAATAACTATAATTCTAACACATTCTATGAGTATCACAGAACACCAGTCCATACAACAAACAAATGCATAAGCCTAAAACATAATATACAAAATTTGATTGGGCTAATATTATTAATGTGGGCACACCCATAGAGACATTAAAATTACATCAAATGGAAGTTAAGTCATTAAAAATATTATCAGATCCATTTCTAAATCACATAATGAATGAGGTAGGGAGCACATCAGGTGTTTACTACACATATCAGGCACATCCACCACCAACTTTATATCATATTATTATAGAGGAGGCACACCCATTGCATAAAATAATTGGAATGTGCCATAATATAGTGCCACCTAAACCACTCATCACATTCTCAAAGCATTAGATTTTTTATGATGATATAGATTTGCATGCACTCTTTATACAAGCATACATAGATCATCATCATATCTAGAGTGTTATGGTTGACAACGGGTCAAGCATTAGCATTTGCACTATGACATTTTTGTAGTATTTGAGATATTCAAAGTAAGATATATTCCCCATAGACATAGTTATTATTGGATTCATTGGTCATGTTCATATCTTCATCTAGGATATCATGCTTCTATTACAAGATGGATTAGCACATATAGCCACTCGATTCTTAGTCATACCTAGTGTAGGCATTTTTGACATGTTATTAGGTAGGCCATGGTTATATTAGCTATGATCCATCCCATCCATAGTACACAAATGATAAAATTACATACACACAAATTAGGTGATCAAAGTTGAGGGTTTCCCATATGAGTATGCTCTACCTATCCCACATGTAGTTACAGCATGGTCACCATTTATAATTCTAACACTATTACCAAATATAACACAGTTATCAATTACAACTTAGAGTATGGTTCTTATGGATACATCATATATTTTAGTAGAGCCACTGGTATAGTTGAGGTCTACTCATATTATATCATCACATATGCATACTTTCCCATAGAGACCATTATTAGAGAGACGCCTACTTCAAATATATGTCATAGATTTTAGAATAAATTCTTCCACTTAGTTTAGGCCAAGATCAATAATTTTGGGTTCTCAAGGTTCTCAACATAGGGAACCTATGTCACCTATAAATTCTTCTACTATATGGGTTCTTATTACCCCTAAAGTTTATAGTACATCACAGTCAATGCCACATATTCCTAGCACCACTACATAGGCAGACACATATATAGATTACTTATTATAATAGATTATGGGATCATATTTTCCCTTTGACACAACATGCATGATCATAGTTCCCTTATTTGACATAAGTAATAGTGATAGTGAGTCTCCCATGAGACTCATCAGTTAGTATGATTCATACCCTATTTTACATACTTTATTTTCTCTTACTCTTGTATATAGTTCATTTTCATTTGCTTGTACATAATTTATATCTAGAAAATATAAAAATAGTATAACATTTAAAAAACATAAAAACATTCAAATATTACTCAAAAAACACAAAACTTATAGTATTTATGCATTACTATGATTACACTTCTTATATTTTCTAGATACTACATATGCTAGTTATCTTAGTATAGTTAATTTTATCATACTACATGCTTCAATTGTTCTTTTCGAGTGCTTGCAGATTACTTACATGACTCACCTTCATTACACTGATCTAAACTTATTCTCATCTACCCATTGAGGTTATATACACCAATTCATGGTTATTTATTTGACACATTCATCACTTTGGGGCATTTTATAGACATTTTTTATTACCAAATTTTATCCTTACATTCTATACATTTATTTTAGCATTGTTACATCTTGATAATTATCATTATTACTCATACTCAGATTTTTTGTCAATTATCACTAATTTGGACTCAGCATATGTACATCATCACTCTTACACATATGTGTACTACATTCATACATGTTTCATTTCTAGTTTTCATAGTTTAGACTTGTTTTTATTTTCTATGCTTCTTCTATTTGAGGGAATTTAAATATTCCATTATTCTTTAGCTCTACACCACTTTTATCCATAGTATGTATGCCTTAAACATGTGCCCATATCCCTTATGTGTGATTTCTTGATTGTTTATGTGGACATTTGAACATGTCCTTCTATGTGGCTCTAAGCCGACTTGCTTATTACTTACATACGTGGACATTTGAACATCCTTGTAGGTCTTAATTTCTCATAATTAGTGACATTTGCCCATGTCCCTTTTATTGTATCCCCTTGGCCTACTTTTCATGCCTCATGTGTGTTTATGTATGATTTATTATATGCATCATGGTCATGACACTTGTATTTTTTTATTACATACACTACTTTTCAATGTCATTAGAGACCTCATGCATCTACCCTTCCTACGTAGGTGTTGTGATGGATATCATGCCCATCCCCTAGGTAGATACTCAATTATACTCAGATTTATTATTATATACATTGATTTCATCTATGTTGACACCCTTGTGTAATGATAGACATGACATACACCTTACATTACATATTGATGCTTAGATTATCTTATATTCTAATGTTATGTTTGC
The DNA here is from genome assembly GCA_037957365.1 of Torreya grandis. Lineage (NCBI taxonomy): Eukaryota > Viridiplantae > Streptophyta > Pinopsida > Cupressales > Taxaceae > Torreya > Torreya grandis. Next base: position 1,161,643 of record JARHVA010001840.1, read on the forward strand.
ACATTATATTGGATTATTATGTAGTTATCATATATGCTCTAGCTAACACACATTTTGTAGAGCTATTTATTTTGAGTAAAGTTCTTACAAAGATTAACAACTAACCTAAAAAGAGGGAAAATTCACAAGGGTTTTTCAGAGATATTAGGCTCCTATATTGTATTCACATAACATTTTTTAGCACACAAGCTTAGTTTTAGAAATTTAGACATAGGTAAATACAGGAAAAAATAGGGAATCAAAAATCAATATAGTGACATAGATTTTAGATCAAATAGACATTAACACCCAAATAGGGACATTAGCACCACATGATTATATTGTCTAATACGTGGTGATACTATCCAATATCCCTAGTTTTAAGACAATTCAAACTGGTTAGAATAGTACACTAGGTATAGTACAAGTTTGCATAGATTCAACTATAGGTTTGATAGTTATGATCAAATTTTACTCAAATTCACACTAGTTCAGCTCAAATTCATATCATTTTCTTATATTGGGGGCATCATGCATGGCATGTTCATTCCCATATTCATTCCAAATATTCAGATATAGTTATTACAACTCAGTCCAAAATCAGTATACTCAAATATCAAATTAGGGGCATGTGTGTGGCACATTATTTTAATATACTTATTTATAGATAGGTTGATTAGATGGAATGGAAAATTTCATGTCATTCTTTATGTTTTATAAAAGTAACATCATATTATCAGTTATCACCACTTCCATTTCTTACTCCATCTATTGTGGTTGGCATTCTTGAGTGGCCTAAAGCTACCTAATGTACCTGAGTGGCCACAGAACTGACATACTTAGTTATATATTTCCATCAATTTGTGTATTTAAATTCTAGATGCATCTAATACACATTGGTGGGAAATGATGGAATCACATTCTACTTGAGTTCTTGATCCACCCACATGAGAAGGTTGGACACATTATCAGTCCAATTTAAGTTATTCACAGGTCATGATCTACAAAGAAAGTGTGGGCAATGATGAATTCAAAATTATATTGGGTTCTTAAGCCACCCACACATGAGGATTGAGCAAGATATCAACTTATTCCAAGTTACTCAATGATTTGATCACTATATACTCATACACACATAGGTTTTCACTAGGTTTATACATTGGTTCACGCACCCAATCAGGTGTATTCATTCATTTCCTCTTTCCCATCTCTTTACTTAGTTACTTCTTTATTTAGCATAGTATTTTACTTTTGATATCTCTTAAGGATATATTTATGCACATTTCATTTATAGGTCATGCTTTGGATCATGATTCACACACGTAGACCTGACTTCACATACTTAGACTCAACTGTATGGGATTCACTTATTACGTAAGTTTAAGTACACTTATTTTTCCTTTATACTAGTCATTTCACTTTGTTACATTTATATCATAAAGGTAGAAAAATATAATCACCTAAAAGTGGTATTTGAGTGTTAAGAGTGCTACTTGAGACAACATTTTCTTAGCTTAGGTCTAGACCTATCCTAGTGCCTATTATCACACTTTTTCTGCCTTTGTGCAGACCACAAGCATCTCTAATCAGCTAAAACATAATCTTAGACCCTTATTTATTTATCTTAGCCCTTTGTGCCTAGCATCCTACCAGCCAGACATTAGTGCCACATTAAGGAAGCTAGAACCACGTGGCACTAGTGTCCCCAAAATGGTGTTAATTTCCTTTACCTTATCTTTTATGAATGAATATATTTTTAAAATCAAAATCTTCCTAAGGTTGGCCTAAGCATCTTTTATTCTTATCACAAGCTATAGAACACTATAAATACATGAGATTTAGACCTTTATCCACTAGATAGAGATTAGATGCAAAATACCTATAAAAACACAAAATAATTTAAAGATTTGGTGCTTTCACCATCTATGCAAATAGTAAATTAGTTTTTGGGATAAGCTATGTGAAATTTTCAATGTTTTGGATCCACATTTGTGATCCTTCCTCAGGAGAAAATAAAAATTGAATGAAGAACAACATGACCTTGCACCCCATAAAAGATGTAGAAAAATAACAATTACGAAAAGTTTCCCAAAAAGAATTAGTCGTTGCAAAAAGTTTTCAAAATTAAAAAGGCAAGCAGCTATAAGGGAAGTTTCCATTAAGGATTAAAATCTATATTAAATGAAATAATTAAGATATCATGATTTTCAATAATACCTATATTACAAATAATATTATAAGTATTCTAGATAATAGTTAATGATATTTAAGATGTTAATAATTAATATTATAATAGTTTTTATAATTAATTATTAAAATTTTAATATTTAAAAAGTGTTCTTAATATTACATAAAATAGTGTAATTTACAATCAAATACTATACCCAAAAAGATTTTTTATTAATATTAAGATTTTATTGGATCTAAATTTGAAAAATCTGTAATAATATAATAATTATTATTACTAATAATATAAATATTACTCTTATTATTAAATTACTTATATTAAAATACTAATAATATTTCATATTGTAAATATTATAAAATATAATGAAAATAGTGTAATATTAATTATATTTATTATTTAAAATATTGTAATATTAATTACTCTATTTGTAATGTTATTAATATCTATAATATTATAAATATTATTCTAATAGTTGTTATAGATATATTTTCACAATATTTTAAATAATAAATATCATTAATATTACACTATTTTCATTCTATTTTATAATATTTACAATATGAAATATTATTAGAATTTTAATATAAGTAATTTAATAATAAGAGTAATATTTATATTATTAGAAATTATTATTATATTATTGTAGATTTTTCGAATTTGGATACAATAAAACCTTAATATTAATAAAAAATCTTCTTAGGTGTAGTATTTGATTATAAATTACACTATTCTATGTAATATTAAGAATAATTTTCAAATATTGAAATTTTAATAGTTAATTATAAAAACTATTATAATATTAATTATTAAAATCTTAAATATCATTAGATATTATCTATAATACTTATAATGTTATTTATAATATAGGTATTATTGAAAAATCACAATTTCTTAATTATTTCATTTAATATAGATTTTCAATCCTTAATGGAAACTTCCCTTATAGTTGCTTGCCTTTTTAATTTTGAAAACTTTTTACAATGGCTAATTTTTTTGGGAAATCTTTTGTAATTGTCATTTTTACACATCTTTTATGGGGTGAAAGGTCATAGTATTCTTCATTCAATTTCTATTTTCTCCTGAGGAAGGATCATAGATGTGGATCTAAAAGAACATGAAAAGTTTCACACAATTTATCCCAAAAACTACTTTACTACAAAACAATTTGAGTAAAATCAAGGTTATTAATCCTTATTATTCCCTACTTATGTATGCTACCATCTACAGTTGCCATAAGCTCAAATTTTCTAGATTTCCAATCTCAATCATGCTTAAGACATTGAAGACCACTATTATTTTAGCATCAATTTCACTTGCACCAACACATAGGTGGGGATAACTACATTAGGATTGATCCCTCCTTGGAGTATTGGTATGTAGGCATCTCCCTTCACAATGGGGTGTTGACGATGTCCATCCTATCCTACTAATGAGCACATTTTTCAGCTCATGTCTTAATTGCAAGAAGGATTGGGGTTTTCATCATAAACTAGATATTATAAGCATAATATAGAGTTTTAGACTTCATGCATGTAGAAATAAAACCTAGAAACATAGGTGCAAGTACACCTAAAATTTTGAAGCAAACCTACACAAAGGACACTAGTGCCATTTTCAAGACACTATAGCCACATAACGCTATTGTCCAAGTATGGTGCAACTATCCAAGAGGGGTTCTAATATAGGGGTCTATTTGATGACACTCAAACATGTTTCAATATCAATTTACACCACTCAGATCATTTATAAAGCATTTTCCAGACAAGTATTTATTTTCACATAGTTATTACTATTTTTAGAAAGTCAAAGCTAGTCAAAATATGTAACAGATTAATGGTTATTTTATGCATATTATTTCACTAATTTAGACTACTTAGCCCTTTAATCAAACATAGGATTTACTTAGCTAAATGAAATTATCCTCCTACAATAAATTAATGAAAATGCATGAAATAATAGATTTATATAATTATCAAAAGCATCAAAAGGATTATATTGATCATAGGCCACTTCAAGGGAGCAACCTCCTTTTAGAAAGATCAATAAAATAAATTCATGGATGCTTTCATTGGCCTCAACACTTACTTATGTACTAAGTATAATCTAAGCAACTACTACTTATTGTGAATGTGGGATAAAAAAAAATGATCATGGGATGACTTATAAAGCATATGCATCCATAACAACTAATATACTAACAAAGTAAAGAGAAGGGGTAGCATGGGTTCCTAACATCCCCTCCCTCTTATAAAAAGCTTTGTTCTCAAAGCTTCAGATGTGGAAATTGGTGTTGAATCTGAAAAAGTGGTTTCCATGTTACATCATTTAGTTCCATGCCATGCCATTAAATTAATACCTCTATGATGGAGTGGGAGTAAAGTTAGCATGTGAACCTATATAGTATTGACTCTAGCTTAAGAAAGATTTATCCTTCATTTTATATCTAGTAAAATAGTTTGCAATCTAATTTTTGTGCCAAGAACTTTCCTTAAATAAGAAACATGAAATAATAAGTGAACTCAGGAATAAGTTGGGAGCTCTAACTTATAAGCAACTAACCCAATTTTTTTGAGAACCTTATATGGCCCATAGGACTTGGGAGATATCTTATGATGCCCTTTGAGTTTTAAGGAGGATTGTTTGTATAGATGCAGGTAAAGAAAAACCATATCACCTACTTGGAAAGTGTTCTCAAAATAGTTCTAATTAGCCTGTTATTTCATTTTATTTTGTGCCATATAAGGATTGTCCCATAGGGTGCTGAGGATCTGATCCTAATTTTGAAGAAGCATGTATATCACTTGAACTGGTAAACTACTGGGGGTGTATGGAAGGAACACTGGTGGTGCCTAACCATAGACTACTTCATAAGGATTAATTTTAATTTAAGTGTGGTAGGAGGTATTGTACCACCATTTAATGAGAGGGAGCCACTTTGCCCACTGATGTTTTTCTAAGGTGAAGTAACAAAAGAAAGTTTCCAAGCATTTGTTGATAATTTTAGTCTAGCCATCTATTTGTGGATGATACCTAAAACTCGTATTCAAATGGGTATCATTATGTTAAAAGAGTTCTATCAAAAAATGGTTGGTGAAGGTTTCATCATGATCTAAGACAATGGAAGAAGGAATGCTATGAAGACGTAAAATCTGGTCCAAGAAAATTTGTACGACTATGGAGGTAGTATAGGGATGGTTAAGGGCACAAAAATAACTATTTTTGGAGAGGCGATCAACCATAATCAAGACAAATATTTTCCCTCTAGATTTAGGGATCCCCTCAATGAAATCCATATAAATATCTATCCAAATCTTTGTAAGGATGGACAAGGTTTTGAACAACCCAGGAATGAGTGTTGTTTCACCCTTGTTGCATTGGTAGGTATCACATTTAGCCACCATCTATTCAATTTCCTTTATCATTCCCTTCCAAAATAAGTTTCTTCATGCCTGTTCATAATTTTTCAAAAACCATGAGTGTCCTATAGATAGAGAAGCATGGATTTCATATAATATAGCTTGTTGAATATCTTTGGTTTGGGGAAGCACTAGATGACCCTTATATTTTAGAAAAGGACCATCCTAAGAATAATGTGGTACAATAGAGGGGTTAGTGTCTAATTATTAAATGATTTAAGATAATGAGGATTCATTGACATACCCCTATTATATAGCATCTAACCAATTTTGATTAGGTAGAGAAATAGGTGAAAGGGATGTTTGGTCTATAAATGTTCCAGACAAAGCATCAGCCACAATATTGTCCTTACCATTCTTGTAAGTGATCTCATAGTCATAACCCATGAGTTTTCTAACCCATTTCTATTGTGATGGGGTGGAGACCTAGTGTTTTATAAAATATTTTAGACTTTGGTGATTAGTTTTGATGCAAAAATGATTCCCTAGTAGGTATGGTCACCACTTTTATACTGCATGTAAAATGGCCATCATTTTCTAGTGAATGCAATGGGGAATTTTTATTGGAGGATAACATCACCAAATCTATTATCATAAGCATCGCTCTTGATAGTGAAGGTCTTAGAAAAATTTAGTATAGCTAGAATAGGTGTAGTACACATAACTTGTTTTAATTGTTCAAATGCACACTCAATAGCTTATGTCCATGTAAAAGAATCATTCTTAATTGTACCTATCAATGGAGCTATAATATTCCTATAATCCTTGAAAAACTTATGATAGTATCCAATCAACCCCAAAAAACCATGGAAGCTCTTGAGTATCTAAGGATAAGGCCAATCTATCATGGTAGCTATTTTTTGGGATCCACCTGAATCCCTTGGGCTAAAACAATATGCCCAAGATACTCCACTTTATCCTAGAAAAAAGCACATTTTGACTATTTTTCACAAATATGATGATTAGAGAGAATTTTTAGTTTGAGCTCCAGATGTTAGAGATGCTCAGCCATGTTTTACTATAGATGAGGATATCATCAAAAAAGACTAGAAAGAATTTCCATAGGTAGGGCCAGAATATTTTATTCATCAATGGATTGGAATTTTGAAGGATAATTAGTGAGGCCAAAGGGCATGATCAAAAACTCATACTATCCATTATGCATGTAAAAAGTTATCTTAGGGATATCATCCTCATGAAGCTAGATTTGGTGATATCCACAGTGGAGATCTAACTTAGAGAAAAAATCAGCACCATGAAGCTGATCAATAATAGGTATTAGGAACTTATCCTTGATTATGATGTGATTAAGTGCATATAATTCAATGTAGAGGCACCATGACTAACCTTTCTACTAAATAAGGATAATTGGGGAAGAATATGGGTTGGTACTAGGGAGAATAATGCCTTACTTCAATAAGTCTTGAATGAGAATCTTGATCTCAGTATTTTGATAAAATAAGTAGTGGTAGGGCTTGATGTTGGAAGGAATGCTTCCAAGAAAGAGTTGAACATGGTGGTCATCTAGTCATGAAGGTGGCAATCCCACTTTTTTGATAAAAATACATGCATACCTATGTAGAATGGTTTGTAGATCATAAGGAGTAGTGGAGACCATTTATGGTTGTATTTGAATGGAATGTAGTTGGGAAATGATGGCATGTAAATTATTCTTAAGAATATCTTCCACGTGATGTAAACTTATGATGATGAGAGACCCTGGGTGGAAGCCTTTCAATCTATGTTTTCACCCATTATCTAAAAAATGCATCCAAAGTTTATCAAAATCCCATAAGATGGGTCAAAGTGTGTGTAACCATTAGGTCCCAAAACAACATCACATCCAACTAAGGGCACGGAAAAGATGTTGGAGCACAAGTTATAATCTCCAATAGAGATACATACATTATGGAACTTCCCTTTACAAGGTAATGTGTCCCCATTGGCAATCATGAGTTCAAATTTGGAGCAAGGATGAACAAAATAATTAGCCAATTTGGTGATCTGATGGTCAATAAAGTTATGAGTGCTACCTAAATCAATGAGTATTATGAGAGGGATCTTCTTGAATTAACCCCTAATCTATATGGTTTGGTGGGTGGTGACTCCTGCTAAGGTATGGAGAGAGATCTCTGGTTGGTCTTCCTAAGAAGCAAGTTCCACTATTAGTGGAGCTTCTTCTATATAATTTACTATGTTCTGAGCATCTTCTAAAACTTTAGTTTTAGGTGGAGAGTCTACATCAAGTAGGTAAAGATTTTTCTCAACACATTAATATCCCCTAGTGAATTTATCATCACAATTATATTATAATCATTTTTCTCAACATGCATGTGTCTTTACTTCAGTCAAATGTTTGATAGGAGTCGTTTTAAGGGCTAGCGTTATTTGAGATCATTATTGAGTGGTATTTTTGAATGGAGCGAAATTGGATTTAAATTGCTACTGAGTTGTGATCTTATCCTATGCCAACTTAGCCAACCATAGGGCTTCCATCATCGTGTTAGGCCAAAACATTTTGACCTTATATTTAATTGCATCCTTTACTCTATTGACAAAGTAACTCTTGAAGAATTAATCAAGAAAGCCTTTTATGTGATTGGCCAATTTTTCAAATTTTGTTTGATATTCTCTCATAGTCCTATTTGGCAAAGTTTAGTGAGTGCTCCAGTAAAGTCATCAAAATCACTATGGCCAAACATTTATAAAATTAGGGTGTATAAATTAGTCCATATAGTTTTGTCATGGCCTTGGTATATAATTATACCATTGAAGGGCTTCATGTTCCAAGTAAAAGGATGTAAGTGGGGCCTTATTGGCATCAAAAGTATTATGCAAACTAAAATATTGTTCTGCCTGATAAATCCATCTAGTAAGATCTACACCATTAAATTGAGGAAAATCAAGCTTTGTCCCATAAAAATTGCTATAAGAAGAAAACCCTATGTCTGAAGAGGACTCTAGATGTCATTTGTTATTCAAGGCGGTATGTTGAAGATTGAGGTCAAGAATTTTTTCATCAAGATATTTGATTTGGGTATTAAGGGTGTAAATTTCATCCTCTATGTTTTTTCTCCTATTTTAATTACTACCATGACTAGAATAACAATTTTTTTTTGCAATGGATAGGAAAACTAGAGTTAAGACATGTTTTGTACCCAAAGGAATAATCTAGGTGAAATTAGAAGGGGTAAAGGTACTTTTACTAAATTTTTTGCATAGTAAGAGTATGATTGATGAATATGAGGGAAATTTTAGAAGGGAAAATGGAAAAAATAGAAAATTTATCAAAGAGGGACAAAGGATCAAAAAAGGGAGATAAACAATGTGGAAATATTTTGAAGAAAATGGACAAAAATAGAAGTTATGGCAAAACTTGAAAAAAGAGAAAATTAAGATTTATGGGAATTAGGAATGGAATCAAGATATGGGACATCAAGGAATAAAACATGGAGAATGTAATTTTAGGTATCTAGATAAATTTTGAGAATCAACAGGGTTACATATTGAGAGATATGGAAAAAAATGAAAAAAATATATATATATTTTTTATTTTGGTTTATGTTCTCTGTCAAATTTCTAGCCATAAGTCCTCTAAGATTATTCTGATTATCTAATAATAGTTTTTTGAAACTAATAGGATCAATATTTATTGGTTTTTGGTTTTTATCAACTATCTAAATGCAAGTCCTCTGAGAGTCTTTTTGATACTCTACTGAGAATAGTTTGAAATTGATAGAAATGTGCCCCAAGTTTTAATGGTTGCATAAGGTTTTAAAGATATCTATCTGGACACCAATATCATCTGATAAAGTACCACTCTTAAAGAAATTTTTAGCCATGGATTTACCCCTAAGTTATATCTCTTGATTTTCCTCACAGGTGAGAACTACTCAATCAAGAAGGGTCCATTACCCATTTCACTGGTAGGTCCTCTCAATGGGCTAGCTACTTTGGGGTTTCTATGGTACTCATAATGAGTTTTAGGGCTTTCACCCAAGAACTTCCCACAATTATGTGGATAGGTTTTTACCCTGATCCAAAATATATTATTATTATATAAAAAATACTTAAATGAATTATGCAATAGAACAAACTTTTTGAAAAAAAATTAGCCCTGGAAAGCACTCTAATACTAGATGAGATAATCTTCTTACAATAAACTAATGAAAATGCATGAAATAATATATTTATATAATTATAAATTTCACCAAAAGGATTATATTTATCATAGGCCACTTTGAAGGGGCAACCTCTTTTAAGCAAGCTTAATACAATAAATTTGTGGATGCCTTCATTAGCCTCAACACTTACTTATATACTAAGTATAATGTAAGCAAATACTACTTCCCATGAAGGTGGGATAAAAGAAATTCTCATAGGATGAGTGTCCATAACAATTAATATACTAACAAATTAAAGATAAGGGGTAGCACACGTTCCTAACAATAAACCCTAAAAGATTCAAACATGGAGCTTGAAGCTCCCAAAGAATTTTTTAGAAATTATGGGAGACTAGAACTAGGTAAATCATTTTTGTGAAGATGAGTACCTCTAAAACTAACCCAAACATGCATGAGTCAAAAAATAATTTCAAAATGAATAAATGGAAAAAGATCAAAATCTTGTAGACTCCATTAATGGTGGTCATCCAAGGCTAAGCAAGAAGAAGAAAGATAATTATAAAAGTCATCCTCTAAAACCTCCTTGCTCTTTTTTAAAATCTAAGTTTGAATCATAACTACTGATTTGAAACATTTATTTCCCTCCATAAGGTTTTCTAAGGTTTCTTCACCTTTGACCCAATGTGATGATCAAAATTGAAATATCTAATGAATGAGGTGGAGTTTTCTATCCTCAAGGAGCTAAAAAAGGATACCTCTGACCCCTTTTCAAGTCATATCAAGAATGTGTGTCTTCTTTGTTAAGTAATTTTCTAGAATGTATGTCAACTTTAGAATAGATTCAAGTTGTGACTTTAGATGCAAAATAAGCCCTAAAACTAAATAGAATTTTTATGGGTCCCATTTGAAACCCATTAAGAGTTTAAATGAATCATTGGAACTAGTGGTTGCTCAAACCCACCTCTTGTTATTCAAGTATCCATTTCAAACCTTGGGGATATTAGGCCAACTAGGTTTTCTTAGAGAGGTGTAATCTTTTTTTAGATCCTATAGGTTGTTTAGAGTAAGTAGGGCCTATATGGTTAGATAGATACCATGCATCCACATGCACATTGTCACCCAAGTCATTTAGACATATCAATTTTCTTTGATGCTTTGCATGTCTCATCCCTAAATATGGTTAACCATTGAATGCTATAGTTGTGTGTAATGTGATTTATACCTTTTCAAAACAAAATGACATATTTTTTAGTGGTTTTAGTATTTTGAAATTTTGGGCATGAGAATTTTGGGATGGACAAGAGATAATTTTAGAGTGTACAAGGTTAGGACAGGTTATGAAATTTATATACAATAAATTATAATGGAATTGGAGTTTTTGGATAAGATAGAATATTTTTGTTACTCCAAAATATAATTATTTTGCATGCTTATAAAATATTTTGAATTGGATCACCTTTAAATTGGATCACCTTTAAAGAATGAGAATACTTAGACATTCCAAATTTTTGTTGTGTAAACAATATGGAGAATTAGTTGAAAATTTTATTTTTCATTGTAAATATGTAATAAATACTTGTAATTTATTCTTATCTAAGCTTGATCAAATTTAGGTTTTTTCAAGGTCGGTGAAGAACGTATTTTTTATTAGGCAACTCTAGCAATAAATTATAGCTAAGGATATATGGAATATTTGGTTACAATAAAATAATAGAAATTTCCAATAAAATGAATGGGAAGTAAGTTGGCCAAAATAAAAAATGGATATATTTTTTAATGTCTTAACTTCAATTAAAATCAATAAGGAAACTTTGATTGCTATAGAAATATTTAATTTTGGAAAATGATCTATAATTATGCTTAAGACTGAGGTGGATGGAAAATTAATGGCTAGTAAAGTATTGCAATAAATATGGTTTCCCTAGTAGATGTATTTGTTAAAATTAATTTTGATGTAACTTCATAAAATAATCTGATGTTTGGTTCATGATAATAGAGACGTGTTTTTATAAGGGTTTTTTTTAATTTACTAAGGTGACAAACAAGGATTTGGAATCAAAGAGATAAGTTAAAGGTATTAAATTTTTTGTAGATAAATATTTTTGGGATGTAATAATTGAAAGAGATTCATAATTCATAATTAATAATTAATAATTAATAAATAATACAATGAATAAATGAAAACTCCAAATTAGAATTTGGATAATATTCTAAGTGAAGTGAAGTATTTAGTTGGATCACTAAATTTAGTAGTATATAAGCATTATTTTAGGTAACATAATAAAGCATAGAATCTTTTGGAAATGCAGGAGTTAACTAGAGTCATATGCCTTCATTATTAAAGTTGGGATTGAATAAGTGGTAACGATTAGATATAATTCTAAGTTGGAGAACAGAGTATGAAAATGCAGGCAAGACATGTGTCAAAAATATTTTGGAGTACAATTCATAGGTTTGTTGTAAGAAATTTGGAGGCAGGAGTTTTTTTGGTGAGAATGTATTTAGGATGGATACATATAGTTATGAAGTAACATTCATCTATCCATAAAAATATATATTTTTAAAATTACACATTTTAATGCTAAAGAAATGGGAACTTCAATTTTCAAGAGATTTAAGCTAGGAAAATTGGGGGATAAATGGGTTGGTTACTTTTTGAAAAGTTTGAAAATATGGTATAGATGAAGATTAAGGATGCATTATTGTTAGTTTTTCTAGTAAGATTATAATATTAACAAGGTTTGGTAAAAAGGACTAAAATGGTTAGAGGATTTAATGTATTTTGGGAGTATTATAGGGGAATTTTTGGTTGGGATGAGAAATTTTTTGTGTTAAAAAATTATAACAAGGGTAGGATAGAGGTTGTTTTATATTGATTCTATAGTGATTACACTATTGATTGGGTTTGGAATGTTTAATGTTAAAAGTAGTTAAGTTCAATTTTATACACTAAGTGTTTTTATAAATTGGTGTATTTTGCATAAGATATGGGGAATGTTTTTCATACTCTTAAGCCTAAAATATTATCCTAGGCTTAAAATTTTCCACTCTAGTTATGCTTAAAGATGTGGAAGGTTGGCTACATAAATTATATCCAATCACAATTTTGGGTAGAAGGTGAAATTTTTGGTTAAGTGTGCTTTGGGTTGGGTCTAACCTCATTTTATATTTAGGGTCAATATTAACCTTCCTATATTATTTTTAGTAAATAATTTATGTGTAATATGTTTGGTTGTTGGCATTATCTTGTCTTAGTATATTGATATAGAAGTGGGGGAGGAGGTTAATGAACTTATAAATTTAGAATTTGGATTAGACTCTTATTATTTAAAATGGTATATATTGGTTGGCTATTAATTTATAATATGTTCCAAATGTTTGGCCTTTTCTCCTTTGTAATTTTGGGTCAAATTGGTATATTGTTTGTTAGTGTTTGGTTTAGTAATTTTTTCTTTGAACTCACTATCATGAACAACTTACATTCATATAAAAAAAAAATTCAAATAAATATGTATGAGAGACCCTTTAACTCTTTTTTTCCCAATTAAAAACAAGGGTTAAAGTCTAAAAATATCAATACTAAAATATATATTTTTCTCAAGTAAGAATATTCAATACTCGTCAAATTTTAGCTATGTGCCATAAATTTTGTTTGGAAAACTACAAAATTCATTATGTCACTAAATGGAGAGAAAAATATATGAAATTTAATAACATATCAAGCCATAATGCTAATATCCTTGTATATTAACCAAACACAAGTAAAAATTGTGATGATCTTTTTCCTTCAATTGAGGGAATTTCTCATTTGAATTTTAACAAAATTTAGTCACATGTGCTATTATGATAGATTTAAGACATTCATTTTTATTTTTTCTGACATATCTTTAAATTTGCATGCCTTTCAACATGTTTTCAACTACAAGATATGATAAATATTCTCTTTCTATCATTTTTTTAAGGATGTACATACACTTATGTAGAAACCTTGATTTTTTTAATAAATTAATGCAATGATTACACTAAGATATCCTAATATAATGAGTGAGTTGACCCTAATCAAAAATTCATTGAAAAATGTGGTAGAATATAGAAGGAATGTAATGTAATTATTACATGATATCCTAATATAGTAACTGACAAATTCCCTCAATTCATATTAATATGAAGGCATGGTAACAACATCTACTAAAAGTCAAAAACATAGAAAAACAAAACTATATGACATAATTGTTATCATTTAATATCATGTCACTATGTGTCAAAATTAATTAGATCATATGGAAATTTAACCCTAATAGATCAATTAATGCATTTGAAATTTCAACATATTTATGTGGAAATTTTTTGTACAAGTATACTTTGAAATTTTAACATCAAACTTAATTTGGAATTTTTGACCCAAGAGTTTTGATGTACATTTAAGTTTTACATTATTTTTATTAATGTGATATAATAAGATATAATTTTTTAACTATTCATATTGTACAATATATGACATAAAACACCTAAATTATATTATGATTAAACAATTGTAACTTACTTTAAATGGAAATAACCTAAGGGATTTATATACTTAGATAGTTTCAAGTCTAAGACTAAATATAGTTGACTAAAATGAATCTAAAATGAACCTAAAGTCACTTATATTATGAAATTAAGTATTGTTATATGTTGTTTGAGTTCATCAACATCTATATGCCTTCAGGATGATGTAGGCATCTGCTTCTACTGGATTCATCATTTTAAGTTATGTCTCATTATTTTAGCAAAGGTCAATATTCCTAATTATAAACTTTTTTTTAAATATCAAAATCTCACTATGTGCATAAAAATAATAAACATTTATTATTCACTTCAAATCCCTAGTTCTAATTTTAACACTAGGTAACATGTAAAAATGGGGAAGAAAAGTGGATTGAGCTTACCTCAACCACTCCATAATGAATGGTTGAGCACTACCTACATATAAAATAATTTTAGGATGTATATTAAATAATATATAATTCTTCCAATTATGTGTATATGTCCAATGGTATTCCTTTTTATAAATGCAACCTATAATATAGCTTTCAGCACTTGACAATGGAAAACTTGGCTTAGGTGCTTTAGATTTAGCTAAGGCTTACTACTTTTGATTGATTTATGATTTGGGTATTATAGGGTAGTCCCTCTCAATTTCCAATTATGTATACATGTATCCTTGATGAGTAATAGATAAATAAATAGAATTAAGATTGAATTTTATAAATAATTGACATTTTAGGAAACTTTTGATACCATTGACATGTGAAACATATAGGCCAATACATAAAAATACTATTTATCTAAAAAAATTAGTGTTACCTGGTGTAGGGATAGGTTTATTAGATTTAGATGCCTATAAAATTATAAAGGCATATTAGTTTTAATGGACTTGCCTAAAAGCCCAGAATATTGATCTGATGATTTAAAGATAGACTAAGTATGATCTTAATCAGGTTAGACATAGATTAAGGAATTCTTGTATGTGTTTAATAGAAAATATATAAAGTTTGTCTCATAGAATCTAAGTAGATAGGATAAAAGGGTGTGTAATAAACATATCTATATGCACAATTCATTTAAGATGAATTTATTTTAAGACTGATATTTTCAAGTGTCTAATACCATATTTTAACATTTAAAAATGCCCCCCACCTTATTCTAGTATTTAAAATAAAAATAATTTGAGTAAAAGTAAAAATCACAATTTATCTTTAGTAGAAGGCCTGAAGTGTTTTATTTTATCTTATTAAAACCTCCAATGAAACATGCAACAATCAATTTCCATATGTGAAATGAAATTTTAAATTAATTAGATAAATGAATTTTTAAAATTTGAAGAACAAGGAAGGAATACACATGTACATGGGTGAACTGTGTTTCCATTTAAATTTTTGTATATTATCCTTCCTTATGAAGCATTATATATTTGGGTTAATCATTCCCCAATGGATAAATATCATAAAATCATTATGTACTAAGGTAAGGGCCATGGGTCAATAAAATAAATTCCCCAACCCTCATGAAGAAGTAGTAGTTTTATGACATTAAGTGACACAAAACCCAATCACACTACTCATTTAACTAATATTAAACCTAAATATGGAATGGGTATCCTATATTAGGCTCATGTATGGTGAATCAACCACTATGTATGAATTTATATATTTAAAATGTTACCTTCAGTACCATTAATGCAATAATTGAAAAATAGAAAAATTGTAATAGTGTGTGCATAAAAATAATTCATGCCCACATAATTTTATCCAATTGGTTTCAGTGTGTGATATAAATGGCATAACATGTCATTTAATTTAATAAATTTTATAATCTATTAAATATTTAAATATGAAACCTTTAAAAATTTTACATATGCATTGCATAAGCCACAAAGATTTGTCTCAATCTATAGATATTTGTAGCATAATCTAAATAAAACTACTATTTTAAACAAATATGAACCCTTTGAAATCATTTATTTTCTCCCAAAAATTTAAATTTCAATAAATGGTATATTTAATCTCTATGACAAACTAGCTAATATGCCCCCGTTTGCAGGTGAGGAATGTACCTGTGAATTACTCATCTCAAAATAATAGAGTCAAATACATCATATAGTATAGATACATATAATCATTTAAAATCATATGCTAGCATTTGGATAATATGTCATCATAATAATGAATATATCATAAAAGCATATATGAAACATATAATATAAGGCATGGAATTGTTATGTGTATATATATATATATATATATATATATATATATAGACATATAAATCATGTAGTAGTAATAATCACTTATATAAGCACTAAATAATAAACTTTGTATAAATGTGCATGTTATAAATCATGGAACCATATACAATTACGAAGGTGCATAACATATAATATGATACCACAAAATTAGAAGAAAAGCATGGATTTATCTACTCATAAGAACACATTATCATGGCCATGATACACATAATAAATCACACACAATATATTTCAATGTCACACAAGGCAAGATCCATACACAATGTGTATGCAAGTGAAACTAGACATTTTTATAGCGTATCCTACTTAATAATATTCAAGCTTAGAGAAGGTAATCAGTTAACAAGTACACTTGGGTATATGTTTAAATCAAGGTCATGACCAATAATTTATCTTAAACCTACACTAAGAAATCTCTTATCACACTATGGCAAATAAGAGGTTTCCAAGGCCTTTAAGAAAATGGCATCTTGTGATAACCTAGCTAGGTCTTTATAATTGTAAATAATATTAAGTAAGATAATATACTAGATAACCATGTAACATAATTTAGTACTTACCAAATATTTTATCACAAATGAGTAAGATGATAAACATGAAAAGACAAATCTATCTATAATATAGATAATATCTAAGAAAGGAGAGATACAAATCAATATATATTAACTCTATAACATCTACTTACCAAAACATGAAGGGTTGAGGAATATACTTACATTTTTTGAAGTGAACCCATCATGCCTCAGACTTTCCCTGACCAATGGTGTTTTATAAAATTTTGTTATGGGCTTATCAAGATCACAAGGATAAATCAGCTCTAGGCTACAAGACCTCTCCTATACATCCAAGATTTCCATAGGACAAGTGTTAGTCCTTCAAGGGAAAAAACCTAAGCAATGAAACCTCCTATTGATTATATAAGAATATTTGTGATAATTAATGATGTACATTTGATTTATCCTCTATTATAAATGAAATGGAAAGGGCTATATGTATCCATGGATTGACCCTAAACCCTCCCAAAAATTAAGCCAATAGGGTCAGCCCAGTAGACTTTGTTAGGCAAGAAATGGAGTTTCTAGGTCTTAAACTATGTCAACTTTGGTTGACCTAGCTCCATAATATCTAGTAAATCCTAGAATGGGGTCAACCTAGTCGAACTAGTAGGAGACATGGTAAAAAGTGGCTTTTGCCAAGTTAGGGGCTATTTTGAGTGATAAGTTGCTTTAAAAAGTGTATAAGTGGGGTTTCAAAGCCTAGAAAAATGGATAGGAGTAGATTATATTAGTTTCAAGTGGTGGTATAGGATCCAACAATCCTATAAATCACCAAAGGTCTACCAACCCCTTTCCCAATTCACCCTTTAAGGCATGCACTTAGAGATATTTAGATTTGATTAGTTCTTACAAAAGATACAACATCATTAATTGATAAACTTTTAAAAATATTATGTGTATACATATTCTCAAATCAAATCTTATCACATGTCATGTAGTTGTAACATGGGATGATTCTTCAATAAATATCATAGCAACCCACAATGTTTAGCTAATAACTTACATTAAAAACATAACCTAAAATTACACTAAGGAAATAACTAAAGTAATGTACAAGTATCATATATGTACCTTGACTTACCTTTATCACTAAATGTTTGTTTGTTGTATTTGTAATTTTTATCATGGAGGGTTCATTTATTTCTTTGGATAAACCCTAGGGATATAAAAAGTTAAAGAACAAAAATAAACACAGGGAAATCAAAATAGCTAAACTTTGTAAAACTAAAATAAATTATTTATTCAATTGGTAAGTTAGGGTGATAAATGCTAAGTTAGAGCAAAAATGACCAAGGAAAACTAATATTAAAATTATGTAACTAAAAAATCCAAGTCTACTAAATAACCAAAAAAATCAAACAAAATACACCTTAAGTAAGAAGAGTAACAAACTAGATCAAACCAAGGACATGTGAAAGTAAAATGACAGTCTAACATCAATGTAAAAAAATTAAAAAACCAAACTTAAATAAATATGGAAAATTAACATAATGTAAAATAGCATCAATGAGTGACAAGTAATAATCCAAACACATTCAATAATGGAAAAAGTAAAATAGATAAATGAAACAAGATGATCTACAAAAAGATTAAAAAATATTTTTTTTATAATTTTTGGAGTAAATTTAGGATATCCAAGAATAATAAAGTAATTGTATAAGTAAGTAATGCATAACTACTCAAAAATACAATTTTATTCTTAAGATAAAAATAGCCAAAATATAACTATGAGTAGCATGTTTTTGATAAGATGTGAAGAATAAGGTCTAGAAAAGTTGGGAAAATAGATTTAGAAATAAAATTTCTTGTCAAGGGGGAGATGAAATTGGTGGATTGGGGGGGTGGGGGAATTGGGGGCATGGGGTGGGCATGGGTAGGTGGAAGTGTAGGTGATACCAAGCTAGAAAATCTTCATCAGAATCAAGACACTCAAATTAAGTTGGCAAAACAAGAATACTTTTGACATTAAGGACTCTAGAAAACTTACCTTAACCACATAAATTTGGGTTAACTAATGAAGTGAAAATATCATCCCATGAAGGCTATATGCATGAAAAATAAAATGGATCTACCTTCCCACAACATGTTCCACATTCATTAGGACCCCTTACAAAATTTTTAGTCTACTATGAAGTTTGGGTACTTGTATGATAAAGTAGTTAGCACTATATATAATTTTGAATCTTTTATCCTAGTCTATATGCCTACCATACTACAATGGATCTTAGCTTTATCATAAGGACAACTATGGAGTTTGAGCTTCAACTAGAATAGAAGGTGTGCTTTATGATCACATCTTTTGGTATGATTTTGACTTTTAAATTTATTATTACCTTTTTATCATTGTCTTTTATTTTAAATGACTTGGATTTTAACCTTTTTTATAGCTTTTTCAATTCCTCCTCCATATGGATTTGGAAAACCAACATGGGTGTTAAAAATGACTATAAAGAGAAAACTTAGAACTAATGGTTAAGGAAAATAACTTAAAAATCATGGTATTTATGAGTCTTATAATTGCATGTTAAATAATAATGTTATTTTGACACTGACCTTGGTGTGCCCTTAGTGGAATGAAAGTAGGGGATTAAAAGAGAATAAACATGAAATGATTGAGTTGCCTCAAATCACAAAAATTATGATAACGTGAGAAGGATACAATGATAGGGAAGTATGATTCTATATCATAAGAAGTAATGGATGTGTAGGGAAACATGCCAAAATAGTTTTTTAAGAATATGTTATCTTAAAAGAAACAAAACCAATTTTTTTAGTATGAGATCACACACCTTAATTAATGCCTCAAATTCTAAAAAAAGCATTGCAATTTAAGTTAATTTTGAAAAATATAGATTTTATGAGGAAACCCTAGTCCTATCCAAGGTATTACTCTATAACTCATAAAATATAAACTAAAATTCATAAAAATGTTATTGTGAGGAAGGCTTGGTCCTTTCCAAGGTTTTATACTGAAACACAGAAAAGAAATAAGAAATGAAAATAAACTAGTAAAATGATAAACTTATGATCAAAGAGAAATTTAATACAAGATTAGTGAAGTAAAATATATTCATGAGGAAGGTTGGGTCCTATCTATGGTCTTACAATGTAACTCATGAATTTAATTAAAGGAATAAATAGAAACCTAAGGACCAATGATAGGACTAGGGTTGGTACATAGAATGTACTGCTACCAATTGGAGATTATTGAAGGAGACCTATAATCAATGTTAGTATTTATAGTGTATATAAATATGAAAATAAATTAAATGTTTAAGAAAAATATATTTTTAAAAACTAAGTGTTGGTAGTTTCTTGGAAAACATGTCCTTTATTAGTTTGTAATCGATATGTACTAGGACCAAGGATATCTTTTACTAAGGACCCCATCATTTTTAAGCATATTTTCCTTCTTTGTCATGTGTATAATATAATTTGAGGACTAAATCAACAAAATTGAAATTTTATACTTGGAACTTTTTATTATTATTTTAATAATGTGAGCCTTGTATTGGTGATTATGTTTCAAAGCGGCCATATGATGTTCATCAAGCAGGTCTAAAGCATGAAGATGAACTTAACGTAATTCTTCATCAGGAATTATACCATATGAAGAGATATATGTAAATATGGGAGTTCAACCTCTAATGGTAACACTGATTCAAACCCATAGATGAGTTAAAATGGTGTTTCCTTAGTAAAAATGTGTATGCCAGTGTTATAATCCCAAAGTGTTGGATATAGATGGAGATGCCAATCAATACAAGTTTCACTAATAATTTTTAGTAATATTTTGTTCAAAAATTTGCTAGTGGCCCCTACTTGGCCATTACATTAAGGATGGTAAAGTGCTGAGAATTTTTCATAAATTTTCAATTTTTTACATAATTGTTTCATATATTTGTTTTGAAATTGCAACTATTATCTGAGATGATTGTATGGGAAACTCTAAAACAATAGATGATTAGAATTAAATTTCAAATAGTAATTCTTGTGACATTGATAAGAGTCATGGCATATACCCATTTGGTAAAATATTTGGTAGTATTGATAATAAATACATATCCATCTTGTGACAAAGGTAATTTTCCAATGATATCTAATCCCCATATAGAGAATGGTGAAGTAAACTCCACTATTTGGAGTTTGCCTAGAGGGGAGGAAATTAGATCATCATGAAGTTGATAAGGATTACATTTTTTATCAAAATTAATAGCATATTTTTCTAGAGTAGAATAAAAGTAACCCATATGTAATTATTCATTATATGTATCATGATTGATATAGTGACCATCGTAAATGCCACCATGTGCTTGCTCTAGGAGAGTATGAACTTCCTCTTGCATTACACAACATAGTAATGTTCCTTTTTCATTACAATGGTAAAGGGTGTTGCATCAAATTAAATACTTGAAAGCATGTTTATGTATCTAAATAATTTCATTAAAATCTTAATCTAGAAGGTAGATTTGATGTTCAATAAATTGAATTATATTTTTATGCCATGGGTTTTATTGAATAGTAACAGCCTCAATGTTACAGATTAGTGAATCATTTTGGCTTTATAAAAAAGAAGGCATTTTTATTATTTGGATAATAAATTAAGAATAATGAAGTACTTGGTGAGGGTGAAATAATGATATTGATGAATCGAGAGAGTTGACTATATCATTTTGATCTCTTATAATTGATTTAATGGTAAAAGAGGCAAATTCTTTTGTAAGTGTAGTTGAAATTTTATGATGTGTGATTAAGATTTCACTTATCCATTGATAATCACCACTAACTTGATGAAATATGAGTTGTGAATCATCCAAAGCATGTAAATATGGGATATCTAAATTTATTATGACCTACATGCCTAGGATTAAAGCTTCATATTTAACCATGATGTTGGTAACATCAAAAGTTAATCAAAATGTTAAAGGTAGAATTTTACCATGTGGCTTGGTTAGAATACATCCTACCCAAGTGTCTTGGAGGAATTTTGCACCATCAAAGTAAAATTTCCAAGTATATTTATGTAAATCAATTTTAACTTCTAGTAATTCTTCGATAACTACTTTAGATTTTTGGTTGAAGGAATGTAATCCTTTTCTTCTAGATTATTTGCTTCTAGATCAGTAGTGAAATTATGAAAATAATCTTTGAGAGAAATTGCTTAGTTAAAACCCTATATATAAAAGAGTATATTTGTCAAGGAGAGTATCTTGAAGGTGATTTTTAGCTAGTAGGGAAGCCATCGTAAGTTGGTCTATGATGAATTTCTCTTTAACAATTTTTTGTTCAATAATTTGAAGGTCAAATTCCATTAATGTGACCATCCATTTTCCAATTCTATCTCCATGTAATAATGCTTTGGAGAAGAAATAATGAATTTGATCAAAATTGAAAATGGCATAAGTATTTTGATATAACATATATTGACGGAACTTTTCAGTTATGAAGTATATGGTGAGATAATCACATTCAATCTTGGTAAAACATTTTTCATGATTGATTAAGCCTTGACTAATATAGTAAAGAGCATATTCTCTACCAGTGTCATTTTGGTGGGAAAGCATTGCCCCAACTAATATGGGAGTAGAATATGTACAATACACATCATTTATTATGGTAATTATTTGAAGGTGGTTGAATAATAAGAGGATGGAGCAAAGATTCTTTCATGTTGTCAAATTATTTTTGGCATGAATATGTCCATTTTAGAACATTAGCCTTTTTTAAGAAGTGAATTAACTGAGTATATATGGTAAGCCATTTCTAGGACAAAGTGATGAATTACCCCAAGTTTCCCAAGGTATGTTCATATTTCAGGAATGGAACAAGAAATAGGCATGTTGATGATATCCTTAATTTTAGCAGGATCAAGATGTCAGGGGATCTGTAGCTCTACCAATTAGAGAACAATTGATTACTATCTTATATGCAATTAAACACGAAATTATACCAGAATGATAAAGTAGCTAGAAACATGAGACAGCAAAGAATTTGAGAGACAATACACACTCTTTGTATTAGATACTACTAGAAGAAAATACAATAAGGAAGATGCCACTTCTTCCTCCACCTCAAAGGCTTGCCACACCTCAAGACCTTCTTCCCTCTCTCTCTTGCTCAATACAACAACTCTAAAGCTTGAGTTGCTATCCCTCCTTGAATGCTTCAGCTGATCTCCTTGACCTTACACCTGTAGATCTCCTTGACCTTGCTTGCTTCAATGCCTTTACTTGCCTTAGAATTAACTTACAATACATGCCTTATGGGTCTATAAATAAGATCCCATGCTTACAAAAATAGAAGTCTAACTACTAAAATTAGACACACAGCTCGCGACTTAAATTAGCCCCTTAGCATGCAAACACTCGATTTAACTAACTGACTGTTCGTAAATAGCAGTTCTGAAAATACACAGGCGATCGACGCTGGTCCCTACTAGTCTGGTGCTACCGACGTTGGCTGACTTCCTACCATCACCGGTCTCCTTCTCCACTGCACTTGACCAATGTCGGTCATACTGTCGACGCCGGTGGCTCTGGTTCTTCAGCATCCTTCCTTCTAGTGTCTGCAAACAGTTGAAGCTTTTAGCTCCACACCACAACAATCTCCCACTTGGAGATAAACAGTTGCAACTTGTACCTGTACCTGTACACCATCTATTTTGTTCCTTAGGCTCTGTATCCCTCTTCAATGTCACTCTTGAAGACCAACCACCGCGCAAACCTATGATGTAATCCCTGTATCTTATGCCACAAGAATTTTGCTGCTCCCAAATTCTCCATGACATACTTCTGAACCAACTCTACCCTTAGCTCAAAAAACTCCCTGTATATGAAACCCTGCAACAAGTAACACAATACAGTAACAGGATAATGTAGCTAATATTATCTAACCTGGTAAAGATAAAATACAATGGTCAAACCTCCATTATTCTGCAGCATAATCAAGACCATATACCATAGCCTTCTATCTCATGTGTCCATCCACTCTCTTCTCTAAAATGGGGATCCATCCCTCTATCCAGTGCTTTATTCCAGCTGACAACACTCCCAACAAATACCTATTTGGTTCTCCAAGGACTCACACTCCTCATCCATGCCAAGCTCCCACTGTTTCTAGATTCTGCCTGCATTGCTTCTTCCATCTTCCTAGTTCGTGACTATCAGTAAGCAATATAAAGAAGGTGAACAATGAATATGAGG
Source organism: Torreya grandis (assembly GCA_037957365.1). Classification (NCBI taxonomy): domain Eukaryota; kingdom Viridiplantae; phylum Streptophyta; class Pinopsida; order Cupressales; family Taxaceae; genus Torreya; species Torreya grandis. Next base: position 1,185,896 of record JARHVA010001840.1, read on the forward strand.
TTCACATACCTTTCCTAACTTTCACATGGGTGTTTAAGACTTAATAATTCACCCAACATCCGTTCCAGTGACCGATCTAGGCCATCTCCCAGTCTGCTCCCGACCGATGTCGATTCCCTGCACTGATCCTGACTACCGACGTCATTTCCCTGGTTGACGCCGGTGTCCCTCCTACCGACGTTGGTCCTTGTGACCGACATCGGACTTCTCCTGTCTGACCTATCGACCCTGCTGGTCTGCACATGACCGATGTCGGTATCTGGATGACTGACGTCAGTGCCAAGCTACTGACATCGGTGTCTGTGTGTTCTTGTAAGTGATGAAATTTTCATCCGTGAGCTCTTCTTGGATCAAACCTTTGTCCATGCTACCCTGCTCAGACTTATTCAGCCCCTGTGACTGATCTCTATCCTTCATCTCCTCCATAAACACCAAGGCTTCTTTTTTCCTATCAAAGGCATCAAATTTCCTCTTTCTGTAATGAATTGTATCTGTGCACATACCTTTTGAATCAAGAACTTCCATTCCCTTCCTATTCTTGTGACCAAGCCTATTAGGCCACATCTTCGAATCTACACCAGAAGTGGAATCAGTAATACAAGTAGACAGATAAAGAGTATCTACTTTCTTACCTCTTGCTAGAACAAGTGCTCCCTTGGTAACCTTCCAAGAATCCGCTGTGAGGGTTATTGTGCATCCCTCATCTCCCAACCTTCCTACAGAAATCAGACTCTGCTTCAGAATTGGAACATGCATGACCTCTTTCAACACCCATGTGTTGTCAATCTGCAATCTCAGCTGCACTTTCCCTTTGCCAACTATCTGACAAGGCATACCATCCCCTAAATAAAGAACTCCAAAGTCTCCTTGTTCATACTCATAGAACAAATCTCTGTTTGGGGATGCATGAAAAGATGAACCAAAATCTAAAATCCATGATCCTACCTGACTATCTGAAGAAAGTATGAGAGCATCTTGCATCACAATATTTGCATCCTTTGCTTCTCCCATACCTGCATGTTGATTCTCTTTATCTCTCAACCAACACTCCTTCTTTGTATGTCCTTTCTTTCCACAAAACTAGCAGGTAATACCTTTGGACTCGGATCTCCTTCCTGACCTTGATTTCCCTTGCTCAACCTTCTCCCTTTGCCTTTCCCTGCTTTCTACACTTAGAGCATTCCCTGATGATTCACCTGTGCTTCTCCTGTGTATTTCCTCATTCAAGATCACACTCACAACATCATCAACTTTTAAGATTTTAGAAGCAGATGCAGAATTACTTACTGCCATAACCATACCGTCCCAACTTTCAAGCAAAGAACATAAAATCAAGAGAGCCTTTACCTCATCATCAAAAACAATATTGACTGAAGCTAGTTGGTTTACCAAACCATGGGAATCACTGAGATGAGTATGTACCGATCCACCTTCCTGCATTTGCAAAGTAAATAGCTGCTTCATAAGGTATACCTTGTTAGAAGCCGAGGGCTTTTCGTATAAATTTGCCAAGGACTTTATCAACTCTTCTATTGTCTTCCACTGTGATAAGCTGGAAATCACAGATGATGCAAGGCTCAACCTTATGGAACTGAGAGCCTTCTGATCAAGGACACTCCATTCTTCATCCTTCATATCTATGGGCTTGCATGCAACCCCACCCAACGGTAAGTACAAATCCTTCTGATACAGATAGTCCTCAATCTGCATCCTCCAGTGTTGATAATTCTTACCATTAAACTTCTCCATTCGTAGCTTACTTTCTCTTGCCATTGCTGAACTCCCACTCAATCAGAAAACCCTGTGAATGACCTGTAATCAAAAACAATACCCTGCTTCCTGCAAACCGTAGCTCTGATACCACTTGTCAGGGGATCTGTAGCTCTACCAATTAGAGCACAATTGATTACTATCTTATATGCAATTAAACACGGAATTATACCAGAATGATAAAGTAGCTAGAAACATGAGACAGCAAAGAATTTGAGAGACAATACACACTCTTTGTATTAGATACTACTAGAAGAAAATACAATAAGGAAGATGCCACTTCTTCCTCCACCTCAAAGGCTTTCCACACCTCAAGACCTTCTTCCCTCTCTCTCTTGCTCAACACAACAACTCTAAAGCTTGAGTTGCTATCCCTCCTTGAATGCTTCAGCTAATCTCCTTGACCTTGCTTGCTTCAACGCCTTTACTTGCCTTAGAATTAATTTACAATACATGCCTTATGGGTCTATAAATAAGATTCCATGCTTACAAAAATAGAAGTCTAACTACTAAAATTAGACACACAGCCCGCGACTTAAATTAGCCCCTTAGCATGCAAACACTCGGTTCAACTAGCTGACTATTCGTAAACAGCAGTTCTAAAAATACACAGGCGACTGACGCCGGTCCCTGCTGGTCTGGTGCTACCAACGTCGACCGACTTCCTGCCATCACCGGTCTCCTTCTCCACTGCACTTGATCGATGTCGGTCATACTGCTGACGCCGGTGGCTCTAGTTCTTCAGCATCCTTCCTTCTAGTGTCTACAAACAGTTGAAGCTTTTAGCTCCACACCACAACACAAGATCAATGCCCCAAAGAGAAACTAAGAAGCCTAAAATTTTACTAGATGTAGCTCCAAATACACATTTATATGGATTAAATCTAACTTTATGTTTAATGAGGTAATAAAAAATGATAGCTAGATCATTGAGGAGAGTTTTATGGATTTTATATTTTAAAATGATGTCATACACATAATTTTTAACTATATTATGAATAATATTTATTAGTAGGAGGTTATGTGCACATTGTAGCATGTGGAATAAAGGTGACATGTCAGATGTTTCATAAATGAGTAGATGGGGACTATAAGTGCCACATCATATGGATCAAAAATTTATTTTTAGTTATATTTCTTTTTAGATTATTATTGGACTCAGTCCAAGCATTTGTTATAACAACTTAGAGGATGTACTTATAATTGGTACACGAGAAATAATCTATAAGTTAAAAATAGTTGCAAACATAGTATAAGTAACCCCTTTTGGTATTTTAATAGGTTTATAATGTTGATTACTTTTTAAGTCTTTATGTTACTTTAATTCTAAGTAATGGAAGTTATTGATTTGTATTGGAGTAATACCTAAAATGATAAGTTTCACTCAAGTGCATGATTGTAGACAATCTTAATATATTTTTATAAGCTATTTGTATCATTTGATAATACGTGTGTTTCTTTAATGTCCCTTTTTATGAATATTATTTAGTATTTTACATAATATTTACATATCAATCTAATTTATATTTCAAAATAAGATATGAATGGTTTTAGAATAGGTGCATTGGATGTTTGTGGTTAATAAGTTATAATAGCTCAAATCTCTACGTAACTCTTTATAATGGTCTTCCAATTCATTATAGTTATTTTCTCTCCTTTTTGTGAGATTAACAATTATTTCCATTATTAGTATGTTCTGAGGTCTCTCAATAACCATTTCTAATAACATCGTGTAAAATATGGGTCATTGCATGTTGATAGGTAGCCCCAATATTTTTAAGACCAAAGGGAAATTTAACATAGCAATAGGTACCCCACTCTATAGTAAATGTTGTTTTATGTTGGTCGTTAGGAGCTATATGAATTTGATTATAACCTAAAAAACCATCCATAAGTAATAACATTTCTTACCCAATGGTGGCATTGACAAAGCATCTATTAAAGGTAAGGGAAAGTTGTCTTTTGGATATGCTAAGTTAAGATTGTGAAAATTAATGCATATATGAGTAACCATTGTGACCTTTTTACAAATAGGAATAATGTTTAATACCTATTTAGATTATTCAATGGGTTTGATAAATTTATCATCTAAAATTTTGATTATTTCTTCGTGACATAATCTAGAAATTTTAGGTTTAAATTTTCATTATTTTTGTCTGATGGGTTTAGCATCTTGATAAGTGATGATAATATGCACAAATATGCTCAGATAAATACCCAACATATCTTCATATGACCAAGAAAACGATTCATGATATTTTTCAAATAACAAACTAAAGTTATCATACTCTTTTGGAGTAAGTTTTTTAGAAAAGGTTATAGGTCAAGGAGACGTTGGTATACCATATTCTATTTTTGTTGTTTCCTTAATGATCCTATCATTTCCATATTTGAAATGGTATGGTGTGTTTTATGATTGGCACTAGCAATGAAATTATTAAAATAAGGAATATATTTTTTTAAATTATCAAGAATATGGTATTGGCATGGAAGCTGAGGTTCTCTAGCATGGAGTAACTCAAGTATAGCTACTTCATCACTAGGAATAATAGGTAATGGTCCATAATATTTGAAATATACTTCTAAATCAATGATTTGATTACCATTTCAATCATATTCATAATGTATTTGTCTAACTTTAGTGGATTTAGTGTCTAAGGTAAGTTTTGGTTTAATAGTTTTTATGGATTCTATATTGGATATATTTGGTTGAGTAGAGTCAACCATGTCATTATTATTTGTTTTATTTTATCAATGGGTAAAATTATATTGGTATTATGTTGTATAACTTTAATGGTATCTATGTGATCATAATAATGAGGAATAGTTTGTGTAGAAAATTCAAAATAATCTTGAGTCAATAGTTCTTCAATTACCCATGTGGTATCTAATAATGAGGATTGATGGGAGATACATAACCTTCATGTTATGATTCAATATCAGATGATATATGAATGACATGTCAATCATGGTTGAAGGCATGTATTTTTGCTAATGTATTTTGGTAATTTCATACATCTAAATCTCATGATTGGCCTTGGGCCATTATATAGTTATCATCATAAGTGTGAGAAATAGTACATGTTTTTGTTTCTATGGGAGAATCGGTAGTTGAAACACCTAGATTACTAAATTTTTAAAGAGACATAGCTAAAGGGTCTTGAAAAAATCTGGCTAATTAATCACATGTAAAGTCATATTCCATGTAAAATATTCATATTCATTACATGGAGGAGTTTTATTAATATTATTAATTAGAGGAATGGTGTCATCACGTGGAAGTAAAGAAGGAGAATACCATTCTAAAATATACAAAAGCAATCTAGTGGTATTACAAGTGTTTCATAATTCATTAGGTTCATCAACATATGACTAAGTAAGAGTAACATGTAAATTTTAATTCATGCTAACAAAATTAAGGATAGGTGCACTATTGATGTTTGAAATGGTTGGAATGTGATATTGAGATTTAGGATTTGGTAGTTGTATACTCCATGGATTAGGATCAGCCTTGTCTTTGTATTATTAACCATTATGAATGAATTTAATACATTGACTACCTGAAGAGCCAATGGCCTACATACAATGCATCTATGGGTAATAGTATGTATTATCTTAAATATAACAACCCCACTAAGTTTTTACTAGAATAGAGTAAAAAATAAAAATAAAAATAATTACACATATTCATCCAATAGATTTCACCATGAGAAATCTAATAAAGTGATATTTAATTAAATATATTTTTTAAGTTAACCCCACAAGGCTTATATCTAATCCATTTAGCTAATTATCACTAGTATAACGATATAAAAAAACATGAACAATGCTAAATAAATAGTAAAGATTGCATTTATTCGATAGAAGGAATAATAAAATTTCAACCATGGATGATACAATCATTACATCCATTGTTGTCTATGTAAAAAGAATAAATAATATATTTTTAATAATAAATAATGTCCTAATAAATACTAATACAATGATACAAAGCTCCATAGATCTTGAGTCTTCACGAATCAAGTATCTATATGTAATCTCAAGTGTAGTACTATTATGGGGAGGAAGAGCATCATCAAATTACTTTTCCACACCAACCATGGACCATCAATCCCTCGCACTATCTCCTAACAAGATAATTACCCCCCCTTTCATGGATGGGTATATAATGATGGTTCGAGAATCCAAAGTGACAAACTAGAACCCATGTGCTATAACATAAATAATATATGATGTATATCATAAACAAATTCATTCTAATATGATATCATACAAACATGTTAACTATATCAAACACATGAAATGACAATGTTTATCTATAAACATTACTTTGACTAAAGTTTTTAAATAATTAATGATCTCTAGGATCCATCAATTTCATACACACCATTTAATCTGATTACACCTCATCTTGCATTAATGGTGTTAATTAAGCTGGTGGAATCCATCACACTACTTATTTAGTGTCATAAATGCAAGATAATTAGTTATATAATAATATAAAATCCAAATAAATTCAATCAAAATATTCCTTATATCTAGATATAAAATATGCTAAGTAGGAAAATATCAAATACATACATTTAGTCCATCAAATGTAATGCAATGAATCTAAAAATCATCTAATTTATTATAGAATCATAAACAATCCTTGATATAAACATACCATCTAAGTAAGAATTATATCTATACTACAAGTTACCCAATATCAATATGTAACCTGAAATTTTATTTCATCCACATAACATAACCTTAACCATATCTTATTTCTTTGTTCATATTCCACAAATATAACAATAATCCAATTATATAGCAAACTTAATACGATATATATTTAAACAATTTAAATACCTTATTTTTAATGCTTTAATCAAACATTAAATATGTAAAAAATCACCCATAATACCCCACTATATAATTCTTGGTCCCATGCATTGATTAGCTCTTATACATCTATATATGGTATACCTTTTCAGTTTACTAACTGGTTAGTTTATTCACATTTGCATATCATATATTTATGTATACAATCAAAACACATAGTTTTATAAACAATATCTCAACCAATCAATTATTGAAGGAATCATACGGTATATTTTCCATATTCTTTAGATTATCACATATTCTAATAGGATACATTCAATTGTATTAATTCATCTCAAATATTCATAAAACCAATCAATTCCTAATTTATTGGTTTGAATAAATATGCAAAGAATTATAATATATATATGGTTATCAATTCAAACACAACCAATAAAGCTTTACCAATTCAGTTGATTCAAAAGACAAAATCAATAATTTATAAATATATTTGATGCCTTTAAACTCATATTCAAAAACTAATATGAGTTTATTCATGATAATATACACAAATCTCATTATATTGGCAAACAAGTTTACACAATTTTATTCGAATTAATCATAGATTTTATTTTTACATCACACACGCACGCGCACGCACGCACACACACACACACACACACACACACACACACACACACACACACACACACACACACACACACACACACACACACACACACACACACACACACACACACACACACACACACACACACACACACACACACACACACGTGTGTGTGTGTGTGAGACACGTGTGTGTGTGTGTGTGTGTGTGTGTGTGTGTGTGTGTGTGTGTGTGTGTGTGTGTGTGTGTGTGTGTGTGTGTGTGTGTGTGTCTATATATATACATACATATATATACATATACATACATACATATACATATAGATGTATTCTAAGTCTAAATTTTTTCCAAGACTTAAGAGAACCTAATATAAACTTATATATTAAATTCAAATACACAACCAAATACAAATATTCAATTTTAAGTATATATATCATACTCAACCATATGTTTGTCATAGTCGACTGGTAAATACTTATGTATGTAGAAGATATAAACATAAAATTTGTATACAAAAGAATATTTCTCTATATAAAATCAATACCTCATAACCAAATTCCATAATCATCTTAAATCGCTTTCACACACACACACACACACATATATATACTAATATGTATATACCCTAAGTCAATGAAGTCTTGTTGGGTGTATACACATACCCCTATATATTTATATATCTTAAACATTTAGATATATGCATAAATGAAATAAATCCAACTTCATTTTATTTTTCAAATGACTTATACACAATCGAATCTTTGCCTAGTTTTGTATAATTGAAACCCAAAATTATATATATAAAAATCCATTGTCGACTATGGAAAAAGAAGGGCTTATAACTATATTTCAAGTCTAGGTTGAAACCCAAAAATTTTCCTCATACCCTATATAGATTCTTAATTTATGCATATGTATTTAAGCCTAAATTATCCAAACTAGTTTGACATAAAACACTAAGTCTAAAACTCTATTGAGTCAAGTAAAACACCCATTAAAAGAAATAGTTATATCCTACATAAATTTTTGTAGGGTTTAAAAAATTTGAGTCAAGTATTTTAAACACAAAAGTTTGTTCTTGAGGTATTCTATATAGCAAGGTAGGAACACAAAGTCTCAATCCATTAGACTAGGGTTTTTTGGGTTACATGTAGGGTTTTGTAGATGGCCAAGCCATCCACAGGGCCTTACATTGAACCTGCTCTTTATAGTTTCAATAAAATTGAAACTATCTTAACCCTTTTATACATTCATTTTTATAATTCATTTAAACTATCAAATAAGAATTTAAATACACCACCAACCTAAAAAGATATTTATATGTCAAGGAAATCAAATTTATAATATCTCTTCACTCGAAATCCTTTTGTCCACTTTTTCCTTCTATGTTGTCATATGTCATCCCCTCACAGGCCTCCTTCACCTTTATTTTATTCTCCTCCATGCTCTTACTTTCCACATGTTTTTTTCCAATTCCTTAGTAGAAATAATGACTAAAACAATGCATGTAATGAATAACTCAATAGAACAAACAATCTACCACCATTTTCTCAAGTAGACCACTTCCAACTCACATAATGGTTTTGTTAAAATGATTGTTAACTTGATTCAAAGATCAATTATAAACTCTAATCATCTCAAACCTTATCCATTAACAATAGAATAATCATTATAATAATCCTTCATAATATGCATGCTCATTGACCCTGATAAATATCCATGCATTCAACTTTATAAAAGTCATCAAACACTATAATTCCATATGACAAGGTCGATATAGCATATTGCTATTAAAAGACCATCGGTTATATCAACAAGTCTGTCAAACATTATAAATATACAATTTTAATGAAACTAATCACAAACCTTCACACAAGTCATAAACTCATTGATTAACACTAAGACTTCACATAGTCATATAAATAACATAATCGATGTTTAACGATAATAATAATTCAACTTTAATCAACACTAAGTTAAATATAATTATGTTTCCTTTTATCATTTAGCAATGAAACTACATGTATTGACTTGGATATGTAATATTATAAACAATAAAATCCTTCTATGTATGATAGTCATTTAACAACTTGATCAAGCAAAATATTAAAACCTATTTATACCTATAGCTATGAATCTAAACAAAGCATAGTTTATAATATACACAACTATAAACTAGACTACAATAAGTCATATTACAACATGTATGGATTCACTCATTCAACTAATAAATATAATCAACATCCATTAAAGTAGTAACATAACTAGATTAGTGAAATCAACATGATCATCAAATAGTAAATAAAATCATAGTAGACATATATATCAAAAATCAAAACATACTATAGCTATCTAACTCAAATAATGAGTATAAAACATGTTAATCTATTTTGGTGTGTGTGTGTGTGTGTGTGTGTGTGTGTGTGTGTGTGTGTGTGTGTGTGTGTGTGTGTGTGTGTGTGTGTGTGTGTGTGTGTGTGTGTGTGTGTGTGTGTGTGTTTCTATTTTTTCTCTCTATCATCCCCTAATGCCTCCATCTACATCACCCTCTTTGATGATTCCCTCCTTCTATCACACTCTAAGGGATGGATATATCCTACATCCACCTCACAATAATGAAGGTAGTTAGACCAAAACATATGAAATTCATAAAATATTTTTGTATAAACTAACAAACATGATCATCAAGTACAAAATATAAAAGTACATCTAATTCCATAATTAATCAATCATGCAAATTAAATAACATATAACTATCCTATAATCAGCATATGACATAAAACATAATCAAATAGTAATAATAACCATAAAAATTCATAAATGAGAAGGTTATGCAGCTTAGACAAAAATTATATGTGATATCCTTCCCTCTAAATTTGGTCATCATCTTAATGACACTTATTCAAACATAGGTTCTAAATTTAAAATATTATTCAATAGAAAAATAACATAATATACAGTAGTAAATCAAGTAATCAAATGTGAAAATAGCCTATAAAACTCATCACAATCTTCTAAGTGAAACTAACTTCAAAATATTGGTCTCACTGGACCTTGTACTATGACACTTCTCTATTATAAAAACTAAGTTTGTGAGTGTCAATTATTCTAATTAGCTCCACCATGACCACCCTAGGATCCAAAACCTACAAAACATTTCAATCTAACACATGTGAAGGATCAATAACATACTTTTTAAGATAAGACACATGGAATACATCATGCAAAAGAGCTCTAGGTTGGTGAAATTCAAGCCTATATGCTACAAGAATGATCACTTCCAAAACTTCAAAGGGCCCAACATATCTTAGTGAAAGTTTTGCTAACTTTTTGAATTTAATAGATATTTTTAGAGGCTTAACCTACAAAAATAATTTATCACCTACAGAAAACTACCTTGTTGTTCTCTTCATATCAGCATAACTTTTCTATCTATCATTGTTCTCATCCAACCTCTTCCAAATTTTCCTAACTTACTCTTCCATTTCTACAATCATCTTAGGTCCAAAGACTACCCTATCCTCTAATCTATCCCAACTATTGGTGTTCTACATCTCCTTTTATATAATGCCTTAAATAGAGCCATATTCAATGCTAATTAATATGAATTATTGTAATCAAACTCAACCAATGAAATTTATTCCTCTCACTTATATTTTTGATCCATGCAATACATACGAAGGAGATCTTCTAAAACCTGGTTAACTCATTCTATTTGTCCATCAATTTTTGGATGATAAGTAGTGTTAAAATTCAACTACATACCTAGAGTTGAATTAAGAGTCAACCAAAATCTTGAGGTCATCCTCAGATCTCAATATAAAATGATCTTCTATGGAAATCCATATAATTTATACACCTATTTCATGAATATCTTTGTAAGCATAGGTGCATCATCTATCAAGTTTCCTAATATGAAGTGGGCAACCTTAGTTAGTTTGTCAACTACATATCATGTCGGGTCTATGATAATAATAACCCTTGGATAAAGTTCATGCTAATCACCTACCACTTATATTTTAGTATATCATTTGGATATAATAGTCCAACTAGATGCACATGTTCAACTTTCACACATTGACATTCTAAACAATAAGACACAAAATCCACTACATCTTTCTTGATTCCTTTCTAGAAATAGAGTGGTCTTAGCTTAGTCAAGAGCTTGGTTACTCCTAGATGTCATGAATATAGGGAATTGTGTAGTTATTTTATCATTATGTTCCTTAGATTCTCTCTATCAGGCACATACATCCTACTATTGTACCTTTAAATACCATCATTCTCTATCTTGAATCCTTTATACCTAAGATTCTAAACATTATCTGATAATGCTTTCTTGACCTAATCATAAAATTCATTTCTTGGTGAAAATTTGATTACTTGATCCCAAAAAGTACTCCTAATAGTAGTCATGGCTACCATGTACCTTTTATGGCTTAGAGCATCATTAACTCTATTCTCCTTGCCTTTAATATAATTAATATCAAAATCATAATTAGATAAAAATTCTAACAATCATCTTTGATAAACATTTAGGTTTGGTTGGGTGAATATGTACTTGAGTCCCAAGTTGTCAAGCTTGAGTTCAAACAATTTCCATAATAGATAATGCCTCTAAAATTACAAGCCATACATGATTGTTGCAAGTTCCAAATCATGAGGGGCATAATCACCTCATAAGGCTTTAGTTTCTTAGACTTGTAAGCCACAACTTAACCATCCTACATAATAACTCCTTTAAGTCCATCTCTATATCCATCCATGATCACTGAGAATTGACCATTATGATTAGGAACTCTTACCACCGGTGCTAAAGTAAGCCTCCTTTTCAGCTCCTAAAAGGTTATTTCACAATTGTCTAACTAGACAAAATTTTGATTTTTTTGTTGAAGAGAGGTAATTAGAGTACCTATCTTAGAGAAATTCAAAATGAAATTCCTATAATAGCCTATTAATCCCATGCAACTCCTTATCTCATGACATTTTTAAGTGTTAGAAACTCCATTATGGCTCTTACTTTGTTAGATCTATTGAAATACTATCTATAGAGATAATATGTCCCAGTTATTGCACTTTGTTTTGGAAAAATACACACTTGAACAACTTATCATACAACCTATGCTTTTATAAATGTTGACAAACTAGTTTCATATATTATAGATATTTTTCCTTATCTTGTGAATATATGAGGATTTCATCTAGAAAAGCCAACATAAAATGATCTAGATAATATCTGAACACAATGTTCATGAGATTCATAAATGTTGTAGGATAATTTGTCAACCCAAAAGGTTACACTATGAACTTGTAATGCTCATATCAAGTTTTAAATGACTTTTTTTAAATATCCTCATCCTAAATTCTTAGTTGATGATACTTTGCTCTAAGATCAATCTTAGAAAATATTGTTTCCCCTTGCATTTGATCAAATATATCATCAATGCATGGCAATGGATACTTATTCTTGATCATCACCTTATTCAACATCCTATAATCAATACACAAGTGAAGAATACCATCCTTCTTCTTGATGAAGACAACTGATGCACCCCATGGTGATATACTTGGTCAAATCAATCCTTTTAATGACAAATCTTGAAGTTGAGCCTTTAACTCAACCAATTCAGTGGTTATCATTCTATATAATGCCTTAGACTATGGTTTGATCCAAGTATGATATCAATCAAGAAATCAAACTTGAATTTAGGTGGTAATCCATGTAATTCCTATGGACACACATCCTAAAAGTTCCTTAGAAAAGGATAATCTTTTATAGATGGTTCTTAAATTCCTCCATATCATTTATATTAATGATAAATGCCTGGCATCCCTTCCTCTAAGCTTTCTTGATTTAAATTGTATAAATCTACCTAAGCTTCAACTCCTTTTTCTCACCTTGAATTTGTGTCTAATTTCTAAAATCATCTTGACACTCAACCTTCTTCAGATAGTATTCAACCTTAGATTTATTATTTGCAAGCCATTTGACTTGTAGGATCACATCATATGACCCTAATGGTATAGCATAAAGATCCACTACTATGGTGAATCTAGGAAACCTTATCTTGGATTCAACCAAACACTTGTCAACTTTAACCTTTGACTCAATCCCATACTATATTGGCCATGCATTTATCATAATAAACAATTTACTATGCATTCTAGGAGAAATGAAACATTTTATATCTCCCATGTTAATCAAAATAGAAACTAAATGATCAAAAAAAATACCTGATAGTTTTATGGGAAAATTTTGATACTTAGCCTAATGATTGTTAATATCTCTATGATTCCACTACTGAAATGTACCCTATTACAAAGCAGAACCCTTATTATTTGACTTGTCTTGAGTACACTCTCAAGCATAATGGTCACCTTCACAAATGAAGCAACCTCTAGCTGGTCCTTTCTTGTCAAACTATTGGTTTCCTTGAAACCATTACCAAGTTTCCTATTCCCTAAATAATTGTTTAACTTGAATTTTTGTTTCTTAAACTAACTCTTGGAGTCTCCAATCCTCTACTTCTAGTTCTTATTTTTGAAAGTTGGTTTAGAACTTCCAAACTTCTTCTTAAACTTATCTCTGACTTGGGAAAAAGATTTCAATTTATATTCCTACTTGACTACTTTCTTGAAAAACTGATCCATAACAGATGGCCCATGCACATATACTTCACAACTAATTTGGGGTTTTAATCCCATGATGAATTTATTGATCCTAAATCTCTCATCTACCTAATACTAAGGTATATACTTAAGGATCTTGATGAATTTCTCATAGTATTTATTCATTGATAGGTCTCCTTGATTAAGATTCTAAAAATTAGTAAGATTATGATCAAAGTATAGTTTTGGAAGCCATCATGACCTAAATAGTGTCATAAACTATTCCCAGATGGTAGTTGTAAATTCAAGGTTCATATTGAGCTTATTATTTGGCCACTGAGTTATTATTTCACTAGCAAGATGATATGTTCCCCATACTAATTTCATGACTTTAGATTAATTTTGATTCTTAAAATATTTATCCATCTCTATTATCCATGCTTCACTCCATCTCCCAATATAGTTCTAGCAAACTTGGGTGGATTTGCCTTTTTCATGTCATGTGCTAATTCTATAGCTACTCAAGATCTTGCATATTATGTCACTTACTCATGCGTCTACTCTTGACGATGTTCTTACTTAGTAAGGTGGTCTTTAGGTTCCTCATGAGCATTCTCCTCTACATTTCCATGCACTTCTTATTCTAGGGCCATGATTTTAGCCTTAGTCTCTTACATGGTTATGAATATTTGATCTAACTTGGTAACTTACTCAGTGATCAACTGATTCAAATCAATAATGGGATTGGTATTCAAAGTACCCTCACCTCCTAGTCTAGAACGTACCATTGTTCTTCTTGCTTAATAGGAGAATAATTTTGCATTAGCGACACATTAAGTCCTAGAGTTTGAGACTTAACTCTAATACCACAATGTAACAACCCCACTAGATTTTTACTAGAATAAATTAATTTTTTTCAAATTAATTACACATATTCATCTAATATATTTTACCATTATAGATCTAACTAAGTGATATTTAATTAAATGTATTATTTTAGTTAACCCCATAAGGTTTATAGCTAATCTATTTAACTAATGATCACCAGTATAATGATATACCAAAACATAAACAACATTGAATAAACAATAAAGACTACATTTATTCCATATATTTAATAATACAATTTTAGCCATGACTGATACAATCATTATATCCATTGTTATAGATATAAAAAAATAGTAGAGTTTTATAAATAAATAATGTCCCAATAAATAATAATAATACAATGATACAAAGCTCCATGGAGCATGAGTCTCATGACTCAAGTATCTATCTATAATCTCAAGTGTAGTCTCTGGTGTAGTACTATTACGGGGAGGGAGAGCATCATCCAAGTGATTTTCCACACCAACCATAGACCATTGATCCTCCACACTATCTCCCAATAAGAGAATGGCCCTCCTTTCATTGATGGATAGATAATGACAGTGTGGGAATTTAAAGTGACAAACTAAAACCCATGTGTTGTAAGTTAACTAATACATGATGTATACTATAAATAAATCCATTCTAACATGATATTGTATAAACATGTTAAATATATAAAACACATGAAATGTCAATATTTATTTATAAACACTACTTTGGCCAATGTTTTCAAATAGTTAATGATCTCTAAGATATGTCAATTTTATACACACCAATCAATCGATTACACCTCATCTTTCATTGATGGTGCTAATTAAGCCAGTGGAATTTGTCACACTACTTATTTAGTGTCATAAATTCAATATTTAGTTATTTATATAATAATATAAAAACCAAATAAATTCAATTGGATATTCCCTATTGCCAGATATAAAATATGATAAGGATAAAAAATATCAAATATATACATTTAGTTCATCAAATGTAATGCAATGAGTCTAAAAATATCTAATTTATTATAGAATAATAAATAGAACATAAACAATCCTCAATATAAACATACCATCTGGGTAAGAATTATATCTAGACTAAAAGTTACCTAATATTAATATGTAACCTAAAATGTTATTTCATCCACATAACATAACATTAACCACAATTTATTTCTTTGTTCATATTCAAAAAATATAACAATAATCCAATCATATAACAAACTCAATATGATCTATATTTAAGAAATTTAAATACCTTATTTTTAATGCTTCAACTAAACATTAAATACATAAAAAACCAGCCATAATACCCTACTATATAATTACTAGTCACATGCATAGATCAGCTTGTATACATCTATATATGGTATACCATTTTAGTTTACTAATTGTTTAGTTTATTCACATCTACATATCATATATTTATCTATACAATCAAAGCACATAGTTTTCTAAAGAATATCTTAACCAATCAATTGTTGAAGGAAGCATAATGTATATTTTCCATATATTTTAGATTATCCATAGTCTAATAATACACATTCAATTGTATTGTTTCATCTCAAATCTTCATAAAACCAATCAATTTATAATTTATTGGTTCAACTAAATATGCACAAAATTACAAAATATATATGGTTATCAATTCGAATACAACCAACAAAGCTTTATCAATTCAATTGATTTGAAAGACATAATTAATTAATTATTAATCTATTTGATGCCCTTAAACTCACATTCATAAACTAATCTGAGTTTATTCATGATAAGATAAACAAATCTCATGATATTGGCAAACATGTTTACATAGTTGACCATTATACTCAGACTTTTGTTTTATATAGTTTAATTTAAATTGATCATAGATTTTTTTTTCTCGATACTAGCTTTTGACCAAAGCTAAAACCAGTTCTGGGTCACAAACTAGGGGCCCAGTCCCCAAGAGAACTATTGAACCATTATAAATGGCTAATACTTGATCACATTTGAAACCAACAAGTAAACGGCCACATCCAGCCTATAAACACCCTATGAGATTCAAACTTTAGTGGGGATAGGCACAACCAAACCACTTCACCAATCCTTCTACATCTCAAAGGAATTTTTATCATAGGTTTTATTTTTGTATCATATATATATATATATATATATATATACATACATACATACATATATGTATGTATGTATGTATATACATACATACATACATACACACACACACACACACACACACACACACACACACACACATATATATTGATGTATGCTAAGTCTACAATTTTCTCCAAGACTTAAGAGAACCTAATATAAAATTATATATTAAATTCAAAAACACATCCAAATACAAATATTTTATTTTAAGTATATATATCATATTCATCCATATGTTTGACTTAGTCAACTAGTCAATACTAATATATAAACATAAAATTTGTATACAAAAGAACAGTTATCTACATAAACTCAAGACCTCATAACCAAACACCACAATCATCTTAAGTCAATTTCACATATATATGAATAATATATATACACTGGTATGTATATATATCCCAAGTCACTAAAGTCATATAGGGTGTATACACATACCCTTGTATATGTATATATATTCAATATTTAGATTTACACATAAATGAAGAAAACCTAATTTCATTTTATTTTCCAAATGACTTATACACAATCAAATCTCTAACTAGGTTTGTATAATTTAAACCCAAAATAATATACATGTTGGCTATTAAAAAAGAAGGGCTTCTAACTATATTTCAAATCTAGTTTGAAACCCCAAATTTTCCCTCATTCCCTATATAGGTTCTTAATTTATGCATATGTATTTAATCCTAAATTATCTAAACTGGTTCGACATGAAACGCCAAGTCCAAAACTCTATTGAATCAAGTAATATACCCATTAAAATAAATAGTTATACCTTACAGAAATTTTCATAAGATTTACAAAATTTGAGTCAAGTATTTTAAACATAGAATTTTGTTCTTGATATATTCTATATAGCAAGGTAGGAACACAAAGTCTCAATCCATTTGACTAGGATTTTATGGGTTGTATGTAGGGTTCTATGGATGGTCAAGCCATCCATAGGGCCCTACATTCAGACTGCTCTTTATAATTTCAATATAACTAAAACTATATTAACACCTTTATACATTCATTTCCAGATTTCATTCAGACTATCAAATAGGAATTTAAATACACCACTAACCTAAAAAGAGATTTATATGCCAAGGAAAAATAATTTGAAATATCTCTTCACTTGAAATCCTTTTGTCCAATTCTACCTGCTATATCATCGTATGCCATCCTCTCATAGGCCTCCTTCACCTTTATTTTATTCTCCTCCATTCCCTTATTTTCCACATGAATTTTTCCTAATTCCTTAGTATAAATAATGACTAAAATAATGCATGTCATGAATAACTCAAAAAAATAAATAATCCACCATCATTTTCTCATGTAAACCACTTCCAACTTGCATAGTGGTTTTGTTAAAATAATTGTTAACTCGAGTCAAATATCAATTAGAAACCCTAATCATCTCTAACCTTATGCATTAACAATAGAATAATCATTATAATAATCCTTCATAATATTCATGTTCATTGACCCTGATAAATATCAATGCATTCAACTTTATAAAAGTCATCAAAACATTATAATTCTATATGACAAGGTTGATATAGCATATTGTTATTAAAATACCATCGGTTATATCAATAAGTCTTTCAAACATTATAAATATACAATGTTAATGCAACTAATCACAAACCTTCACACAAGTCATAAACTCATTGATTAACACTGAGACTTCACCTAGTCATACAAATAATACAATCATTATTTAATGATAAGAATAATTCAACCTTAGTCAACACTAAGTTAAATATAATGATGTTTCTTTTTATCATTTAGTAATAAAATTGCTTATATTGACTTGGATACGTAATCATTATAAATAATAATATTCTATGTATGATAGTCATTTAACAACTTGATCAAGCAAAGTATTAGAACCCATCTATACCTATAGCTATGAATCCAAAAACATCATAGTCTATAATATAAATAGTTATACACTAGACTATGGTAAGTCATATTAAAACATGCACAAGTTCATTCATTCATCTAAGAAATATAATCAACATCCATTAATGTAGTAACACAATCAAATTAGTGAAACCAACATGATCATCAAATATTAAATAAAATCATAGCAAACATATATATCAAAACATATTATAGCTATCTAACTCAAACAATAAATATAAAACATGCTAATCTATTATGGTGTGTGCATGGGTTTCTAATTTTTCTCTTTGTCATTCCCCAATGCCTTCATCTACACCACCCTCTCTAATGATGTTTTCCTTCCATCACACTCTAAGGGATAGATCTATCCTACATCCACCTCACAATAATGAAGGTAATTGTTGATGATCAACATTCCCCTATTCTCATAATGGGGACCCTCCTTTCTTCAATCTTAAAAAAGTGCCCAAGATGCCAAGCATGTTAAACCATTTAACTACATATGGATTTGATTTAATTTACCATTACTTATGCTTCTATAGTTTTTAGTTGACTATTAATTTTACAATAAGGATTAACACTTAGAAATATTTAAATCATTGCAAGTCCTTTTCAAGTTTCATTCAATAATGAATTATTAACCATTGATAGTTCAATCATATGCAAATAGGCTCTAGCTAAGGAAATGTGATCAGGCTCTCTAATATACATGAACATAACAATATTTTCTAGATTTTATTGAATTAACATTAATATATGCTTGTAAATTTTTTCTTTAAACTTGTTTAAGTTTGCTTAAGATGGGCTATGACATCTTCAAGAAACTTAGTTTCTTGATTGACCTCACAGGACGTCAAATTAAAGCTACAGTTTATGATGCCTCAAAAGATGTCAAAGTTTGGACTACATCATGAAAGGATAGGTGTCCACTTCACCAGGCTTTGGATCACCTTAAGAATCATTCACATCTTACAAGAAAAAAACCTAGAGTAAATCTACAAATCTACAAACTATGTGGCACCATCTAGAGAGCTCATAAGGAAGCTAGCCATTGGAATTAAAATCTTAGGATACGTGTCAAGATCTTATCTTCCATGAGTAATCCCATTCAATTTGAGATACCATGCATCTTTCCATAATTTAAAATCTTGTGAGATGTTATTACATGTCTCCTTGGCAACCAACTGGATCTAAATAGCCTCCTAAGGTGGTATGTGTCTCCTAAGGGTTCATCTAAGGTCACCACATGTTCACACCAAGTTGTATCCATGTGAAGCTTATGAAATCTCAAAAATTATACATGTAGTTTCACTCAAACCATTTGATCAAAGCTCAATGATACACAACTATCTGAGGTTCCTTCTAAGAATGACACTTGGTATAAGAATAAAAAAATCATGTGAGAATGATGTGTGTCCCCTTTAGACCTGTGTGATGATGTTTTGTGTCATTCTCATGCCATTTCTATCTAATATTCATGATATCACTTCTAAGGGGGGTGCATGTCTCTACTTGAGCCACATGATTAGCACCAAGTTGTTGACAAATGTCCAAAATCCTTCCAAAGGTGACACATTGTAAGAAAAGTTGTTCTTGCCTTTTAAGAGAGACACCTCACAAATAAAAACTCTAAAATCTCATGAGAGTGATACATGGCACTCCCACAACCAATAAAAATTAAAAGGCATCACTTGATATCTCGCTGTGAATTGAAATATGTCATGTGGTAGCATATAAACAAGTCATCACGTTAAGCTACATTTTGAGAATCTGTGGGCAATCAAAAGGTGTCACATGTCTAAATTTGAGCCAGCTAGGTAGCTTAGGCATATTTAGGCCCCACAAGTACCTTATTGGATTCAAGGTGGAAGTCATGTGTCAAAAGGTGGAAATATTTATCTTTAAATCTAAAATTGATGGGAAATCAAAGATGAATTAAATCTAAATTTGAATTCTAGTATAATTAATTACCAAAAGCAATAGTTTCAGGATTGTTTCAAATATATCAAAAATTGAAAATCTCACCATTAATATGGCATGAACTAGTATCACCATCAACATTGCATTAATCAAATTCATATTTTAAGAGGTAACATAATCAAAGCTATTATTATTCACATTTCAAAAGATATACTTGTTTACTCTCTTTGTTGTTTGTGCTCTCACAATATGATAAAGCTAAAGCTATTTAGAAACTATACTCCAGACCACCATTTTTGAAGCTTGAAAGTTGTAGGAGGATACTAGAAAGACATTGATTTATACCTATATTATTGGAAGAGATGGTAAAATAAGGTCCCTCCACTTTAGGTAAGAGCATTTATTTTAGAAAAGATGACTTCTTGTTCCAATATGGTAATTCTATTATCTTCAAAGACAATTCATTATAGAAGCCATTACATCTAGGGACATGCACTATAGAAACATATACTTAAATGTAGAAGTAGCTAGGGATGTTGATGAAAATGAGACCATGTCTCATATAATCCAATTAGCCTCCAATAACCTTGACATCAATGCAATCGGTCTCCATAAGGCCATAGCCAAATCAGAGGTCATGTCATGCATTGAACTAGTTTAGGGTATCTTTTGGAGGTTAAATTAATATCTCAAGGGCTCCATATCACTTTCATAGTAGGTCCAAACTTTGAGAATTATTATGAACTTCCCTCACCATAGATTGAGTATAGCTAGGACATCATTGACAACTAGTATGAGGTACACTCCCTAGAGAAGATATTGGCATCATGGGTAACTAACCAATAAGAGTTATTCTAATGGATGACCAAGGGAACTTACCTATTGAACAATTCACACAAAGAGTCAAGATTGGTCTATCCCTATTAAATAGAATATTTGGTAACCCACACATTGTCTATTTGGACATAAGGACTCTTCTACTACTACAGATAATCCTAGAGGATCATTAGATTCCCCCACTTGGGGAAATTATTAGAAATAGTTTGGTATATGTGATGAATGACACTTGAAATAATGATGCCCCATTCTTCATGATGAGTTACTTATTGGATGAAATCTATGAAACTACACAACTATGCCAAATTCATGGTCCCTTAAGTGATAGAAGGTTATACCTCAGCTATTCTTTGTAATGCACATTTAATGCTTTGGACATAACATAAGAGTGATTGTAAAACATTTCTGCCTAGTTATTTACCAGTTAATCACTGAGTGTGATATGTTGATGATTCCCTTAAAAGTTAAGAAAACTCTAAGGGACATGAGTAATTATTGGTTGTACCCAGATTGCATAGTAATCAAAATAGAGGGAGTGATGGTATCCCCTCTTATATTTCTAAGTTATGCTCTAATGAAGTAATTAGAAGAGGAGATGGCTTATCCAGTACTACAAAGAGTTGATGGAGTCTTCAAAAACAAGAAGTCAACCCCCCATAAGGTTCCATACAAAATAAGACGGACTAAGATCATAAAGTGGCATGATGTTATTATAGTTATTAGGCTTAGGGATTCTTACCTATTGCCTAAGGATGACTTTTGAGCATGCGATCCCAATAATGTCATTACCAAGCACCTCTCAAAATTCAAGAAAGATGTGTATATGGAGTAAAAACATCAAGAATAAGTGCATGAATGGATATATAGGGATGTTATGAATGACAAGGTGGTGCTCAATAATGTAGAAAGGAAAAACATTGAGCTAGAAATGAGACTAGATAGAGAAAAGAAGGAAGATATCACTAGGTCTTGACCACCACCAACCCATGGGAGCATGTTTGATGTTAAGAAGGACAAGATGAGAAGGAAGAAGATAATGTTCCTTTTATTAGGAAAAGGCCAATTAGACCTCTACTTCTTTCCACTTTAAGTAGTTAGAGCCTACCTCCAAGCTTTGAGCAAGGAGGATCTAGAAGCCAAATTAACCCCTCCCAAGGGCCCACATTAATCTCTACATTGGGTATGAGAGTCATTCTCCAAATATTGGATCAACTTAACCTTATTAAAATTGAACTTGGTGAATTGAAACAAGGCATTGAGCTATCTATGGAATAATTATAGGCACTGGATAAGAAGAACATTAATAAGGTTTATAAAAGGAAGAAGGATTCTAAAACCACCATGATGGGAGAAATAACCCCTCCATCAGCTTCTTAAATTTATATAAAGCCTAGAAGCACACCTTAGGATCCTAATATAATTACTCTCCCACTTCCTTCTTTTCTAATTGATGGTACATCTACCTCTGGTCTTAATTCTACATTTTTTCCTCTACCAATAAGCACTTTTGCTATAACTACCACTACCCAAACCCTAATTGACACTATCATGAGCCAAACTAGTACATCCTTTAGATTCACCTTCCCCCATTTTATTTCTCATGTGACTACAAATATTGATTATTCCAAAGTAGCCATAATAAAAGCCTCACTTATTATTGGTTCCCCTACACCTGTAAGGCCATTAAGGCCCATTTCAAATCTATTCACCTTTAAAAATCCACTCAATATTACTGTAGCTACAAAGGTGAGTGTGATTTAAAATTTTCCCTCATTTGTTCTTAACATGGGCCCTGTAAGATCTCTATTTGCACACTTGGGCAAATAGACCTAGCAGGCTTTCCACACACAACTTTAGCCTCTACCGTGACCCAAGTACCTCTATTATAAACACCTCCAATAAAGCTAACACCTACTAGTTCCCCAAATTGGTTTAGAGACATTATACAAGCAACAAGACAAGAGAGGATTTAAGTGGTCCTCTATGCACAACAAATTAGGATGAGAATTGATGTCACCATAGGCACGATGAAGAGGGTAGTGAGAAGGTAGTTTGAGAAACCAAAGTCTAGCTCAGTTATGGCCCATGAAAGTGAAGATTCCTTCTTCACTTTGATAAGGAAAAGGAAGGTTGGCCCTGATGAGGTAGGGGAATATGAAGAGGACTCTATTCCATAGTCCAAGCCTAGGTAGAATCCATAATGGCATTGATGAAAGGCATGTAGTAGGAGATGAATAGACTAAGTGAATAGGTATTTCCTATAGTGCTAGACAACACTACTATTTAGGTAATCAACATAGTTATCAATGTCTTCAACCTATACAAAGTCATGAAGATGAGATAGGAATATGGGACCCTATAATTTAATGTGGTCATTAAATTTGACCAAAAACTTGAACCCTATGATGGTAAGTTGGAAAACCTGGCTAGGGTTGTAAGAAGCAACAAGTTCTCAAACCACAAGGTGTTGCCACTTAAAGATGTCATCTCAGCACAAACCATATTTATGAACAAGAGAAGGATAATGAATAGGTGGCTAGATCAGGTCAAGGATACAACTTCATCTTTAAAAAATATTGAGTTCAAGATTTCCCTCTTATTAAAGGATGTTATGGTCACTAGGGTGACCAAAACTGATGGCACCTTCATGGATAATCAAGAATTCAGGGCTCAAATGAAGATATGTTTTGCCAAGTTATATAAGGATACTACCAAGGCCAAGATAGATACTAAGGTACTGAATATTGTGTTATTTACCAATCAAAGGCTATAAAGAGTTAAGGCCATTGAAGAAGCATTAAGGCCTGTACTTATAGAACATGGTAGGCTAATTTAGGAAACACCTAATTTACTATGGCTTATGATCATAGAATTTAGATGAATTGATCAAGATTACCTATCCTACATAGAATTTTGGATCAAGGAAGAAGTAGAGAAGAAATAGAGGCAACAATAATGGGCACGTTGGCAACTCCCCAAGACCTTAAGGAATATTCCACTTTTTTTTGTAAAATTTGAATTTAGAATATTTCATTATAGTATGTGGCATTTTAGCCACTTGGTGCTATTTGGGCATATTTCATGGGCCCACTTTAACTTGTATAGGAAATTTTGAAGCCTGTATGTAGGGGTATTCCCCCTCATTGTAATTAGGAATAGTTGCTATAGAACTAATACAAGAGAGGAAAAAAATCAAGAGTTTGTTTGTATGCTTTATTGTGTAAATATATGATTTTTGATTCTCATGATTTTAGATAACTAATAGTTTATATTATACTAACTAATTTGTCAATAACATTAAATGTATGCATATTTCATTTTGAGTTTAACACTAGGCTAATAAATTTGCTAGTATATGTGCCATATTTTCATCTTATTTGCAACTAAATTTGCTTATACAATTTACTGTGAATGAGTAATTTTTGTGTAACATATACTTTTAGATACATGCATTTCCCTTCCTTTTAATATTCAATAGAATTTATTTATCTTTAAGTAATACACTAGAGTTGGTGAACGCTATTTTTATATGTTTTTGTCTTAAAAATTAAAAGAACTAATACCTTTGATCATCTAATGCAAACTTTATTTTTTGCTTTACCCTTCTTACTGTCAAGAATATAAAACAACAAACAGCTCTGATTCCACTGTCAGGATTAGGAGCACAATTGATTACCTTTTATAAGCAACTAAACACAGAATTTAACCAGAAGTAACAAGTAACAAGAAATCAAAAATAACACAGAATTTGAGAGACAATACAATCTTGTATTCAACTCATCTAGAAAGAAAATACAATCAAGAAGATGCCACACTCTTCTCCACCTATGAGGCTTCCCACACCTCTAGGGCTCCCAGTAATTCTTGATCAAGAGTTCTCTCTCTCAATTACAGTCACAACAATCAACTCAAACACAGAGTTGTTGTTCACCTCCACCAGTCAGTATCACTACTGCCAATACACAAGTACTCAAATTACTCCAAGTAGATCTCCCATGAACTTGCAACAACCTGCAAATCAAATGATCTTACTTACCATGTAGATCTTCTACCTGATCTTGCAAACAAACAAACACTCTATCCAAAAATAGACCAGTTCAGGATTCGCATATAAATACATGCACACACAGGCTCCCAACGTCGGTGCCTGTCTGACCGATGTCAGCCGACCCATAACCGACGTCAGTTATTTTGACCATTGAAGATGACTGACATCAATTGCACTGTCGACATCATTTTCTCTATAACTCAGTAACCTCCTCCATGTTTGCATCCTGGTAAAGCTTTTAGCTCCACAACCTAACAATCTCCCACTTGGAGATAAATAGATGCACCTATACCTGTACCTTTACATCATCTAATTTGTTTCCTAGCTTGTATCCCTCTTCAATTTTAATCTTGAAGACCAACTACCACACATCCTGTGATGCTACGCCTGTCATCCAAGTCCCCTGCCACATCCGATTCTATATACCCATGTAGAGAAGTGCCTGACCCTGCATAGCATGTTAACCTATTGTTGGTCCCTCTCAGATACCTGAGAATCCACTGAACTACTTTCCAGTGCTTCTTTTCTAGATTGACCCCAAACTTGCTGACAACACCCACTGCTTGGGAAAACTCAGGTTTAGTACATACCATGCACTTAACCTCATTATGTGAATTGGGACACCGTTATGTGAACTGTCCATCCATAGGTGTGCAAACTAGTTCTACATCTCGCATCTCAAACCTCACCACTACCTTATTCACACAATCATCTGGAGACAAAATCAACCTATGACCTTCCATGTCTCTAGACATTCTCATGCCAAAGAATCTTGCTGCTCCCAGATTCCTCATGACACACCTCTGAACTAACTTTACCTTTAGCTCAGCAACTCACTGCATGTGTAACCCTGCAACAAGCATACACACCACATACAGTAATAGGATAATGTAGCTAATATCATCCAACTTGGTAAAGTAAGCACAATGGTTAAACCTCCATTATCTTGTAGCCTGCTCAAGACCATATACCCTAGCCTTCCATCTCACGTGTCCATTATCTCTCTTCTTTGACCTAGGAATCTGTTTGTCTTTCAGTGCTTTCTCTCCAGCTAGGAACTCTACCAAATCTCCATTTGGTTCTCTTCCAAGGAATCAAATTCCTCATTCATGTCATGCTCCCACTATTTCTTAGATTCTACCTGCTCTACTTCTTTAAAACTTCCTGGTTCTTGACCATCAGTGAGCAATAAGTAATCTAAAGAAGGGGAATAATGAATTTAAGGCTTACTTACCCCTTCAATCCTCCTCATAGGTGTTTGAGACTCCTTGACAGCTTGATGTCTGCCCAAAATCCATTTCAGTGACTGATGTCAGTCACCACCCAGTCTGCATTTGATCGACATCAGTTCCATGTGACTGACCTTACTGTCAATGCCAGTTCCATGACTGATGTCAGTGTCCACCCGATCACCAATGTTGATTCCCTAACCGATGTTGGTTGCCACCTACCCGACACCACTGACTCTGATCTGCACATGACTGACATCGGTACCTACCTGTTCGATGTTGATTCCACCTGTCCGATGTTGGTAACTATGTTTTCTTATGAGTGATGAATTTTTACCTACAAGCTTACCTTGGATCAAAACCCTATCCAAACTACCTTGCTCAAAATTATTCAGCCCCTGTGACTGATCTATATCCATCATCTCCTCCTTGAACACCAAGGCTTTCCTATTCTTATCAAAAACATCAGATTTCCTCTTTGTGCAGTAGACCCAATCCTTTCTTGTAGCATGAGGTTCAATAAACCTCACTTTCTTCTGTTGCTTAAAAAAACCTTGATCTATGCTTCTTGAATCTAAACTTTTACCCTTTGACTCAAGAACATGCATCCCCTTCTTATTCATGTGACCAAGCCTATGAAGCCACATCTTCGAATCTATAGTTGAAGTAGATAAACTAGAAGGAGAATTAGTAATACAAGTAGATAGATAAAGAGTACCTACTTTCTTACCTCTTTATAAAACAAGTGCACCCTTGGAAACTTTCCAAAAATCTACTGTGAGAGTTACTATGCATCCCTCATCACCCAACTTTCCAATAGAAATCAAGTTTTGCTGTAGGACTCAGACATGCATGACCTCCTTCAACACCCATGTGTTGCCCGTCTACAATTTCAGCTGCACTTTCCCTTTGCCAACCATTTAACAAGGCTTACCATCCCCTAAATAAATCTCTCCAAAGTCTCCCTGGACATATTCATGGAAAAATTATCTATTTGGGGTTGCATGGAAAGAGGCACCAAAATCTAAAACCCAAGATTCCACTTTATCCAAGGAACATACAAAAGCATCTTATGCAAAAATACCTACAGAAATCTACTTCTTCATTTCCTTCATGCTAATCTTCAATCGACCTGC
This sequence comes from Torreya grandis, assembly GCA_037957365.1. Lineage (NCBI taxonomy): Eukaryota > Viridiplantae > Streptophyta > Pinopsida > Cupressales > Taxaceae > Torreya > Torreya grandis. The sequence continues at coordinate 1,213,786 of JARHVA010001840.1, forward strand.
AATCTTTCTTTCTATGCCCTGCCTTTTCACAATTCCAGTAGATAACTCTGCCATACCTAGATTTGGATCTCCTGCCTATCTTTGACCTTGATCTCCCTTGCTCAATATTCTCTCTTTGCCTTCCCTTACTTTCAACACTTAAAGCATTCCCTGATGATTCCCTTGTGCTTTTCCTATGAATTTCTTCATTCAAGATTACACTAACAACATCATCAACTTTCAAAATATTTAAAGCAGACGCAGTATTGCTAACTACCATTACCAAACTATCCCAACTTTTAGGTAATGAGCATAAGATTAAGAGAGCCTTAATTTCATCATCAAAAACAATATTGACTAAAACTAATTGGTTTACCAAACCATGGAAATCACTAAGATGACTGTGTACAGATCCACCTTCCAACATTTACAAATTAAATAATTGCTTCATAAGAAATACCTTATTCGAAGCTAAGGATTTTTCATATAAATTTGCCAAAGATCCCATTAACTCTACCATTGTCTTAGCCTATGATAAGTTGGAAATCACAGATGATGCCAGGCTTAACCTTATAGATCCCAAAGCCTTTCGATCAAAAACATTCCATTCTTCATCTTTCATATCCATGGGCTTGCTTACAACCCCACCCAATGGTAAGTACAAATCTTTTTGATACAAATAATCCTCTATCTGCATCCTCCATAATTGAGAATTCTTGCCATTAAACTTTTCCATTCTTAGCTTACTTTCTTCTGCCATTGCTATACTCCCACTCAAATAGAAACCCCTGTGAGTGACCTATAATCAACAAACACTTAACACACTCTGAAACCAAGGTGTTAGTAAACCTGCACCAAACCAAGCTCTGTGAACCTACAACCCTAGCTCTGATACCACTTTGTCAAGAATCTAGAACAACAAACAACTTTGATTCCACTGTCAGGATTAGGAGCACAATTGATTGCCTTGTATAAGCAACTAAACACAGAATTTAACCAGAAGTAACAAGTAACAAGAAATCAAAAATAACACAGAATTTGAGAGACAATACAATCTTGTATTCAACTCATCCAGAAAGAAAATACAATCAAGAAGATGCCACACTCTTCTCCACCTATGAGGCTTCCCACACCTCTAAGGCTCCTAGTAATTCTCGATCAAGAGTTCTCTCTCTCAATTACAGTCACAACAATCAACTCAAACACAGAGTTGTTGTTCACCTCCACCAGTCAGTATCACTACTGCCAGTACACAAGTACTCAAATTACTCCAAGTAGATCTCCCATGAACTTGCAACAACCTGCAAATCAAATGATCTTACTTACCATGTAGACCTTCTACCTGATCTTAAAATTAAAAGGATCTCTTCATTGTCCTTAATTATAATACATGCCCATGGGTCTCTTAAATAGATCCCATATAAACAATAATTAGACTTCTAATTACAATAATTAGAACCACAGCTCCAAGACTAAAATTAGTCTTTCACATGCAAACAAACACTCTATCCAAAAATAGACCAGTTCAAGAGTCGCATGCAAGTGCATGCACACACAGGCTGCCAACATCTGTGCCTGTCTAACTGATTTTGGCCAACCCATAACTGACATTAGTTATTATGACCATTGAAGATGATCGACGTTGGTTGCACTGTCGACATTAGTTTCTCTGTAACTCAGTAACCTCCTCCATGTTTGCATCCTGGTGGAGCTTTTAGCTCCACAACCTAACACTTACCTATGGATATACCCCATGACTCACTTTATATTATTTGATTATATAAATATTCATTTTTTATTTATATTTTGGGTAATGATTGGCAAAGATTAGAAAAATTTCATAAATATTAGCAGGAAATAAAGTATCACTGTGTAATATCTATTGTCCCCATAGCAAGGTCTACCTATAGACTTCTATGTGATGACCATATCTCTACTATTATGCTATTTCTAGTAGTATTATTTGTATAAACAACTCAATCCCTAAGTTTTTTAGGACTTAAAATTGATTTCATTACTTTCCCCCCATTTCTTATGACACAGGGAGTACATTAAGTGCATCAATAGGTAGGGAAATTTGTATCTCTAGAAGGAGGGCCTGTATGTAATTACTTTCATGTATCTTTGTATAATTATAGTGTACTTCATTAAATATGTTAATCATTTAACTCAAAATACACAAATATTGTTAAATAACACTAAAAACTACATTTTGTGCATGAATCTTTGCATTCTTTAAAAGATTTAATCAAAATTAGTGTTCATTCATGGAAATTTGATAAATAATATGGATATTTGTCTAAAATTTTGCAAATATAGGTGAAATATCTCATCTTTTAGACATATTTAAGGTTTTTTTGGTCATATTGGCAAAGCTTTCCATAAATCTAGTAAATAATCTCTATATTTGTAAGAATTTATGTAATTTCAATCATTAGGACCTCACTTATACTAAATTTGGGCATTTAATATCATTATTGATTTAAATTATTTATATTTAAGTATATATTGGCTTAGATTTGTGCTTAAACATTTTAAAATGCTTAAACTCTCTTGGATTATTAAATATGACATGGAAATGCTTTAGAATAATAGTCTAACATTGATCTCTTTAGGTTAATGTGCAAAACTAATATTATTTGTGCAAGTATTGATAACTTTGAGGTTTCAAAGCTTAGATCCTCAAAGATAAAGGTAAAGCTACCTGATTTAAGGACTTTCTATGAAATATTGACTAATCTTTGTGACATTTGACACCTATGAAGCTATCTTTGAATTTAATTTTCTCTTATTGCCCATTCTACATCCTAGTGTTGCCTAAGATTAAAACTAGGTCTCGATCTGAACCCAGGGTCCCTTTAATATCCCTAAAAACTCATAGGAAGGCTAGAAAAGATAAAGGTAAGTGTAGGAAGTCTAGGATCCAGTCAAATTCCCCATATAACCAAAATTTTCAATCCCTCTTGCCAATCATGGCATGATTAGTTGGCTCATCTATCAATGTCCCTAGATATATGCACAATTTACTAAAGAATCTAGAAAAATATTTGACTCTCTTTACCTCCACTAGTAGAGTGACCACCGAAGAGAATATAAAGTAATATAAGGCATATTTAAGGCTATTTAATATGATTCATGAGGATGTGGCTTGTTGTCTCTTTTCCTTTACATTATGATATGTGGCTTATATGATTGGTTCCTCAACTTACCAAAAGATTCCATCATAGGATGGGGTCAGATCAATGATACTTTTATTGCCCTATTTGGTAGGGTAGTAAGCTTGGGAGTTATGTACCAATAGTTTGCCAACCTCAAAAGGGACATAAAGGAACCAATTAGAACATTCAATTTAAGGTTCTAAAATACGTATACTCTAACATCTCCACCCTATAAGCCAATAAATGATTTGGATTTAAATAATTACAAAAATGCTTTACCTAATTACAGATATCTTCTTGATAAGGGCCTTGAATAATGACATTTTGCCTTTAGCATATGTTGAATCCATCCATATTGATGAGTAAATGCACCTACAGGGGAATCCTACCTTTGTTATACCCAACCATGGCTTAATGCTACCTACTCTAAATGTCATACCCAAAATGAATCATAACATGCCTACATTAAACCAATTTCTAGTGATCAACTAGTTTCCATTAAGCCACACTACACCCAAATAACAACTAGGATTCTTCAACCAAGAAAATTTTGGAAGACATCCCCAAAACAACATCAATCAAATAATGGTGCTCGTAAATAACACCAACATCCAAACTATAACCTAGAATAAGAACTCAGAGCCTCCAAAGGGAGAATTAGATTCAATATAGAGAACCATTCAGAAACTTTATAATGATTTATTGGATCTCAAGAAACAAATGGGAAATACTAGTGAGAGTTCCAATATAAATTATAACTTCCAAAGGTACAATAGACCATTCAATAGGTGTAAAAATAATAGTGATCCCCCTTTGATAAATTTTCTTGAGATCAACATTTATGAGTTAGCCTTGCCCAATTAGTGTTGAGTGCACAATATAGCTAGACTTGGAGAACTAGACTATGTTGAGTTCCACCATGCATTGGAAACCATTCATAACTAAATGGAGGAAATGAATCCCACTGATCAAAATAATGCTAAAGGCTCTAACAATACCAAAGATGCTTCTAGAGCCCCAAAAATAGTCCTCATGGTTGAGACTTATGATTTTCCCAATCAAGATGAAAATCAACCTAAAGATAATGTCAAGGAAATATATGCTTTCTAATAATACCAGAGGAGAAACTATGCCTTGAGAATTAAAGGTCAGAACCCACCTCTGACAACTTCCACCCCACCCAATAAAATAGATACACCTCTTGATGGTAGGACAAACAATAATCCTCCACCCCCTAAAGGTAAGGAGAGTCAGCCAATAATAGAAGTTCTCTTCATAACATCAAAAGGTGGAGACAACATAGTGAAAGATATGAAGAAGATCAAGGCAAACATAGCATTGCATGAACTCACTCAAATCACTTAACAAATTGATTTTCTATTGAAATCATTTAATCAAAATCCTAGATCCAGCAAAGCTAAACCATCTCATGCAAATGTGGTAATGTATAAGAGTAAGCATGAAGTTCCACCATTTTTGTTAAATATAAGGATTTTTGGTAAGAATCTTCATAATTGCTTACTTGATTCTAATGATTCAGCTAACATTATGCCTTTAGGAATCTATGAAAATTTGGGATTAAACCCAGTCAATTTAGATAAGGTCATGGTATCAAGAGTGATATTGATTAGTGAATTACTAAATTTTCACATGCAACTCACTCATGAACCTTGAATCCAACAGTTCATCGACATTCAAGTTGTTGACATACCTGAGGTTTGTAGATTATTATTGAGTCATGATTGGACTAAATCCTTTAATGGATATATTTCCATTAATTATTCCCATATGTGGATACCTTTGTGAGGGATTCCTAATCAGGTCAGGATTGATTGGGAACCCAAAATGAAATACATGATCACCGAATACAACACCAAGAATGAAAAGGTAAATTACTAATTGTCTAACTTGGGTGTTTACAATTTGGAAACCACTAATGTTTTTGTAGATGTCAAGGTGAAATAAGAAAGCAAAGGTCCCTAAATATTTCACTTTGATGGTGCAAGGTAGCTAAGCAAGGTTCTAAAATTGGAATTATTCTAACAAATCTTGAAGGAAAATAGTATCTGGCTTCTTATAGGTTATATTTTACTTATACTAATAATTTAGCAGAATATGAAGCTCTTATTTTTTAAATTCAATTTTTAATTAAACATAAGGTAAAAGAATTATTAGTATATGGTGATTTATAATTAGTTGTTAATCAGGTAAGAATCAGATATCAAAGTAAGATTTCTTATTTAAGAAATTATAAATTCAAAACTTTGGATTTAATTGAGCATTTTGACTCATTTAATATTGTTTATTTACCTAGGGAGAAAAACCACTTAATAGATGCTCTAATTTAATAGCAATAAACTTGATGCCTCTAGAGTCTTTGAACTTGCAGGAGTTTATTCTGAAGATAATTTCATTCCCCTCTATACTAGATAACATCAATCACTTCCAATTTTTTGATGATGATAAGCATATAATTAACTTCATGTGTAATTCTATCATATTCAAATCTCACATCATTGATGAATAGGATGAAAGTTCTATCCAAAATTCAAAAGACAATTGAATATGGAGTGATCTAACTTAAGGAAAATTGAATAACCAAGAGCATGATCTCCTTAGAAATTATATTTGACCTAGATAAGCAAATAATTAAAGATAAATAACCCAAGGTGAGTGAACAGGATTATAAACAAGTTAACTTTGGAAATCTTGAGAATGAGCAAAGTGTTAACATTGGCTTAGTTTGCATTGATGAAGAATTGAAGGAAGTCATTTTCCTTTTAGCCAAGTTCAAATATGTAATTGTTTGGTCATATGATGACCTTAATATATTTGATTCTAGTGTGATTACTCACACTAAACCCTTGAAATAAGCTTGCAAACCCTTCAGGTAAAGATAAAAGCTAGTAAATCTAGTGTTAGAATATCTGATTTATAAAGAAGTGAAGAAATTTCTAGATGTAAAGATAATATTTCCCATTTGACACTCATCATGGGTTGCGAATCTTGTGCCAGTCTAAAATAATAATGGAGAAATCAAACTATCTATCGATTTCAAAAACTTGAACAGATCCTTAGAGAAGGATAATTATCCCTTGCCATCTTTAGATGAGGTCATTTGGTTGGTGAGTATGTCTATAATGATGTCATTTCTTGACATTTTTTTAGGCTATAACCAAGTCCTAGTGAATAATAATTATATAATGAAAAATACCTTCAATACTAAGTGGGGAACATTTGCATACAAATGAATGCCATTCATCTTGATCAATGTAGGAACAACTTTACAACAAGCAATAGACCATGCATTCCATGGATTAATAGGTAAGTGCATCATTATTTATATGGATGATCTAACAATTTTCTCTAAAAATAGAGGCAATCACATGATGCATTTGGAACAAGTGTTGGAGAAGTGCAGAAGGTATGGCATTTCTTTAAATCCCAAGAAAATCATCTTTTATGTAGCTGAAGGAAAACTTCTAAGACATGTAATCACCCAAGAAGGTATGACTATTGACCCTTATAGGATAAATGAAATTTTAAAGGTATAAATCCCTAACAATAAAAAAGAGTTGAAATCTTTCTTTGGCAAGATTAATTTTATAAGAAAATTTATCTCTAGTTTTGTAGAGATTGTGAGACCACTCAACGCGATGCTGAAGAAAGATGTGAAGATAGAATGGACTATTGAAGCAAAGAAGTCATTTCAAGACATTAAGGATGTTATTTTTCAAGCACTTATTATGATAATCCCTAATTTTAGTAAGAACTTTTATCTGTACTCTTTTTTATCACACTATTATCATTATTTTAACATAGAAAGAGGATGATAAAGACCACACTATAGCATTCATGATCACTAACTTGAAGAATGTGGAGATGCACTATCCTATTCTATATAATAAAGGCTTATACTCTAGTGAAGGCTATAAATAAGTTCAAACACTACATCCTAAAGAACAGGATGTATGCCATAGTGTCTAATCTAGCTATCAAGTTGATGTTGGGATGAAATGAACTTGGAGAATAAAGAGGGAAGTGGATGACCAAACTCCAAGAATATGACATTGAAGTAAAATTTGATAAGTTTGTTAGAGGACAAGGTTTAATCTAACTTATTTCAAATATTAATCCATGCATTGATGTTATGTATGTTGAAGAAAGTCAAGTTTCTAATGGAGATTGGTGCAAAGATATTATTCACTATTTATTATATGGAATGTGTCCCTAACACATGAAAAAGGATCAAAGAAGGGCCCTCAAGCTGAGATCATCTCATTTTATGATCAAAATAGGAGTCATTTATAGGAAAAACTATGAGGGTATCTATGTAAGATGTGTTTCTAGAGCTAAAGCCATAAACATCATGAAAAATATATTGATCACCATGACAACTAGGAAGTGATCACCCTTTAGGGTATACCATAGCACATAAGATATTGAGAGTGGGTTACTATTGTCCCACCATATTAAAATATAACCACATGCATGTGTGAATATGTCATCAATTTTAAGTATTCAATCAATGAGAGTTAAAGGCATCCATGACTTTAAAACTAGTGAATGAAATGAAGCCATTTGTATAATGGGGCCTCGACTTCATAGGAGTGATCAATCCTAACTCCTTAGTAGGGCATAAATTTGTACTCACACCATATATTATTACATTAGGTGGATTGAAGTAGCAACCACCAAGAATAGTCAAGTGATTGATGTCATCAAATTCTTAGAATAAAACATCATCACTTGGTTTGGGATGCCCCTGTCTTTAGTATGTGACAATGGCCTAGCCTTTGCCTCAATCAAATTCATCGAATTGGAATATGATAATCAAATAGTCATCAAGTTCGCTTCAAACTACTACCCTTAGGGTAATGGAGTTATATAATTTACCAATAAAAACTTGATGAATGTAATTAATAAGTCTAAATAAAATAAACCAAAGAATGGCACTCCTTGCTAAAGTACATTTTATGGGCAGATAGAACCAAATACAAATAGGTGATCAAATCATTTGCACTCCTACTGGTCTATAGGAAGTAACCTATTTTTCCTATCATGTTAAAGCTTCCCACCTAATATTTTATGATCAAGTATATGGAAGATGATGAAATAGTACAATCCCAAATATTGAACATCATCTAAATGGAAGATGTTAGAGATGAAGCATTAAAGAATTTTATAAAGCATCAGGATATTATGAAGAAATGATTCAATAAAAGAGCCAAAGATAAATCATTTCATATATCAGGCTTGGTCTTACTGTGGGATAAGGCCCATGAGAAGAAAGGACAATATGACAAGTTCACTCCTCTCTAGATTGGACCATATCAAGTGGCAAGAATACTGGGTGAAAATGTATTTAGGCTTAAAGACCTACAAGGGATTGACTTAACCTTATCATTCAATGAGTAGTAAATGAAGCATTATTTCTATGCCACTCTATCCTAAACTCTAAAAGGATAGTAAGATTGTTTAGATTTAGAGTAGGTACAATTAGATTAGTTTCCTTTCCTACTTTTCTTTCTTGTTGTTTTCTTTCTTTCTTTCCTGCTTTACTTTCCTATTGTGTTCTTTCTTGCTTTTTGCTTGTTGTTTGTTTTGTTATTTGTTATATCTTAGTAATAAGTCCTTTGGACAAGAATTCATTGGCTCAATTTGTGTTAATCTAGCCCTAAAAATGGGAATAAGGGATTGTTGGTTTTAAACATTGATCTTTCAAAGTATGGAAACCTATAGTAGTGTTTCAATTTAGAAAATTGGTTAGGGTTACTTAGAAATTGGTTTTCTCTCAAAGATCCTAAGTCATTTTGAGGCTATAATATAGTTTAGATAACTAAGAATTTACTTAAACAAGATTTTGAATCTATGTGGTCCATCATACTATCACTTAAATTCACCAAATAAATTGCTAGGGTAGGACTTGATATCTGAAAGTGAATTACATCTAGAATATGTCTTGACAAAACCTTGCACTTGGCTAATTATATTTCCCAACCATTATAGTTTATAAATTTAGGTAAAATAAATGATACACCAATGAAGTGAAATCATAAAATTTCTTTATAATTCCATGAATGGTGATTTAGGTAATCTCTACTAGGGCTATGAACATCTAACTGATAGTAGAGAAAGGCCCAGAGTGGATCCAAAGGTATATCTATCAAGGTTATAGATGTCTAGCTGGCAATAGAGTGATGCCCAAGCCATACTTAAGTAAGCAAAGCATAGTTATATAAAATCTAAAGAATGTTTAATTCATTTCATGTTTCATGTCTTGAAAATTAAAATTTATCACTTATAAACCCAATTAAAATGGTTAAGGAACCTCAAATCACACACATAGTATGATTTTCTACAAGGTTTAAACTCAATTTCTAGCCTATGATCTTTCATTAATTCTAAAAATCATGTTTGGTACCAATCAAAGATCACAATGAGACAACTAATGTTTTATTCATCTTTGAATAGAAGATCTGAATTCTAACATTCTTCAATGTTTCCCCATAGAGGTCACCATTTGTTGATGATCAACATTCCTCTATTCTTAGAAATGGGACCCTAATTTCTTCAATCTTAAAAATGTGCCCAAGATGTCAAGCATGTTAAATCATTTGACTACATATGGCTTTGATTTAATTTACCATTACTTACACTTCTCCAATTTTTGGTTAACCATTCATTTTGAAATAAGGATTGACACTTAGAAATATTCAGATAATTACAATTCCTTTTCAAGTTTTATTCAACAATGAATTATTAACCATTGATGATTCAAAGATGTGTAGATAGGTTATGGCTAAGGTAATGTGACAAGGCTCTCTAATATACATGAATGTAATAAGATTCGCTAGATTTTATTGAACTACCATTATGTCACGTTCAAAGGATTTTTACTTTCAAAGTTTCACTTTAAACTTGTTTAAGTTTGCTTAAGACAAGCTATGATGTCTTCAAAAAACTTAGTTTTTTGCTTAACCTTGTAGGTTATTAAATTAAAGTTGCATTTTATGATGCCTCACAAGATGTCAAATATTGGACTATGACATGAAAGGATAGGTGTCTACCTCATTGGTATTTTCATCACCTTAAGAATCCATTGCATCTTATACAAGACACCTTGAGTGAATTTATGAATCTATGAGCTACATGGTGCCATCTAGAGAGCTTGCAAGGAATTTAGCCATTATAATTAAAAACATGGGCTACATGTTAATATCTTAGCCTCCATGAGTAATATCATTCAATTTTATCCACCACGCATCTTCTATGCATCTTGCCATAACATAGAAGCACATGAGATGCCATCACGTGTCTCCTTGACAACTATCTAGATTTGAATAACCTCCCAAGATGATGCATGTCTCCTAAGGTTTCATTCAAGGTCACCATGTGTTTATGTCATATTGCATCTATATAAATCTCATGAGAGCTCACAAAGCAAATACGTAGTTTCACCTAAACCATCTAATCAAATATTGATGATACGTAGTTGTCTAAGGCTCCTTTTAAGAGTAAAATTTGGTATAATAATAAATAAAATCCCATGAGAATGATGTGTTTCCCCTTTGGACCTATGTAATGATGTTGCATGTCATTCCCATGTCATTTCTATTTGAGATCAATGAGATTACTTCTGAGGGGAATATGTGTCTCCACCCAAGCCATGTAATTAGCACTAAGTTACCGACAATTATCCAAAATAATTTTGAAAGTAACACTTGGAAAGAAAAGTTATGATTGCCTTTTGAGAGAGCCACCTAGAAAATAAAATCTTTGAAAGCTCATGAGAGCAATGTGTGGCACTCCCATGACCAATTAAAACTAAAAGGCATCACATAAGAACTCGTTATGAATTTAAAGATGCCACATTGTATGATACAAATGATTCATCATGGTAATATTCATTCTAATAATTTGTGAGGTAATCAAAAGGTGCCATGTGTTTAAATTTGAGCCAACTAGGCATCGTAATCATATTCAAGCCCCACAAGTACCTAGCTAGATCCAAGGTGGAAGCCATATGAGAAAAGGTGGAAATATTTAGATTTAAAGATAAAATTTATGGAAAATCAAAGATAAATTAAATCTAAATTTTAATTTTGGTAAAATTATTTTCTAAAAGCAATAGTTCAAGGATTGTTTCAAATATATACAAAGTTAACAAGCTCACCATTAATACAACATGAAATAGTATCACCATCAACATTGCATTAATCAAAGCAATCTTTCAATAGGTAACATAATCAAAGCTATTTTTATTTACATTTCAAAATCTATACTCATTTACTCTCTTTGTTGTCTATGCTCTCACAATATGATAAAGCTCAATCTATTTGCAAACTACACTCTAGACTACCATTGTTGAAGCTTGAAAGTTACAGAAGGATACCAGAAGGATGTTGATTTATGTCTAGAGTATTAAAAGATATGGCACAAATAGTCCCTCCACTTTGGGTAAGATCATTTCTTTCAAAAATGATGACTTCTTGTTCCAATATGGTACTTCCATTATCTTCAAAGACATTGAATTCATTCTAAAATCCATTGTATATGGGGACATGCATTATAGTACCATATACTTCAATGTATAATTATCTAGGGATATTGATTAAAAAGATACCATTCTTTATTAATCTAATTAATCTTTGATATCCTTACCATCAATTCAGTTTGTCTCCATAGGGTCATAGCCAAACTAGAGGTCATGTCATGTGCTGACCTAGTTTATGGTATCTTTAGGAGGTCAAGATGTGAATATGGGATACTCAAATCAATATCTCAATGAATCCCTATTGATTTTATAGTAGTTCCAAGATTTGATAAGTATTATGACCTTTTCTCACCATTGATTGAGTATAACTAGGTCATCATTGATAATTGGTATGAGGTACACTCCCTGGAGAAGATCATAGCATCATGGGTAAATGACCCAATAGGAGTTGTTCTAATGGATGACCAAGGGAACTTGCCTATTTATTAATTTAGGTAAGGAGTCAGGATTGGTCTAGCCTTATAAATAGAATATATGGCAACCCACACATTGCCTATGTGGACATATGGACACTTCCACTACTATAGATAATCTTAGAGGATTAGTAGATTCCCTCACTTAGAAAAATCATTGTCAATAATTTATTATATGAAATTAATTACACTTTCAATAATGGTGCCCACTTAGGAAAAGCATTAGCAATAATTTGGTATATGCAATTAATGACACTTTCAATAATGGTGCCCCATTATTTATGATGAGTTATTTGTTGGATGCCATCTATGCAATTGCACAATAGTTCAGAATTCATGGTCCCTTGAGTGATAGGAGGTTTTTCCTTAGCTATTATTATTAATGCACATTCATCTCTTCAAATGAAATATAAGAAGGATTGTAGAAGACTTCTAACTAGTTGTTTATAAGTCAATCACTAAGTGTGAGATGTCAAGGGTTCCCTCAAAAGTTAGGCAAACTCTAAAGAACATGGGTAGCTATTAGTTGTACCTAGATTACATAGTAATTAAAATAGAGGGAGTGATGGTAGCCCCTTTTAGATTGACAAGGTATGTGCTAATGAAGTTTTCAAAAGAGGAGATGACTTATTAGTTTCTACATTGAGCTGATGGAGTCTTCGAAAATAAGAAGATAACCCCCCACAAGGTTCCATACTAACTAGGAAGGACTAAGATCACAAAGTGGCATAATGTTATTGTAGCTACTAGGCATAAGGATTCTTACCTATTGCCTAAGGATGAATTCCAAGCATGGGACCCCAATAATATCAATGATAAGTAACACTTAAAATTCAAGAAATATGTGGCTATGGAGTACAAGCATCAATAAAAAGTGCATGAATGGATATACATGGATGTTATGAATGATAAGGTGGTGCTCAATAATATAGAAAATAAAAACATCAAGCTAGAAATGAGGCTAGACAAAGAGAATAAGAAGGATGATATCACTAGGTCTTAACCACCACCAACCCATGGCAGTATGTTTGATGTTGATTATGAAGAAGGACAAGATGAGGAAGAAGACAATGTTTTTCTTATTAATAATAAGCCATGTAGACCTCCACTTCAAGTGGTCAGAGCCTATGGCCTACATTGATCCCTACATTAGTTATGGGAGACATTCTCTAAAGCTTGGATCAACTTGACACTATTACCATTAACATTGGTAAATTATAATAAGGAATTAAGCTATATATGGAATAATTATAGGCATTAGTAGGGAGGAACATTGAGAATATTTACAAGAGAAAGAAAGAGGCCAAAACCACAATAAGCGGAGCAATAACCCCTCCATCAGCTTTTTAAATGTCTACAAATCCCACAAGCACACCCAAGGCTCCTATTGTAAGTACTCTCCTGCTATATTTTTTCCCAATTGATAATAAATCTACCTATACTCCTATTTTTTTGTTTACTCCCCTATCAATAAGCACTTTCACTACAGCTACCACTACCCAATCCCCAGTTGACACTACCATGAGCCAAACTACTATGTCCTTTGGATTCACCTTCCCCTATTTTATTGATCATGACACTACACATATTACTTCTTCCTAGGTATCCATAATAAGTGTCTCACTTTATATTGGTTTCCCTACACCTACAAGGCCATTAAGGCCCATTTAAAAGTTATTCACCTTTCAAAATCCACTCAATATTACTATAGCTACAAAGGTTAGTATGCCTTCAAAGTTTCCCTCATTTTTTCTTAATATGGCCCTTGCAAGATCTATATTTGGCACACTTGGGCATGTTTCACTAAATTTTGTCTATTTTGAATTTAAATGAAAAAAAAGAAAAGGATGGGGATAAGTGATTAAAATGGACCTGGATTTGGTTTGCGTGTCATATCTAGACATTGTGAGCACTCCTCTTTAGCTAGGGAGGATTACCTGTAGATTAAAAAACACTACCATAATATGTTTGTTATTAGATAAATGAGTGGGCTACCAAGCTACACACTTGTTCTAAGAAGTGTGAAACTTCCATAGAGATCACAATCCACCTTTGAGAGATAAAAGAATAATAACTAACTGAAAGAGAGATAAATAGAGAGTAAAAGAGAGATAAGATTACCATTTTTAACAACCTGTAGGTAGTAGAGAGTGATAGGGTGTAGGTGAGATGCTTTATTGGTGTTTTAGAAGTTGTCTAGGTAGGTTTTTAAGAAGTTTTGGAAATTGACAGTCATCGACGTCGATAGGTGTGTGACCGATGTCAATTAAGATATCAAGATTGGTAGTGAGGTGACTGATGTCAGTTAAGCTACCAATATCAATAGGAGAAATAATTATCTAAGAAGTTGTAGAGAGAATTTTTAGGTCTGGGAAATGGTTTGGATCAAGTCAAAGAGGTTGAGAGAGTTAGGATAAGAAGTTTATGTCTTGGTTAAGTTTGGTCAAGGGTTTGGTATGCATGTAAGGGGGATCAAGTAAGGAATATTTGTAACTCCCTCATGGGGGTACAATCAGAAGTCCATAAAGTAGTATAAGGTAGATATAAAGAAATAGAAGAATAAATATTTAAATGACCTACAGTATCAGTGATATACTTAGCTATGGATAATAAGTACCAAGTTGATAATCCATATCAAGGAGTCTGAATCTGAGTGCATAAACAAAGAGAATAACTAGATGTTGGTTCTCAAGAGCTCAGTTACTGATGGTGATTGACTTATGCAGAGTGATTGTAATCTTAGATGTCAAAAATAGAATGTTGAGAGCCTGAATGAGAGTAAGAATCATTTTTCTTAATTTTTGTTGACCTAAAGTAGAGGTTGGAGTTTGCTTATATTTTTGATGTCAGTGATCCCACCAATGTTGATAGGTATCACATCAATGTCGACCATTGGTTGATCAATGTCAATAGCCCTGGAATAGGTAAACCTTTCTATTTTTGGCCTATTTTCTATTATTTTACATGCCAAATGTGACATCCATTATAAAATGGTAAAAATAGGAGGTTAGGGAGGAAGTAGTTGTTTAAGAATTTAGTTTGGAAGGAGGAATAAGTCTTAGGTATTAAGAGGAGGGGACTAGGTCTTGAGGTGACTCATCGAAAGAGAATTAGTCATAGGGTAAGGTGGCCAGGTAAGGTAGCAATAGGGGTTTTTAATTAACTTAATTAAGTATTTTAAACTAATTAAATATGTGAGGGATAAAAGTATGGGTTAGGGAGATTAATTGTTATTATTAAAATGGTCCTAGGGGGGTTTTAACATAGGGAGTTGTGCATGTGTGTGAGACATAATTTTAATGTCTACATTTGCCCCTTTTTGTCTTGTAATTTGTATCAACATGTTATAAGAAAAAAATAGGAGTTAGATGCTCCAAGTATTACATGAGGTATCCCCCCTCAAAATGGGAATCGATGGAGGAGAAACTAGAATTGGGTATTAGTTTGATAGAAAGGTAATTAAGTGATTGGTGGAGAATTGAGCATCACTGCATATAATAAGTTATAGTTGATAATGTTGAGAATAGGCAAGGTTAAGGAGGGCTAAAATAGAAGTAACTAAAGTAAAACTTATAATTAATAGTTGATAGGTCAAATCAATCAAATTTGTAGCTTTAATGGTCAATGTGTCTCAGGTATTTGAGGTAGGAAGTGCCCCTAGGAAACATAAAAAGGTTGAAGGTGATAGGATGGGTTTGTTTGCCATCTACAACACCTAAAATTCATGCTTGCACACAAAGCCAATTATATTCAAGATAAGTAATGTACTCCTGGTGTAAAAGGGTCAATGATTGAGGAAATATTTGTGATCTCCAAGCACAATCATTGAGGGTGAAGAATTGAGTGATCTTTAATGTCACTTTATCATGGTT
This sequence comes from Torreya grandis, assembly GCA_037957365.1. NCBI lineage: Eukaryota > Viridiplantae > Streptophyta > Pinopsida > Cupressales > Taxaceae > Torreya > Torreya grandis. Next base: position 1,229,765 of record JARHVA010001840.1, read on the forward strand.
GGGGGAGATATATGCGATCTCTAATTGCCTCAATGTATGGGTAAGGTTATTCAAAGTTTTTGTGTTGGAAAACATGGTTGGGAAGGTGCTAACATTGGGAATATATGATGATATCAAAAAAGTAAAGTGCTGACATAAAAAAAATTAGGGCAATATTACTGATATCAATAAATATAAGCACTGCCATCAACATATTAGGTCAAGATTATCAATGTTGGTAGCTGACCAAACCTAATAAAATGGGGTTTGATAGCTAACCAAACTCATTTATAACTTGTTAATTGGAGAGAATAAATAGGGTAGTGAGAGTGACTTGAGATGGTAGTGCAAGGAGGGGACCCAGTAGGAGGTGTAGTACCATAGGTGCCAGTAGTGCCAGCAAGGAGGAGATTGTGAGATAAGGTAAAAGCCCAAACTACTTTAATTTTGTATTTTCAAGTTTTAGTTTAAATGATAGGTGAATGTGTAAAAAATAGGATTACGGGGTAGAAAATAGTTTAGGGTAGGTTTAGGAGAATTTTCGGGGATTTGGAGGTAGTTTTTTAGGGGAAATGGGTAGGTTGGGTTTAGGTGATTCAGCCTTGGTGACAAACCAGTCATCGATGTTAGTGAGATAGATTGGAATTAGCCAATTATTGACTGATGTCAGTTGACATAACACTAAGGTTGAATAACATTGACTGACCTGACATCAAAGTTGGTAGTGTGCTACCGATGTTAACTGATACATAGGCCAATAAAACACCAATATCAGCATTGATGTTGATGTTGGTTACAAATAAGAAAAAGGATGAGTTTGTGATCTTTAGTGGGAGTAGTTAACTAGCCTAATGGATGAGTTAGCCTCAGAAGACCCCATGTCATCTGAGTGCTACCTACATATCCCATTTTAGGGCCTCAAGCCAATGTAGTTCTCCCAAGACTTAGGAAAAAAATCTAAAAGGGTGGTTATAAGAAAAAAGGTAAAAAGATAGTTGAGTGGTCTAGGTTTATTTTAGAAGCTAGGTTATAGCATTAGGAGTCAATAATATAGGTAGTGAGGCATAGAGTTGGAATAGGTGGGTAGGCATAGGGTAGAGATAGAGATAGAGGCAGTGAAGCCTAGGGTAATTAGGAAGGTGGGTTTATGGCCAAGCTAACCTCTGAAGACCTCATGTCGATTGAGTGTTGCCTATATAGCCTAGTTTAGGGCCTCAAACTAATGTAGTTCTCTTAATGAGAAGGGAAAAAATGTGGTGAGGGAGTATATTAAAATGGATGTGACCTAATTCATTTATGTATGGATGTAGGTGAAGATAGATCTGACAATGTGAGACCATTTGTCAAGGTTATTGACATAGATGAGGAAAGATGTTACTCCTAATAAGTGGGATCATATGGTAGCCATCAATTTGGAAGGAGTGTGATGATACTATTGAGTTACATGGGATGTGTCTCTAATGATCATGTTGATTGAGAGGTGGGATCATACCACCAACACCTTCCATCTACCGATCAGAGAGATGATAGTTACATAGGAAGATGTCTACAATATTTTGTGACTACCACTCTAGGGTGAAGATATTTTCACATGCTCACAAGAGGAGCATGATATATATATGGTCAACTTATATGGGGAGTATGTCAATGAGGTGACCTACCATTCTATCAGCTTTACATATGAGCCACTCTACATGGCTGATGAGGAGTAGCATTGTCTTAGCACCTTGATGATGATCAAGATCATGGTTTATGCCTTACTTGATGCAAGTGAAGGGATATTTATGATTTATTTGATTGGTTTACTTATGTAGATGATAGATTAGTAAACCTTTTTCTGCATGGGGTCTAGTATTTTTGGCATAATTATATAGAGAGTTGTGGGGTTTGAGGCTACATCAGTAATACAATTTATGTGTCAGCCACCATTTACACTATTGATAATATGAGCACATCATGGTGACATGACCACTAGGGCTACCTACCACTATTATAACTAGCTTCAGGGTTAAATTTAGATGGTGGAGAGATGGGATGGCACAGACCTAAGTGATGGTGTCATGTGAGACATCACCTACTATAGGTGCATGATCAAGGGCCTGATCCCTAGAGATATCATGTGGAGATCATATCTTACATATATAATTTTTATAGGGTAGGCAAAGTAGCTTATTGGGTTTAAAATTGGATTATGGTTAAGAGGGAGATGAGTTGATGAAATGGAGATGGTACCTATGGCATAAGTCAGGAGATAGTTTGGGCTCTTACAAGATATTCTACCTACCTTTCCTTGATACAAGAAGGATGACATAAAGGCACCATTTCCATTACCTAAGGAGATTAAGGGGCTAGATTTTGAGGAGCTACCAGTAGGGCCAGGTGTTGGGGACCCAGGGTGTATAGTTACCTATATAACTTGGTGGGTAGGTTTACATCTGATTGTGGAGGTTAAGAGGCCACCAGTAGACTTACAGTGGCTAGTTAAGGAGAGATGTAGTGTTTTAGGTGTGAGATACAATAGTATAGGCTCAAGATGCAATGGTGCAAGCTCAAGAGATAGCCCAAGTAGAGGTTTTAGCCTTACAAAGGGTAGGTAGTGATGTTACAAGGTCAAATTAGGCTCTATAGGGTTAGGTCATAGTACTACAAGGCCAAATGACTATTTTATAGGGTTAGGTGACTATAGTGATGATAAAGAGAGATATTTTGAGAGTAGCAATAGGCCAGGCCACTCCTCCTCCACCACAGGGACCAATATAGGTTGGGCCATCATCAGGTGTCATGGGTCCTTCATACACTATATCAATGGCAAGGTATTCGACTACCCTAAATGAGATTGCTTACTATGAGAGGGTGATTAGAGACTTCCCATAGATATAGTGATATTCATAGTTTAGAGAGAAGGAGAGGTTGATGTCACATGAAATAGCTTCTAGTTCATGTTGATGTAGATGGATAGAGAGTGGTGATGATATTGCACCCTCTTGACCTCAAGAAGGGCCTTGAGGAATTTGAATTTTAGTTTTTGCCAATTTTGTATTTATATATGTTATATGTATACTATCCTATGACCCAAAGATGTGAGATGTACATTTTGAGAGAGATTTATGATATTTTGATGATGTAAATGATAAACATGTATTTGATCACATATTTATATATAAGATGTTAATTTATTTCCATGTGTCTATTTGAGATGCTTTGTGTATGTTTATGATGTTGATATGGATGATGTTCATTTATTACTATGTTAATTTGGATGTTGATCATGTTATTGGATGTTAGACTAGCCTTCCCATTTATGTGATGGTATATGCATAGTTGATTGGTTATCTACATCTTAGAATTTTTCCATATTTGTGATGGTGTATGCTTAAAATGAGTAGATTGAATGGGTTAATTTATTTTAGCATTTTTCCATATTTGTGATGGTGTATGTGTAAAATAAATGAGTTATTTTAGGGTAATGTTTATGTCAGGTTAATGTTAGTATGACATTGTTTCTACATTTTAAATAGAGATATCAACATGTGATGTGGAGGGAAAAAACAAAAAGGTAGAATGTTGGTGCATTAGCAAAGATTGTAATTTAGAACATAAATAAGCTCAAAAAATGAGCTCTTCCATGCCTTATATCTTTAAACCATTGTGTTTGTTATAGAAGCATCATGTTAAGTGAGCTTCACAGTCCCTTGAAAGAGTATGAGGGGAAAAAAGGGAAAATGAGATGAAATGTTTAGATAGCATAACTTACCAAGTAGAAATGATATGTCCCTTTTGTGGGTGGCCCGAGAGCTAGTATAAGCAAGTTAATGACTTAAAGTTTGTTTTTTGTTTTTTGTTTTTTGTTTTTTGTTTTTTTATGTGTAAGTTGATTGATGTGGGAAGCTTACAATGGGATTTTATATAGGTTAAGTTTGTGCAAAGAGGTGAAGAGCCCCTTTGCATTTATTTTTCCCTTTGAGAATAAATTTTGGCTTAACCATCCTTTAAGGGAGTGGTCTAAACATTTGTTTTAATTTAAAATAACCTTCCTTTAAGGGAGAAATCTATTGATAATAGCAGATGGAAGTTACGTAGCTATCCTTCAAGGGAATAGTCTACATTGAAAAACATAACCTAAGATTTTAGATCTTTTTTCAAATATCCCATTTTTTATTTTTTTTATACTTTTAGTCATGGACAAGACTATAGAGGCTTAGGAGTTTTTCACTATGAGGATAAAACCATACCACTATGTAAGGTATCTAAGTGTATAGGAGTAAGGGTGAAGAGGAAGGGAAATGAATGTAATGGGGATGCTCAAGGGATGAGCTCAAGTTAAACATGAATTAAAATGATTTTTTTTAACAAAATAATGGTCATAAATGCAAGGCATTTAAAGGCTTTGGTTTTATCCTTCCTTTGAGATAAGACAAGTGATAAGTTCTTAAACCATACTTGTGAGTTATGATATAAGGTCCAAGCTAATAGGAGTAAATTTACCCTATTTGCTTTACTCCATGTTCATCACATGTTGATTTTGTTTTAAGATGAGATATCTTATATTAAAATCTTGTTATTTGAGGTTTTTTTTATAATCACATTTGATAGGCTCGTGATATACTTAGAGGCAGTTGAGGGCTATAAGATGGCATTCATCAAGTAATTCAAGTTGGGCCAAACATTCTTGGCAAAAGTCATCATTAGTAAGTATTCATGTAGGTAAGTGTGAAGAGAAGGGATCTAGACCTCAAGATGTAAAATAGCCTCCATCCCATTTACCAATGAAAAAGGTGTAGCACCCATCAAGGTTTGAATGCTAGTATGATAAGCCCATAAATTAAATGGAATGTGTGTGTGCCAATCCTTGCCTATATCATTAACTACATTCATGAGAATTTTGGTCAAAGTTTTGTTAGAAGGTTCTACCTATCCATTAGCTTGGGGATAGTATGGTGATGAGAAGCTTAATTTGATTCCAAATGCATCACAAAGACCTTAAATAGTCTTGTTTTTGAAAGATTTGCCATCATCTATTATAATCTTGTGAGGTCTACCAAAATGACAGATGATGTGGTAGTTAATGAAGTCAACAATTTTTTTAACCTTAGTGGAGATGAGAGGGACTACCTCGACCCACTTGGTGAAGTATTCAGTGGCAATAATGATAGAGTGATGATGGAGTGACGAATGAGGGTTAATCTCTCTGATTAGATCTAAGCCCCATTAGGAGAAGGATCAAAAGTATTTGGCAACTTGCAATGCATGACTGGGAATATGAAGGAGGTTAGTATATTGTTGACACTTGACACAATGCCAAACATAGTCAGCACAGTCTTGATGAAGTGTGGGCTAATAATATCCAAGTTAAATAATGCATTTAGTAACCATGTGACCATTGAAATGCCCACCACAAATCCCATCATGGACTTCCTTAATAGCATAGGAAGTCTCATTACTAGTTAGGCATCTAAGGAGAAGACCATCAAAACCTCACTTGTAGAGAATTCCCCCTAGTATAGTGTAATGATCGGCATGGTTTATGATGGCCCTTTTCCCATTATTATAAAGATCAAGAGGTGTAATAGAGAAGGAAAGATAATTTGTGAGTTATTTGTACCATAAGTCTTATGGGTTGGTTATTACATTTCCTACAAAGAGGATGTTAGTTGAGATGTAGGAGGGTAATGTTAAGTGATGCACGGTGACATAGATTCTTGAGGAGGAGGATGAAGAGGGTATGTGTGAATCAAGTGAAGCCATCGTGTTAGCAAACTTGTTTGTAGATTGAGGAATAGTTTGTAAGAGATGAGAGTCAAATGATCATAAGAGTGTATCTACATGATGTTTATACCATTACAGAATTTCATTTTTACATAAGTAGGAACCATTAACTTGGTTAACCACTAGCTAAGAATCACTGAAAATGGTTATGGATTTGATACCTAAGAAGAAAGATATTTGAAGTTCGAGAATCAAAGCCTCATATTCAGCCATATTTTTAGTTCATTCAAAATATAGTTTAAGTGACAAAGGCATAAGCTCTCTATCTAGAGGGATAAGTATGACACTAACACCCCCACCATGTTAGCATTCAGATCCATCAAATAACATCATCATTTGATAGGAAATATCATCGGTAGAGAGTGCTTTAATAGATTCATCAAGGAATTCAATATTTGAAGGTTAATTTTTAGGTAAAAGAGTAATAGCTAACTGATCCATGATTTTTTCCCTTTAATTGACTTTTGCCAAATAAACTCTAAGTTGAATTTAATAAGAAGCATGAGCACTAAGCTACACATTGGTTATGATAAGGTTTGGAATGCATGTACTTGAGAGGATCAATATGGGTGACCACATAGGTTCTATGATTTAGGAGATAATGTCAAATCTTAGAGGCAAAAAATACCAATGCAAGGCAAACTTTTTTAGTGTGGGTATATCAAGTCTCATAATAAATAAGTGTGTGGCTTATGTAATAAAATACTTACTCTTGATGTTGGTCATCTCAATGTGTAATAATAACACCTAAAGAATGGTCTGTTGTGGAGATGTAAAGGTAAAAAGGCTAATTTTCCTTAGGTGGAATAAGAACTGATGGGGAAAGGAGGTATTGTTTAAGTGAATCATAGGCTTCTTGGTAGTTTGTATTCCATAGGAAGGAGACATCCTTTTTGAGGAGATGATGAAACGGTTGGTAGTGATCTAACAGGTAGGAAATGAAGCATCAAATTGACTAAAGTTTGCCTTGTAGGCTATGGAGTTGTTTGATATTAGTAGGTGGAGGCATCTCCAAGATTAATCTAACCTTAGCAAGATCAACCTCAATATCATGGAGAGAAATGATAAAACCTAAGAGTTTACTGGAAAGAACACTAAAGACACCTTTCTTTGGGTTTAGTCAAACATTATATTGGAGGAGATGAGTAAATATGGTTTTGAGAATTGTCAAGTGTTTTTGGCATAGTTTAGACTTTCCAAGTAATTCATTCATGTAATCTTTCATAATTTTTTGTAGGTGATCATGAAAAATTTAGGTCATGGTGCATTGGTAAGTTGCACCAGCATTTTTCAAGCCAAAAGGCATGACCCGATAACAAAAAGTTCCCCATGGGGTAATAAAGGTGGTATTGTGTTGATCCTTAGGAGCAACCAGGATTTGATTATATCTAGAGAATCCATCCATAAGTGATAGCATCTCATGGCGAACCATTAGATCAATAAGTTGGTCGATACTAGGCAATGGAAAATCATCTTTTGGACAAGCAAGGTTTAAATTATGATAGTGTAAATATAGATTCCTCTAATTGCTTTCATGATAGGAATAATATTAGAAATCCATTGTAAGTAGTCAATGGGTTAGATAAAGTTAACATAAAGGAGGCATTAAAGATCCTCTTTGATAAAGAGAACAATATGAGGATGCATTTTTCAAAGTTTTTGGTTAAAAAGTTTAGCATCTCAATTAGTGACAATGTTAGGGGTGATAATAGAGGGGTCAATACCAGGCATGTCATTATAATACCAAGTGAAGGTTTTGCTATGGTAATTAAGAAATGTGGCATAATTAGATTGCTCAGAGGAATCTAAAGATTGGCCAATATTGAGGATGTGAGGGTTATCATGAGAGGGTAGTTTGACGTCAATGGTTGATTCATTTAACATAGCTTGGGTTTTAGATGGGAGAAATTATTGGATATAAGAATCATTTGCACCCATGTAGGTGAGAATTACATCATCATCCTAACATTGGATAGTGTTAATAGTGGGAGAATCTTCATCAATTATTTTAGGATGAATGAGAGGAAGTGACCTTATTTCCTTACCCTGACGATAATTGAGAATCCCCAAATAGATGGCATTTAATGAAAAAAATTAGGAGGTATAGATACCTTTAATTCTATGGGTGATGGTGGAGAAGAAGGTGGAGAAAGAGAAACTGGTTCTTCAACAATTGGTTCATGGGAGTTTTTAGGGAGTTTATTTGGTTCATCATATCCCACCCCGTGCCTTTTTTTGGCATTTTCAATGATGTTGGTAGTAAGATATTCAATAGGCATATGGACACCTTATTCATAATGACCCAAACCAAATCCTTTCTAGACACACCTATATAGGTAGGTGTGATAGAATCTAGGGTTACTCAAAAAAGAGAAGTCACAGGTGAATGGTTGTGGTGAAAAAGATGGGTTGATGATAGTGGGAGCTTGATTAATTCAACCATATGTGAAATTGGTTCAAGGATTAGGGGGACCATAAGGGATGAACATCCCAATACAGGGGTCATAATTCAAGTGCATGTGGAGGCTTCTATATTCTTATAGATTAGAGAACATGCAAATGTCAACAAATGATATTCACCAAGTGATAAACATTGAAAGGTCTCCTCCATGGGATCTTTGTTAGGAATTTATGTTTTTGGTATTTGTGTAACCATAGGAGTGGAGCTTGTGGAAGTTTAAAAACCATCATGTGAGGAATATGATGTTTTTAATGGGATGAGAACATCATTGGGACTATAATTCATATTACATATTTTAAATGGAGGTGGGTCAATAGGTATAACATGTGCTTGTCCATCATGCTCAAACTTGACACAGTGATGCAAAGTTGAGGGTACACATGCCATAGCAAATATCCAAGGTCATCCAAGTAGTATGTTATATTAGAACTTTCCTTACATAACATAAAAGATATTAGGAATTATGTGGGGACCTACATGAATATGTAAGACAATAGTGCCCACTATAGTAGTTGTAGTGTTGTTAAAGGAATGGAGTACCACATCAGTTTGAGACATGTTGTTAGGAAAGGCTAGATGTTTGTAGGTATGGGTGGAAATAATATTAATATCAGTTGCCCCATTGATCATAACTCTCTTGATATGAGTTTGATCAATATATGCAGTAATAAAAAGAGCAAACTCCTGATCCTTAGGGCATTAAAGTGGAATTTTTGAATTATTAAAAGAAATTAAGGAGATAGAATTAAGGGAGCCAACCAAAGTTGTAAGAGGTTGAGGATTATCTAATTGTACCTCAATCACTTGCAAAGCACTAGTCAAATCTTGATGATGTTGTGATGAGCTTTGGATTAACTCATACAAAGACATCTTTACAAGATTTTATTGAAGTTATTTCACTATTGAACTTTGAATAACATCTGAAGATGTTGGGTTAGGAACACCCAAGATGGAAATCTTAGGGTTAGTAGGGGGAGTGTCATTGGTGAAGGGATGGTTTAAGGTATAGTGACATTTTCCTTAGCTTTATCCATTTGGTTTTGTGATCATGTGGCCACATTAACTATGTTGATTTGAAAAGTTGGTGAGGGAGGTGGGAAAGGGGTGACAACATCTTTGGGTTCAAATTTTGGTAGAATGGTAGGAGGTATTATAAATCCCAAAGGTGAAATAATAGGAAGGTTAATACTAGTGTCATCAAAAAGAGTGTCAATATTGAAGTGTTGTTGAATTATTATTATGAGGGCTTTACAACTCTCAGTATCATGTTTAGGTGAATGATGATATAAATAAACTTGTGTATCATCAAACCAAGATGGTTTCGATCCAAGAGGATTATAAGGATTAATGGGAGGAAGATTTATTACTAAATCTTGCAATAATTAATGTAAGAAAAATCTTTGGGAGCCTACAAGTGGGCTCACACTTATTGTATTAATAGGAGTGGACACCATTTATTTCAGTGTTGGAAAAATAATCTTACGTGGTATCTTATTTGGTGATAATGAAGTTACATGTTTTGTTATCACTTTATTAGTGTTAGATGTGAGAGGCCTACGAAATGGAAAAGGTAGGAGTGGAGGTAGATTCACCTTTTGTTTGGCTTTGTTAGATGATATTTCAACTAAAGTAGAAGGATGTGGCCCCAAAATGGATGTTAAAGTTGAGGGTTGAAGAAGGGATTGACAAGGTCTAGAAGGCTTAACATTACTCTATGTTTTAAGGCAAGAATCTCTTGCTTGTGGTTGAGGAGTCAAACCTAATTTCACCTACAGATGAATTAAATTTGAAATAGGATGTACACCTAAAGGCTTGATATGATTTAATGTAACAAATTTATGTGAGGGTTCTGACATAGATGACTGAACTTCCAGTGTTTTTAGTGAAGAAACTCTAGCTTTGTCAAAGACCTTAGGGTAAAGTGTAGTAAGGGGATTGGTGGTAAAGGTAGACATTAATTATGTTGGATATGGATTCTTAATCTAGTCCCAAAATGTTACATGGTCAAGCTTTATGGAGTCAAGAAATTCTATAGTTTTCACCAAATGTGAGAAGGGTTTTGACAATGTTGACGTAAGCTTTACAGTTGTGTCTTTAGAAAGCTATGGTGTTTGGGAAAGAGGGAAATTTTTGGTTTCTGATACTTTAGACCAAATATGAGAAAGAAATTTAATGGGGTCTTCTTCGATTGAGACAGGAGAAGAGACTTGATCTACCATGGGTAGAGGGGAGGTAGGAGAATTAGTTTTCTCAAGAGGGTAAAACATAGGTATTATGGATCCCTCAACATGTGGGTGAGGCATAGGTAAAGTATCATTCTCCATAGATAAAATAAGGGGTAAGGGTGGTGTAATTGGAGTAGGCACAATAGGTCTCTCATTTATTATGGGAGTAGATGAGATAGACTCTTCTAGGTGCAAAGGTGAAGTGGGTGGCATATCACTCTCTATAGGTGGCAGAGTGGTAGGGGAATAAGGTTCCTCAAGATGGTATAATACAAGAATGATGTTTCATTAAACATGTGGTTAAGGAACTGGTAGGGTGTGGTCTTCAAGTGGTAAGAGGATAGATAATATTTTTTTAAAGGGAAATGGAATTATAGGATCCTCAGGTGGAAAAGGAGTGGTAAAGGAGGCTCTTCCTCTCAAGGGAGCAGAATGGGTGAAATAGTTTCTTCTACTTGAGTAGGAAGAATGGGAAAAATAGGTGTCATTGAATATGTGGGAGAAGTTGATGAAATAGATGTCTCTTATTGAGGGGTCAATTGAACTAAAAATAAAGGAAAGACCATATTAACCATATGGATATTATGATCTCCTAAGTTAGTTATGGACTGGAAAATATGTTGGTTTGGTGAATGGTTAGGAAAAGGGTGTTTGAACACATCCATACTTTGATTGGGAGGTGTGTTAGGATTTTCTAAGACAAGCTCACCTCTATCAAGCATATCTTGAACAATGTTCTTGAGCATCTTATAACTATTAGAGTTGAGACCTTTAACTCAATGGTAAATGCAAAACTCATCTTCCTTATACCAAGTTGGGATAGGATGGGAAGGATTGAATTGTATAGGAGGTTTAATCTAAGGAAGAGTTATGACACCTTGTTTTAATAGTTTCTCCAAAGCGGATGTATATGATTCCCCAATGGGAGTGTATTATCTTTGTTCATACTGTTGTTGGAATTACTTTGTTGGATTTGGAGAAGTCAAAGTATTTGATTGGTTTATGGTTGTGGAAGAGGCTGACTTAATGACCACCATGTTAGTAGAGCCTTTAGCATTTTGGTTTGAGGGAGATGTTTTAGAGGAGTCATTTGTCTTACTATTGGGATTCTTACTGTGCAACTTGACTTTGCCTTCATCAAAAACATGGACCTCAAATTTATGTGCCATTGTAAAAGATTCATCAAATGTGTGGAAAGATTGTACCTAAAGTGTGGATGAGATGTGCGTAGCACATGCCCTTGAGAAAATCTCAATAAGCTTAGATTGAGGTAAGGAGAAGGAAAGTGACTGATCAAACTTCTCCAATGAGTGACAAAATCAGCAATATACTCATCATCAAATTGTTTGATAGAATAAAGGTCTGTTATGGAAACCTTCTTAGAAATTTTAATAGAGAAATGATCTAAGAATATTTGTGTAAGTTGGGTAAATGAGAAAAGAGAGTGTCAAGGCATAGAGCTATACCACTCCAAGGCAACACCTAAAAGAGACAGGGAAAGTACAAATTACTAATGCATCATGTCCTATTGAATAATAAGTATGTCTAAATGCTCACAAGTGCTATTGTGGGTCCTCCTTACTCTGAAAATGAGTAAATTTAGGGAGTTCCCATTGGCTTGGATAAAGGTGAATAGGCACTGAAGGGTGGATTAGTTCATTGCATATCTGATCATAAGATAATACATTTTTTGAGCTAGAAATGGATGTATCTAAATTAGACATTGTGTCCATTGGTATCTTAATGAGGTCTGAAGGAGGATTAGTTTGGAAAATTCCTCCTAAGTTATAGGGGAGCTGATAAGAAGTAGATGGAATGTAAGATATAGCTTTTTAATGTTATGTCAGGACAACATAAGGATAATGAGTCATCAGCAAAGGTGCATAAAGAAAAGGGACTTATCCCATTGGGTTGGAGACTATGCCTTGGTTAGTTGTTGTCACTATAGGTTAAATTATTGGCATGGTTAGACTTGATGAAGGGAGAGTCATAACTTGAGTAATTTTTGGAATGGGGTATGACTTGGCTAAACCAATTGTGGTTGTGAAAGTAATGAATTTATACCAGTGTTTAGGTGGGATTGGGTGGTTGGAGATGTGACATTTTAGACACTGTTTATAGTTGGGTTACTTGTCAAAGTGGTGATTTGGGTAACTATAGGGAAAATAGTGGAGGCAACTAAAACTGAGGTTGTCCTCATCAAATTGGTTGGCATACCATAGATTGGGTCACCCATAGAATTATGGGTTTGACTCATAGCAAGGTAGTGCTATAGGGCTACCACATTGCCATCAAGAAATTTAGCAAAATCTTGATCTCCCTCAGGCACAATGGGGATTTGGTTAGGGCTAGGAGTATGCTCTATATTTGAAGTATGTTCCATGATAGAATTGGAAGTAAGAGGGGAATGTGTAAGTGGTTGCTAGCTTGCATAATCAATAAGAATTTTGGCTTGACCTCATGTCAATACCATGCAAGAGGTGGTTTAGATAGTCTTACTACTCTATATTTGAAACAAAATAAAGAAAAACTAGGTTTGAGTGTAAGAAAATAGGTTATTTTAGCTTGTTGTTTTAAGCAAATAAAACTACACAATCACTGGCATCGGTAGGGATGATCGATATCGGTAGGAAAATATCATCAACATCAGTGGAACAACTGATGTCGATAGGTAAAGTCTATCAATACTGGTAGTGTTAATCGATGTCAGTCACTGTGAAATATTGGAAATGGAAAATTTGATGTTTTAAGAAATTAGAGGCTAAAAATAGGTAAAATATTGGATGTAAAAGGCCTGTGTAAGGAGAAATGACACTCAAAAAACCTAAGATAATAGGTTATACAATCTAAGCTTTATAAATAGTATTGCTTTTATGGATCAATAGAAAAACATCCTTACCAACTCAAAACTATAAAAAGTAATTAAAAAGGAGAAAAAGAACATGTAGCCAACAACTATTAAGTGCTAGAGATTAATTTTAGTCTCATGTTGGCTTATGCCTTAATAAGATAGTGAAAAGAGAATTTGGTTATCAAAGGTACTAGAAAATAATCTAGAGCTAGTTTTAGATTTGTTTTGGTTTTCAAGAGGGAATCTATGTTAGACTAGGTACATGGCTTGCTATAGGAGCTTGATCTCCACACTTCATGAACCTAGAGCTGAGCTATGTTGCTTAGCCAAAATATACCTTCTATCTAGATATTATACTCTACCATAGTATGGAGTGTATTCTCCCCTTGGTGGTGAAATCCAAGTAGCATAGTTGAGTAGGGTAAGATGATCCACTAGGTGATGAAATCCTAATGGACCTTTTCTTAGGTGAGTTTTGATGCTTGTTTATCTTAATGTGATTTGGTTTTATAACATAGGTGTACTATGATTTATTTAAAAAGTTTTTAATTACCTAGGTGAGTTAATATGCAACAAGCAAACTATGAAATGCAGTAAGTTTTAAACTCAAATCTAAAATGTTGAGATTGGAATGAAAATAAAGAGGAAATAGGAATAGAATATAAATTTCACTATCTTAATGTGGATGCTAGAAGAATTAAATAAGATATTTTCTTTTGTTTGTAAAAGAAAATGAAAATTTGTTTTTAGAGGCAAAGAGAAAAGAAAGACAATTTTAATTTTACTGCCTTTTAAATAGAGAAATAAAATATTGAATTTTCCATTTTTAAGAGAAAAGAGAAGGAAATAAGTTAAAGAAATTAAATTTCTCTATAATGTACCTATATGAATGTCTAAAACAAGAAATGAACCCAAGGAAAACTATAGGGTCTCACCGAGTGTGCCAGAAATGTTTCAGTAAATTTTGTCTATTTTGAATTTAAAGGAAAACAAAGAGAAGGATGGGGATAAGTGATTAGAATGAACCTAGATTTGGCTTGTGCACCATATCTAGACATTGTGAGAACTCCTCTTTGGCTAGTGAAGACTACCTATAGATAAGAAAAAATTACCACAAGATGTTTGTTAGCAGATAAATGAGTGGGCTGCTAAGCTATGTGCTTGTTCTAAGAAGTGCAAAACTTCCCTAGAGATGACAGTCCACATTTAAGAGACAAAATAATAATAATTAACTAAAAGAGAGATAAATAGAGAGTAAAAGAGAGATAATATTACCATTTTTATTTTTTAATAACTTGTAGGTAGCAGAGAGTGATAGGGTGCAAGTGAGATGCTTTATTAGTATTTTAGAAGTTGTCTGGGTAGGTTTTAAATAAGTTTGGGAAATTGACAGTCACTAATGTTGGTAAGTGTGTGACCATGTTGGTTAAGCTACTAAGATTGGTAGTGAGGTGACCGATGTCGATTATGCTACCAACATCGATAGGGGAAATAATTAATCAGGAAGTTATAGAGAGCTTTTTTGAGTCTGGGAAATGGTTTGGATCAGGTCAGAGAGGTTGAGAGAGTTAGGATAAGGAGTTTATGGCTTGGTTAAGTTTGGATATAGGTTTGGTATGCATGTAAGGGGGAACAAGTAAGGAATATTTTTAACTCCCTCATGGGGGTATGGTCATAAGTATGTAAAGTAGTGTAGGGTAGATATAAAGAAATAGAAGAATAAATATTTAAATGACCTATAGTATTAGTGATATACTTAGCTATGGAAAATAAGTACCAAGTTGATCATCCCTATCAAGAATTCCAAATATAAGTGCCTAAATAGAGAGAACAAGTGGATGTTATTGGTCCTCAAGAGCTTAGTTGCTAATGGTGATTGACTTACGTAGGGTGATTATAAGCCCAGATGTTAAAAATAGAATGTCAAGAGCCTAAATGAGAGTAAGAAATGATTTTCTTAATTTTTGATGACCTAAACTAGAGTTTGGAGATTAGCTTATATTATCGATGTTAGTGATCCCACTGATGTTATTAGGTATCCCACTGATGTCTACCATGGGTTGATCGATGTCGATGGCCCTAGAATAGGTAAACCTTTCTATTCTTGGCTTATTTTCTATTATTGTGCATGCCAAATGTGACACCCACTATAAAATGGTAAAAATAGGAGGTTGGAGAGGAAGTAGTGTTTAGGAATTTATTTTGGGAGGAATAAGTCTTAGGTAGTTAGGATAAGGAGACCAGGTCTTGAGGTGACTCATCAGAGGAGAATTAGTCATAGGGCAAGGTGTCCAGGTAAGGTGGCAAGAAGGGTTTTTAATTAACTTAATTAAGTTGTTTAAATTAATTAAATGTGTGAGGGGTAAAATTATGGGTTAGGGATATTAATTGTTATTATTAAAATGGGCTTAGATGGGTTTTTCATAGGGAGTTACGCACATATGTGTGATGTAATTTTGGTGTCTATAGGGCAAATAGACCCAACAGGCTTACCACACATTCATGTTATAGCTTTAGCTTCTATCTCAACCCAAGCACCTCTGTTTCATCCACCTCCAACAAATTGAACACCTACTACTATCAAAAATTAGGTTAGAGACATTATACAGGCAATAAAACAAGAGAGGCCTTAGGTGGTACTCTTTATACCATAAATTGGGATGAGATTTGATGCCACCATAAGCATGATGAAGAGGTTAGTGAGTAGGCAAGTTGAGCATCCCCATTCTAGCTTAGCTATGACCCATGAAAGTGAATATTACCTCTTCACTTTGACAAAGAAAAGGAATTTTGGCCCCAATGAGGTGGAGAAATATGTAGGGGACCATGTGTCTATATTCTAAGCCTAGATAAAATCCACAGTGGCTTTAATGAAAGGCATGTAGTAGGAGATGAAGAGACTAAGTGAATAGGCATTACCTAAAGTACTAAACAACATTATTATTTAGGTAATCAGTATAGTTATCAATGTATTCAACATATACAAATTCATAAAGAGGAGACAGGAAGATAGGACCCTACAATTTAATATGGTCATTAAATTTGACAAAAAACATACACTCTATGATTCTAGGTTATCAAACCTAGCTAGGGTTATAAGAAAAAACAAGTTTTAAGACCTCAAGGTGTTTCCACTTGAGGATATCATCCCATCATATACCATCTTGATGAACATGATAAGGATATTGAAGATATGGATGGATCATGTTAAGGATGCAACTGCATCTTTAGAAAAGATTGAGTTCAAGATTTCCCTCTTATTGAAGGATGCTATGGTCATTAGGGTGACCAAACCTGATAGCACATTCATGGATGATAAATAATTTAGGGCTCAAATAAAGATATTTATTACCAAGTTCTAGTAAGATATTTCCAAGGCTAAGATAGCTACTAAGGTAATGAATATTGTGGCATTTGTCAATCAAAGGCTAGAAAGAGCTAAGGCCATTGAAGAAGCATTGAGGCCTATGTTTGTACAACATGATAGGATAATTTAGGAAACACCCAATTTATTCTAGCCTATTATCCTAGACTTTGGTTAAATTGACCAATATTACCTAGACTACATAGAAGTTTAGATGAAAGAAGAAGTAGAAAATAAATAGAGGCAACAATAGTGGGCATCTCAGCAACCTCCCCTAAGACCTTAAGGAATATTCTAATTTATTTTGTAAATTTGAATTTATAATATTCCATTGTAGTATGTGGAATTTTAGCCACTTAGTGGTATTTGGGCATATTTGATGGGCACACATAAACTTTCATAGGTAATTTTTAAGCTTCTATATAAGGGTATTCCCCCTCATTGTAATAAAGAATAGTGTTATGGAACTAATATAAGAGAGATAAGAACTCGAGAGTTTGTTTTTATG
Source organism: Torreya grandis (assembly GCA_037957365.1). Classification (NCBI taxonomy): domain Eukaryota; kingdom Viridiplantae; phylum Streptophyta; class Pinopsida; order Cupressales; family Taxaceae; genus Torreya; species Torreya grandis. The sequence goes on from JARHVA010001840.1 coordinate 1,246,919, forward strand.
TTTTACTATGTAATTTTGTGATTTTTTCTTCTCACATTTTTAGATAACTAATGGCTTCTATTCTACTAACTAGTTTGGCAATAACATTCAATGTATACATCTGTTAGTTTGATTTTAATACTAGGCTAACAAATCTGCTAGTATGTGTGCCCTATTTTCATCTTATTTATAACTAAATGTGCTTATGTAATTTACTATGAATGAGTAAATTTTTTTTAACATATGCTTTTATTTATATGCATTTGCTTTCCTTTGAATCTTGAACTATGTTTATTTAGCTTTGATCAATACACTAGAGTTGGTGAATGTTAGTTTTATATGTTTTTGTCTTAGAAGTTAGAAGAAACATAACCTTTAATCATCTGAAGTAAAATTTATTTCTACCTTACCCTTCTTACCTCTATATCTACCCCATGAGTCACTTTATCTTAGCTCATTCTGTAAATATTCATTGTTTGTTTATATTTTGGGAAATAATTGGCAAAGATTAGAACAATTTCACCTCTATTTCTACCCCATGACTCACTTTAGCTTAGCTCATTTTATAAATATTCATTGTTTGTTTATATTTTGGGAAATAATTGGCAAAGAGTAGAACAATTTCACAAATATTAGCAAGAAATAAAGTGTCACTGTGTAACATCTATTGTCCCTATAGTAAGGTATGCTTGTATACTTCTAATTGGTGACCATATCTTTGTTATTGTGATATTTATAGTAGTAGTTGTTGTATAAACAACTCAAGCCCTGAGTCTTCTAGGACTTAAAAATGAGTTCATTACTTTCCTCCTAATCCCTAGTGACATAGGGAGCACACTAAGTGCATCAATAGTAGTTATCTTGAAACATATGAAATCCATAAAATACTATTGTATAAACTAACAAACATGATCATCAAATACAAAATATAAAAGTACATATAACTTCATAGCTAATCAATAATGTAAATTAAGCGACTTATAACTATCCCATAATTATCATATGGCATAAAAATTAATCAAATAGTAATAATAACCATGAAAATCCATAGATCAAAAGGTTATTTAGCTTAGAGATAAATCGAGATGTGACATTAGGTCTAGTAGTAAATGGGAGCCAAATACACCCAAGTGGTTTTTTATTTATTTTATCAAATCCTTTACATGTTAGATGTGTTTTTTTAAGGTTCTCTTTAGTGTATCCAAGTTGTTTTATTAAACAAAGAGAATTAACATTAATACTAGATCTTTCATCTACTAATACTTTTTGAATAAGTGTAACATTGATCACAATTTCAAAAAAGAGGGGTGGATTATCAACTCAAAAAATAATTTCATCATTATTCATATCTTCTTCAAGGAATTCTATGTATGGTTTAGAGGATGTGGAAATGGTTTTAATTATATGTACTTTTGTAAGTGGAGTATCTTTAAAATAAATTTCCAAATCATGTGATGGTGTTTCTTTTATATCTTGTAATTGTTGCATAAGGAATTTGTGGTGATATGGAGAAGTGAAAACTAATTCCATATGGTGAAATTTATAAGGCATTTAATAAAGTTATTCCAAAACATTCTAATTCAATTTATAGGATGAAGAACCAACACAATATTAATGAGATATATTGTTTTTCAAAAGAATAGGAGAACTAAGTTGTTGAAGTGTTTCCTCATTTAATTCGTAATATGTAGGTGCGATAGTTGCAATATCCTTAAGTAATTGTTCTTCGGTGGAAGTTTTCTTAGGTTTAGTGATAAGGTATTTATGATTAGGATTTTGTTTATAATTGAATTTTGTTACATTCACATATTGAGAATTGGTGTAATATTTATCATAATCAATATTAATTGCAAAAATATTATCATTAGAATTTTATATGTTAAGAGTAGAAAAAGTTTTTTGAGGTTTAGAAGATGTAGGCTTGGTAACCTATTTATTTTGAGAAGCTTTGACATAATCATGATGTTACAATTTGATCATAGCATTATGGTCAAATGTGTCTCCCAACATAAAAGAAACAACAAACTTGACAATTCCATGACATATTTCATGAGAATGGCCCACATCAGCATGAAATTAATAAAATTTATTAGCGTCATACCATATAGGTATGACATTATTATATGTTAAGGGTTTAGATGGAGATAATAACTACTTCATTTTTGGGACCATTAATGGTGGGTGGGAAGTGAGTTGATTATCTCATTTGACTATATCCTATTTTAATTGAGGAGTAGTACTTGTAATTGCATTAGTTAAGGTTTGGAAAGACTTCTTAATTGATCTATGACTTGGCTCAAATTGTTTCATAAGGAAATGTTATCTTTTGGCTTGATCAAATGCTTTATTTGTTTTTTGGGGGGATAAAGTTTGGACTTTATACTAAAGTGAAGTTGTTAAAGTAGTAATGAATAATTTAAAGATATCATATCATTAATGTTATGATCTAATTTATGAGTCAATGATTTCCATCATTTGATGAAATCATAGACTAATTATAAAATTGATTGCTTAGCATTGATAAAATGAATTAAAAAAATTTCCAAAAGGTCATTTTGTTGAAATTATTTGAAAAGAGCATTAACCAATTCTTCTAATTATGTGATCGAATGTTTTGGTAATTAATTATACCATTATAAAATGTGACCATAAATGTTATAATTAATAGTTTAGTGGTATCAAAGGTATTTATTTGGATCCATTCTTTATAGAGATTACCAAATGTTTTAATAAAATATGCAAGGTCTTTAGCTCCATCATATTTAATAGTTGGATAAATGTTTCCAATATCAATGGAAATAATGAAAAGAGCTAAAGGTTCATTTTGGATATTTTGTAGCATTTTATTATGTATAAGGGGTTGGGGGATAAGATTATCATTTGTATCTATAAGAGGGGGAGGAATAAAGCTTTGATTATTTTGAGGTTAAATGAGAGGAGGTTTATTAGTTATTTGTAATAAATTATGTTGCATTTACATCATTTGAGAAGTGTTAGCTATTTTCATAACATTCATTTCTTGGATAATTTGTGCAAAATTTTGAGTAGTGTCAACTTGTGTATTTTGATTATTAGTATTTGAAGGTGGGATATTAGGATTTTTAAGGGGAAGTATGTTAGTATTGGTAGGAGGAACAATCACATTATTAGGGGTAGAAATATTGCTTATTAAGGGATTCCCTGTAGGGTTATTCATCAAGCTTGTATCAATTACCCTAATAGTATAGTAAGGTAATTTGGATAAGATAGTAACTTGAGAAGTGTGAAATGGATCAAAACCATCTACTTTATCAGTTTGGGTAATTTTCACCATGTTGTAATCAATATATGAAGGATGTGAGTCAGTATACCAAGAGTGGTTATACTCTTGGGTAATGAAAGTAAGTAAAAAGGAATAACCCATGTATCATCTAAATGGGTTGAGGTTATCAATAAATATTTAGGTAGGTGATTTCATGATGTTTAAAAAAGGTAGGAGGAAATCTAAGAAAGTATAGATTGTATTTAAAGAATGAAAATTATGGAAATAAAATTAATTTGACTAGATACAGATCTAGGTTGACCAAATAATACACAATCAAATAAGGGAAACATAAGGCAAGAACATCCAGGTAGTATAGAATCAACCACGTCGACATAGTAGCATTTAATTCAATCTAAGATAGAACTAAATTAGCCAAAAAAGTATGTAGTTGGCCACATTGATGCATTATTATGAACAAAAAACTATAATAGCTCATAAAATACTTGGTTTATTTGGTCAACTTAGTTTTATAGGAAATAAATAGAATAACTTGTAAAATATTGGGTCAAGTTGGTTGACATAGACATGTAGGAAGATAAATAGAATAGCATGTAAAAGAATGGGTCAAATTGGTTGACTTAGTTGTAGGTAAGAAAAAAAATGGTTTGAATCTATATGATTTAGTCTTTAGTTTTAGAAAATGTAACTAAATACATAATCAACTAATTTAAGCTGGTCGATCTAATTATAACACATAATATAAATCTTATATCAACACTAGATAATACAAGTTTTAAATACAAAATATAATTGAAAATAGTAAAGATCAATAGCTATTTTTAGAAGCTAACTAAACAATTTCTCAAAAATAAGATCAAAAAGTTGTACTAAAGATTTTGATTAAAAGTGTCGGCTCACAAAGATACTTGTTTGTCCATTGGATAGTGTCAGTCCAATGTTTCAAAGAATTGACCATAGATAAAGTACCATTCCTAAATCCCACTAAACTTGGTTTCAAGGGTAATATGGAAGTAACTTCTCACTATTAAATACTAACTAATGCACCACACAAATAAATAGATGGTTGGATTTTTGAGGTTCAATAAAGAGGGAAATCTTAAGCATTTTCAAAATACCATGAGGTAAGGGGAAACTAAAGACCATGCCTAGCTCTATAATATGGCTATGAGTATTGGGTAAATACCCTCATGCCATGATATCTATAAACTATATATAAGGACAGAGCATCATGTAACCCTTCATGATAGTAGTTAAGTGGTTTGAAAACTACCATCACATAGTTTCTAATTGAAATTAAATAATATGAAAATTAAAGGAAAAAATCAAAGATTTGAAAGCTATTTTAAAATTTTTGGAATGTAAATAAATAGGTAGCCTACTAAAAATTAAGGTGAGTATAATTACTATCCATGTAGGTTAATTCCCATTGCTTGTACTAAAAATAAAATAAACAAAACAAAATCAAGTCGGTCAACCTAGTTATACAAATAGAACAGAGTAGAGTCAAGTTGGTCGACACAATCTATCAAAGTATAGTTTAAAAGAAACACAATCAAGTTGGTCAACTAAGTTTCATGAAAAAATTAGATATATAATTAAGTTGATCTGGTTGACTTAGTTGACTATAAAACTATAATTTTATAAAACTAAAAAACTAGGAAAATCAATACTAAAATTTGAATTTTGAAATATAATAAGAAATGAAACTAATTTAAAATTTTGATAAAGATTAATTACTAAGATGTTTATAATGAACCTAGCATTGTAAACTAAGTTGACTAGGTTGTTTTAGTAATTTGTCTGAAGTTGTTGGGTTATTGTTTTAAGTTGTGTTATCTAGAAATAGTTTTAAACCTAAAAATGGAAATACAAGATATTTAAATAGAGTTGATCTCGTCATTTAAGTATAAATAAAATTGATAAATGATAAAACCAAATAAAACTATGTTGAGTAATTTGACCTAGTAGATAGAATAAAATGTATAAAAATAAAGGAACTGATCCAACTAATTTAGTTAGATGATGAAAAATAAGAAAATAAACTATATTGATAGGCTCAATCTAGTTTCTTCTAATTTTGTAAATTTGTGCACAAAGAGCCAACAAAATTGATAGGGTCACCTTAGTTTTAAAACCTATGAAAAAATGGCCTAACTAGGTCGATTGGGTTGATGAATTTTTTTAAACCTACATATAGAATTAAATGAATCCAATAGGGTCAATTGAGTATAAAAATTAGGACACAAAATATCAAAATTTTGAGTTGACAGAGTTGATGGAGTATGAAAACTTATGCATAGAATGTTAAACTAGGTCAATATGGTCGACCCAATTGTCTATAAATAAAATTCAAAAATTTTCAAGGGTTTGATTCATGTCAAGTTCACCAGAATGGATACAAGCAAAACTAGATAGTTCTATAACTTATCATACTTAATAATCTTTAAGATCGAAGAAGGTAATAAACTAACAAGTACACTTGGGGATACATTTAAATCAGGTTCATGACCAATAATGGATCTACTAAATCTACACTAAGGGATATCTTATCACAATGTGTTAAAGGTTAGGTTTCCAAGGCCTCTAATAAAATTCCATCTTGTGATAACCTTAACTAAGTTTCTATGTTTGTAAATAATATTCAGCAAAATAATCTACTAAACAACCATTCAATCCAATCTAGTAAATGTATGTGCAAGCTAATTTAGTTTTCACCAAATATTGTGTCATAAATGGGGAAGATGATAAACATGCAAATACATATCTATCTATAACATATATAATATCTAAGCAAGGAGAGATGCAAATCAATATATAATAACTCTACAACATCTACTTACCAAAATATGAAGGGCTTAGGAATATACTTACCTTTATTGAAGTGAACCCATCGTGCCTCAATATCTCCCTTACAAAATGGTGTTTTACATGAGGTTTTTGTGGTCTTGTAAGGATATCAAGGATAAATCATCTCTAGGCTACAAGAACTCTCTTATACATTCAAGATTTACACAAGACAAGTGTTACTCCTTCAAGGGAAAAATCCTAAGCAATGAAACCCCCTATTGATTGTATAAACATACTTTTGATTAGTAATGATGTGCATTTGATTCATCCTATATTATAAATTAAATTAAAAAGGGTATATATCCATGGATTGACCCTAAACCCTCCCAAAAATTAAGCCAATGGAGTCAGCTCAATTGACCTCAATAAGAAAGAAATAGAGTCGTTAAGTCTTGAACTATGTCAACTTAGGCTGACATAGCTCTATAATGTGTCTTAAATCTTAGAATGGGTTTGACCTAGTTGAACTAGTAGGATCCATGGTAAAAAGGTTTTTTTTCCAAATTAGGGGCTATTTTGGGTAGTAAGTTACTTAGGAAAGTGTATAATTGGGGTACTAAATTTATACCAACCCCTTTCCTAGTGTACCATTTAATTCATGCACTTAGATAGATTAGGATTCGATAGGTTCCTACAAGAGAGACAGCATCAGTAATTGATACAGTTTTTAAAATATTTTGTGTATACAAAATGGAAAATCAAATGTCACATAATGCAAGCTCCACACATAATGGACAATCAAATATCACACAAGGCAAGAGCCACAGATAATGGACAATCAAGTTTCACATAAGGTAAGAGCTACACAAAAATAAAGGGCATAAAATGATAAATTCAAGCAAGAAAAAGTCACCAAATAAGGGAAGGTCCCAACTTAAGAGTCATATAATGAAAACTCAATCAATAAAAATTAAAAAGAGAAGGAAAGGGAAAAATAAATAGCTATACATTGATGTAATCATTCAAACAATTTCATATATTAAGGCAAGATCTTAACAAATGATAATCAATGACTAGGCTATAATATATGAAGTAGCAACAATGAAGCATATAACAAGTCAAACTAGTTTACACCATCAATTTATGTCAAATTCAGAGCATATAAAATATCATATCCATGAAATATATCACTATAAATAATATGATAAATATCAAGGCCTATGTAAACAATCAATGTAACTAAACATAATAGATGGAAAGTTCATATAAAGATATAACTTGTAATAATGTGACCAATGGAATGAGATGTGCCAATATTGGCATGGTGTTTGGGTATAGGAGTGTCTTACATCTATGTATCCTTATATCATGTAAAACATATATATATATATATATATATATATATATATACACATATACATATATAGTATCTCACTCATATATGCCATGAAATGCATGTGCTTATGAAAAAGGTTATTTAATCTACCAAACATGTGATAAATAGTATAAAAGAATGTAGTGACTAGCAAACATGAAATTTTTAGGTCTTGATTTTTTATTTTTTTATAATATTTTAAAAAAATAATAAGTATTTTTATTATTTAAAATTTTTAACAACTATCCTATCAAATGGGTAGTCATATGTAAGTCTTGTATCAAACATATGAATGGTCACCTGGCATGAGCAAGTAGTATTGTATGTACTTGTATTTGAATCTGAGAAATAATCTCATGTTGTAATGTATCTATCATCATCATCATCATAAATCATGAGATCATGTGTCTAATGATTAATTATATGAAATGATATATCCAATGTAATTCATTGTATAGAATGAGAAACATGTGCTTATACTCATTATAGAACACATCAAACTATATGTACCACTAGTTTGGGATATGTAGTAAATGATGGTTGATGTGAGTCTTGAAAAAACCTATTAAATTTAATTGAACCACAAATTATCTATTAAATTAAACTACATTCCTTTGAACTATTTACATACAATAAACCTAATTAGGTTTAATAATTGACTATGGTAGTGGTGGGGGTGGGGGAGGAAATGCCTCTAATTGAATAAGATACTCATATGGAATACCTATAATTATATCCACCTAGTTTTAATGTATATACTTCACACATATGTGTACTAAATATGGTACTTTATGGATTTTATGCATCTAAGGGCATCCTAACAAAATTTAAATGCCTCTATACTCGGTAAAACTAAAAATTGAGTAAAAAATAGTTCATGGCTCATCTTATGTGGTAATATAATATTCCCAAGAGTGTTATATCTCTTCCTATCAAATCATGTAACTATCTTGGTTTTATCCGTGAAATCCGCATGTGTATATCCAAGTCTAGTAAGGAGTGGCATTGTAAAAAAGTTTCCATTTTATCTATTATCTCCCATGACACTATGTATAGGCTATGAATCAATGTATATACATATAAATAAGTATTTTAAACTATAATCTTCTTCCAAAATATCACTATCATCAAATGTATCAATGTGATTGTAAGTGTTCTAATAATACCATATAATGGATGGCCATATTAATAAGGAGAAGGTTGTGCATTGTAAGTCATATGCATCTCAATATTAGTCTTAGTTTTCATTACCACGTGGTTGAAAAATTGATCATAAAATATCTTCAACTTTATATTATAATTAATTTTTTGTTCTAAATCAATCATATTTGTGTTAAGTTAAATAATTTTATCATCATTTAGATCTTAATGTTTAGCCCAAAATATCTATTTCATAAATCCTTCTGCATCTATGGTAATTAAAATATGCATTATTATCATGTCCCTTAGGTAGAGGCATAATCATATCAACCTCATTTGGTGAAGGGAGAGACATAAGGTTACTTTCAAATAACTTCTTTAATATTTTATGAGAAGGTTCATGTAATGGGTAAAACCTCCTCCTTGGTTGAATGGATAAAACAAGGAAATTAGTAGGATATGACACTACATTGTATATTATTTTTTCCTCATTATTAATATCATTCACTTTGACCTTGTAACTTGGTTTGATTTGACACTTTTAATTTGAATTAGTTATAGCATTCTCCATATACTTTAGCTTATTCAAAGATGTGAGTTTAAATTCTTTATGTCTAACTGTATAGCATAACTCATAAAAGGATTTGAATCTCTTGAACATAATAGACTCATGGAGAGGGGAAATAAAAAATTTATTTAATATCTTGTAACTCGTTATTATCCATGTGATTTTTAATCTTATTAAGCATAATCTTGTATTTAAACACATAATCATTGGATCCTTGCTTAAGTTTTTTAATTTGTGCATAAGATAATTTGTCACTGATATTGATCAAAAAATATGCTATAAAATGATTGTCCAAAGAATTAAATTTTTTAACTAATTGAAATGAGATGTCATAGAACCAATGTAATGAATATTACTCAATATTTATGGAAATAACTTAGTCAAAAAAAAATAGAGTTATAGTTAAAACATGTTATGTGAAAGGGTCTTAAGTGTTGCTTTGGTTCACCTTTACCATCGTGTAATGTATGCTTGAGAAATATGAAAACTATAGGTAATGTATATTCTTAAATATTTAGGATGAATGGATTATTAATAAAATCATGATGATCATGAGAATAAATCAATCTAGAAGCACTCTAATCTGACTGTAACACCTTAACCTACAGATCTATAACACTTGATATGAAAGATTATGAAGTAGGCATAGATGGTTATGTCACATGATTATTGATCATAGGATGTAGATAATTTGGTTATGTAGGCATATAAGTATGAGGGAAAAATTTTGTTTCCCACACACCTTGGGTTGGTTTCATTTGTGTGAACATAGGTGTAGACATAAGAATAGTTATATTGGTAGTGGTATTAGTCTTAACACCTATTATAGGATCAATAACTCAAATATTGATGGATATTATTCAATGGATCATGTTTTTATTTAAGAGTGTTGACTTTATATTTTTTATTTTTCATTTCATATATATTTTTATGTAGCAATGCATCAAGAAATTGTATGTTCATATGGAGATACTAAGTTAATTGTGTTATGTCTATGTCATCAAATATACCCTCCACAATATATACTTCTTCTTTATGGGTATTTTTTATATATTATTCATAAAATTCCATCAATAGTATGCATTTTATTAGTTGGGATGATTAAATTAATACAAGTTATATATTTATAATGATTGATATTAGTATGATTACACAAATATTTAACCCATAGAATTGTATGATTGTTACAAATAATTCATATTTAAAGAAAATATAAAATGATGATAAGCATAGATTGAGTTAAAGAAAAAAAACTTATGTATATTAATTATAGCAATGAATAATTTTTGAACAAGGAAAAATCAAGTATCAAGTATCAAGTATAATAATTAGATTAATGTGCATAAATCTAAAACCTTGGAAATAAATATGAAACCCTAAGGTAAAATTAGGGTTTTATTATGTTCTTAGATAAATAACGGGTTCACCAATATGTTTTACCTTATTTTTTATTAATTTAATCTAAAAATATATAAATTTTGAACTATTCAAATTGTACAATATATGACAATAAAACACAAATTTAAATACTAAATCAAAGTATGGTTGAACAATCACAACTTCATATAAATGGAAATGACCTAAGGGATTTAAATACTTAATTTTATTTAATTGTATATAGGTATGAGATAGAATGCATATGACTAAAAAGACTATAAAATGAATCTAGATCCACTTGAATTAGGAAATTAAGTATCTATATTTATTGGATGAATTTATTAGCCTTTGTAAACCTTATCCTAACATAGGCATCTGATTCTGTCAAATTCCTCCTATCAAGTTATGCCTCATTATTTTGGCACATGACATTCTATTTATTTTTAATCCATCATTAAATGTGATATCAAATGATCATCATGTGCCTAAATCCAAAAAAATATGTCTCCACTTCAAATCCCTATTGTCACTTTTGATACTAGGTTAACCTATAAAATGGGGAAGAAAGGTGGGTTGAGTTGACCTTAAATTCTACTTAATAAATGGTTGAGTGATACCTATATATAATACTTCAAGGAGGAAAATAAAAGAACACGTAGTTCTCTAATTTAGGTTTATGTGTGAAATGGTGCTCCTTTTATGAATGTAACTTGTAATCTAACTTTTGATGCTTGACAATGAAAAACTTGGCTTGGCTTAGGTGTTTCAAACTTAGCTAGGGCATCCTCCTTATGATTGATTTATTATTTGATAATTTTATGGAATTCCCCCTCAATATAAAATTGTGTATAGATGTATTCTTAATGAGTGTTAGGTATGGAAATAGACTTAGGCTTGAATTATATAAATAGTTAACCTTTTGGGTAAATTCTCATGCCACCAACATGTTAAATGTATGCACTGACCAATAAAGATAATTTAGATTTGATAAATTATTGTTACTTAAAATGAGGAAAAGTTTCTCATATTTGGATAGCTTCATAAATTTTAAGTGTTATAAGGCCCAACAGACTCATTTGAAAGGTAGGAATGTTGTTCTAATAATTTGGACACAATCTGAGTATGATTTTAAGTAGGTTAGACACACACTAGCGAATTCATATAGGTGACTAATAAAAAATTAATAAGCTCAGGCATATATAATGTAATTAGATAGGGAAAATGGGTGCTTAAAATCCATATGTGTATGCATAATTTTTCTGAAACATTAATATTTTTGGAATTAATTTAGTGGCCCACATTATTCCATAGTGTAAATAATAAATGTTATATTTATTATTTAATTAAAAAAAGTATTTAAAACTTATGTTGTGTGAATAATAAAACTTATAATTATTATTTACATGATTAGTTGAAAAGGTGGATTGGTTGGTTACAACTATTCACACCCATTACAAAGGCATTTTTACCTTTGTAAGATATATCATTGTGTTTTGAATTATTCACATGGAAGTGTCTTCGAGCATTTTTAGAAATGGTTATGTAGAGAGGATAAGTTAGGTGAAAAGGATGTTATTAGGTTTAAATTTTTTCTCATATGATGGATTATGCTTCTCTATGTGTTTTTTACCTGCATAGGTTTTCCCACATAAATCTCATGCAATGTGTTGTGTAGTATATTTCTTCACTATCTATTTTTTATTTTTATTTATGCATTATTTTAGTTCTCAAATTATTTTAATAAACCAATCATTCATATTAAACAATGTATTATAATTTGTTTGGCTCTTCTAACATGGTACCAAAGCCATTTTTTTGTCATGTTTGGAAGTTGTTGGCACACTTAATATTATGTTTTTAGGTATTTAAAATTTAAATATATAAATATATATATATAATCCTATTCTAAATATATGGTATAAATAGATGATATAATATCATTTAAAAACATATAATTATACTAAAATTATATATATATATATATAGTTGTAGTCATATAAAATGTGAAAATTGGTAACTTGAGTGTGGCTAATGACACCAAACCCATAGGTCCCTCTTGATTTCTCTCTTGAACCTTATAGGTTTCTTTTCACTGCTTCCTAGTCATCCATAGCCTTTTGTACCTGATCCCAACTATACTAGACAACATTTTCCATGATAAATCCATCCCCCTAGGTCTTGTACCCTTAGGATAATAACACCCAACTTGGACTATAGTGTTGGGCCCTCTAGTGTCCATTTTTAACACTCTTATCCAAGTGTATTTTTACCTCCAATCGTTAGATTCTTCTAGTTCATATCCCCTTCTTTTAACCTAATGTGAGCACATTCAACCCATGACCAATACATCCCTATAAAAGCCCATTCAAAGGTAATTTAGAAGGGTTTAGTAATTATTAAAAAGAAAAAAAGAATACAAGCAAAACCACTAAGGAAATCCTCCCTATTCTTTACATATAACCATCCAATACCACTACAATCTTATTCAAATCCTTACACCAGTCCCTATCCACCTCAAACATACCTAGTTTTATCATTTTGCATCTTCATACACATAATTGCATAAATCACATCAAGTGGGAGAACTACATATGGCTTGATCCCTCATCAAAGTATTGGTATGTAGGCAGTGTGACCACATAAGGAGTGTGGATATATGTTTAGTACATCTTACACAAAATAACCCCCCTCTTTCCCAAAGTTTACCAAAGCATAATGGAGTATAGGGTTTGAAGACAAAATCAGATCTATAGGGAGTTTTGTAGACATCCAACAGTCAAAATTTCATAGATAGGCTCACATAGACATAGCGAGCAAAACCCTAAAAGTTTATGTCTCCTAGATAATAGAAAAAAAGAGGACTATAGCACTAGACCCCAGGGTGTTTTATTTCAACACTCCTATCCAATCAATAAATGAAGGTTAGATCCTAATTTGTGATAGTGTCCCAGTCCTGCATAGTGAATTTTAGACCCTATAATAGTTGTCTCGGTCAGTTTCTAACTAAGTCTTATTTTCTTTACATTATTACTATTTTTAGAAAAGTTTAAATTATAGTCAAATTATATAAATTGGTAGCTTAATTATTGCATATTTATTTATTGATTTCCTATTCTAGAACTTTAACTAAATTAGGAATAATACACCAATATTATCAAAACTATTAAAGCATTTGGTGAACCCGACTTACTTTGTTTACATATAAAAACCCTATAAACCCTAGGGTAAATTTCCTACTAATTTTTCCTATATTTTTTTATTTTTTACTTGTATAATAAAATCAAAAATTAGCAATAAATTTTAAAATTTTGTATTAATTTGAAAATAATTTTCTTTCAAACCCTAGTTGCCCTAACTAGGTCCTAGTATTTTTCCTATATTTTCCTAATTTTTTACCTACATAATAAAATCATAAATTAGCATTAAATTTTAAATTTTCATATTAATTTTAAAATAATTTTCTTTCAAACCCTAGTTTCCCATAGTAGGTCTCAATATTTTTCCCAATATTTTTCCTATTTATCTAAAAAAAAATTCTTGCATATTTAAATCAAAATTTTGCATCAACTTTTAAAATTTCTTAGTAATTTTTTAAAATGGTTTCATTCAAAACCCTAGTTACATGTACTTACTCATATTCACTTCTTGAGGTATCACATTAAATGTTTGTGACCTCTATATCTTTTTCATGTATATTCCAATTCATTGTTTAGATTACATTTGTTTAATATTTTATTTCATTATTCAAGTTATTTTCCTTGTGCCACCTAAGCTCTTTGCATCTCTTCTTTCAAGATGAATTACAAGATTTAGTGGTAACCCTCCTAAATTTACCCATATTTCTTCAAACTAACCATATACCATGGATAAATAATCATCTCATGTTCCAATTATAAATCATACACATCGAAATTACACCAATTTTAATGAGGATAATTTTGAGGATGAGCAATATGAGAATAATAATGATAATATAAACACCAATGTTCAAGATCCACAATATCAGACTCATGATCAACTTCCACCAATTATTGATAATAAATTTATCCTTAATAAATATTTGATCTTACAAACTTTTTGAGAAAGACTCAGGGACCATCCCTAAGATCATACTCTTATTTTACAATCTATCATAGAAATCAAAAAGGCTAAACAAGTTGAGTCATCCATTCCTTCAGAGAAACCATTTGTAAATGACACTATGGGGGCAACTATATCTCAACAATCCCCTATAGCAACCCAACCTACCTCTATGCCACCAACTATAGCTAGTACATCTTTGTCTCCTGATGTGGCATCCCTTGTGCAAAGATAATATCTCTTTAATCCAAGGTGATGCATCTTGAGAAAGGTACGTCTAGACCTACATATTTTTTGGATTCTCTTTTTCTACTATATACACCATTGGCACATCATATTCCTTCTACGCCCTTGTCACAAGGTTTTTTTCAACCCAAGATTACTCTATATGATGGAAAGGGTGATCTAGAGACATATTTGAGAGCCTTTCATGTAGCCTGCTTGGACTATGTTACAAATGACTAGCTACTAACCAAGTTATTTTCATGAATTCTAAAGTATTATACTCTATAATGGTTTTATAGTCTACTAAATTAGTCATTAAAAACATTCAATCCATTAGCTGACATGTTCCTAACTCATTTCAGCATTAACATTGGTGATAAGGTTTCATATGATCATGTTACACAATAAAAAAAAAGGTTAAGTGAGCATCTCACAAATTATGTTCTTCAATATAAGACTATCTTGGCTAAGATGACTAGCCCCATGGTCGATCAAGAGTTATAAGATCTCTTCAAATAGAGTCTCCTACCAGCTTTGCATGAGTCAATAATGTTCAAAAGTTTATCTTCCTTCATTGAATTGTGTCATATACTAAAGGAAAGGGAAGTCAAACTAATTTTAATGGGCAAACTCAAGTACATAAGTATATGAGAAACAATAAACAAGAGTAACATCAAAGTCCCTTACAAAGTCAAGGTTAATAATAGCAAGAGTCAAAATCAACCTATAGTCAATGTGGCTTCAGAGCCACCTTAGCATGTGGTTTTATCAGCACCTTCTTGGCAAACCTTTACTAATCTACCAATTCCTCCAGCTAAAGTTTTATAGCAGTTATTTTATTGTAATATCATATCTCTCCCTCTTATTTGGGAATTTGATCCAACAAAGCCTCTTCCTTGGGGATATGATCAGCATGCATTTTGTGAATTTCATAGGGCACCTTGCCATACAATATATAGATGCATTAGTTTGAGACACAAGATACATGACTTGATAGACGGCAATGTTTTTTATCTTGGCACTTCAATTAAACCTCCTCAAGCAAAGCAAAAATAGGATAAATCTTTGAAAATCTTCTCAAATCTTTTTTTATAACATTCTAAACAAGAGACAGGGGATCATCAGGTGTTCACCATATATACCATACACATCCCCCACTAGATACATATAGGGAACCCTCAATTGAGTTACATCCTTTGAGAAACTGATTGGTGTATATAATTTTAGAGATTTAGCTAAACCTTCCATCTCCTTCTTAGAGTAGGAGATAGTCAAGGATGATTCATATTATCATGCACTCTTTATCAGAGCTTACATTCACAATCATCCTATTCATAGTGTTCTCATGGACAATAGATCTAGTGTGAACATGTGCACTATGACACTACTGAAGCATTTGGGATATTTTGAGTAAGATATTACCCTAATGGACATAGTTATTAGTAGATTTAATGGGCACATATAGAGTTCATTGGGTGATATTATACTTCTTTTATAGGTTGGTCCAACACATGTGGACACACCATTCACTATTGTTCTTAGTGTAGGAAGTTTTGATATGTTACTTAGTTGACCATGGATTTAGAAACTTCAAGTAGTACCTTCTATAGTTCACAGATGTATGAAATTCATTCATGTTAATTAGGTTGTTACAGTTGGTGGAGTTCCATATGAATTACCACTCCCCACTTTAGAGCCATCTTCTACTTTGTAGTCACCAATTTTAGTTTGTCCACTAGTTTTAGTTCTTCCTCCAATTTAGATTTAGACACAGTTGAGGCCTCCATTTCTAGCGTAGAGAGTTCATACACTACCATAAAGGTGTCCTTCAAATCAACCATAGTTTTAGGATTCTAGACAGCATCTAGCTACAATGTTCACACTTAGAGCAATATCATTGAGGTCTCATGCATCTACTCAAAGATCACATGTTTAGAGAGATTCTCCTACTACCAAATGAGTCCCTAAGATCCATATAGTTGCATCCACTTCTCAGAGTTACAAGGGAACCCCATAGTTGGTTTACACTACAAATATTTTAGAGTAGTTACAGCATACACAATTTTTAGAGCCACAATCTCAACCATTCCATCATGCTTCATGATCATGCACGATCCCTCTCTTTGATATAGGGCACCATGATAGGGAGTCTCCCATGAAACTCATCAAATAGTATCATGCCTTCCCAACTTACTTGTATATAGCTTATTTTAAAATTGTTGTACATAATTTCCTTATGATTGATTATACATAGATTTAAATATTTAAAAACACAAAAACATTCAAATATATCAAAAATACCAAAAACATTCAAATATCTCAAAACACCAAATATATTCAAATATGTCAAAATACCAAAAACATTCAAAATATTTGAAAACATCAAAAACATTCAAAAATTCAAAAACATTTTGATTGTATGCATTATCCATGCTTTACATTTATACTCTATGCTAGACTTACATTTGATGTTCTATGTTGTTTTTTATCAATTTATCTACATTACCATGCTTCACTTGATCTTCTTTAAGTGTGTGCAGTGACATCTAGATCCTTGATTTCTTTATTCTACCCATTTAGTGGGCATCCTACTTCTACATTAGAGACACACATCAATATACATACCCCTTGGGGGCATCTTATACATGACTACCACATCTAGGTTATGTCATTATTACACCACACACTCTATTTATCATGTTAATGTACATTATTTACTAGCTTACATAGATTACTATATCGACATCTCACTAGTATATAACACTTATGTGTTTCTTAGCATATACCTAGTCTTGTACTAACATGTCTTGCATACTTTCACTTCTTGTTTTGATTAGTTATATTTTATTATATTTACAGTATTACATGACTTCCTTTCTTATTTTTCATAGCTAGATGTGATTGCATTTCTCAATTCCTATTTTTTATCTTATATGTGCCTTAGGACATTTACCAATATCCTTTGTTTTTATTCTTGTGTGTGCCTTAAGACATTTACCAATGTCCTTTGTTTTTAATATTATATGTGCTTATGGCCCTTGTGCCAAACTTGCTTGTTTTCAATTATATGTGTATGTAGTATTTGAATATTCTTTGTATGCTTTTTTTCTAATTTGAATGGCATGTGCCCATGTCCCTTGTTTGCTTGGCCCCTTAGCCATTCTTTTATGCTTCTTGCTTATTAATTTGTGTGCTTGTTTTCTTGTTTGCTTGTAATTTTTTTCAATCTCATGATCCACATCATGTATTATCTTGATTTCTTAGATGTCATGATGGACATCATGATGCATCCCTTCATGACAACTAACAAATAATAAGTAACTAGACTTTCTATTCCAATTCAGTACATTGCATATGCTATTACATTGTTATTTCTATCTAGGCACACCCCTGTTGATCTAATAATCTCTCATTACAAACCATGATATATCTTTGGCTATCTTGTCGATTATCACTGCTATATCATGTATCTTTATAGAATAACACACTTACAAGGTTATTTTCTTCTAAGGTTAGTCATTATAGGGTCTTCATTTTTACGCTTAAAATAAGGGGAAACCAACAAGGTTTTTCTCATAGAGATCAAAGCTCTTACCAGTCAAAAATTAGCATTTAGAACACCCAAAATAGCAAAAAGACTTCAAACCAAGTAAACTAAACTAGGTAGATAGTGACAATTTTAAAAAAATCATCATATTTAACCCAAGACAATAGTGCCAAGATTCGAATATAGTGTTAGACACTTTAGTGTCCACTTTTGATGCTCCTATCCAAATAGAAAAAAAATTGGGATTTCTAGAAGTAGGTAAAAAAGTAATTTCAACTACAATTTTGCACATTTAGACTAGTTTAGAATCAGTAGTTTTTAGTACACTTTTGCTCAAAGAATATAATTATAGGGGGCATCATGAACAACATGATGGCTCTCACTTCTAATTTTAAATATGGTAGTTGGTATAACTTCCAAATAAAAATCCATGTTTTGGACACCAATGATTGGGGGTAATGTGTGTGACACATTTATCTTCTTTTCTTTTTGAGTTTAGAACATTCCCTAAGCATTCTTAGTAGTTGTGTGCCTTATTCCATCTACAAGTAGTTGGCATTATTTTGGAGTGGATTTCATATAATCCTAGCCTCCACATTTTAAAAATGGCTTTCATATAAGCCTAGTGCCTAGTTTTAGAGTGGCTTTCACACAATCCTAATCTCTGCCCTTTTGAAATGGCCAAGAGTGGCCTAGTTTCTAGCATATATTTTGTTATCCATGCCAACATTGTTAGATTATAGTACATTCATGGAATTCAAGAGCCATCTCATAAGACACAACATTTCATACTAGTATCAGTTTATAGCTTCACTTTATGAGGCAATGATGGAGTCAAAGTTCTAGCTAGCCTTTGCACTCTTGAGCCACTTCTAGGGAATTGAGCACTTAGCTCTGTTTGCAATATTACTCTTGGTATAACATCATCTATCATCACTTAGCATCACAATACGTTTTATATTGGTTCATGTACCTAGTGATATGTATTCATTCCTTTCTCTTTCTCTCTCTCTCTTACCCATCTTTGTACATTCTTATTTTAGATATAGTGTATCTAGTAATAACTGGTCTACTCTTTGATTTCTTTCACATATTTACACTTCACAACATGTTCTCTCTATGCACATCTAGCATTAAATGGCTTTATGAGCCTCATACTTGTAGGTAGGTTTAGGCACACTTTGTATTTTTATTTTATCTTAGTATTTCACTTTTTTGCACCACTAGAATAAAGGAGGGGCAAATGTAGTGATATAAAATGTGAAAATTGGTAACTTGAGTATGGTTAATGACACCCAACCCATAGGTCCCTCTTAATTGCTCTCCTGACCCTCATATATTTCTTTTCATTGATTCCCAATCATCCATAGCCTTTTATATCTGATCTTAGTTGAGTCAGATAGCATTTCTCATGATAAATCCATCCCTTGAAGTTTTGTACCCTTAGGACAATAGCTCCCAAATTGGACTATAGCACTAGGCCCTCTAGTTTCTATTTTTATCACTCTTGTCCAAGTGTAATTTTCCCTTTAATAGTTAGTTTATTCTAGTTCCTATCCATCTTCTTGTCAACTTAATGTGAGCACATTCAACCCATGACCAATAGATCCTTATAAAATCCCATTCAAAGGTCATTTATAAGGGGTTGGAAATTATTACAAAGTAAGCGAGAATACAAGCAAAACCACTAAGTAAATCTTCCCTATTCTTTGCATACAACCAACCAATACTACAACAAGCTTATTCAAATCCATACACCAATCCCTAGCCACCTCAAGCACACCCATTTTTAGAATTTTGCATCTTCATACACATAATTTCACAAAACACATCAAGTGGGAGAACTACATATGGCTTGATCTCTCTTTGAAGTATTTATATGTAGGTTGTGTGCCCATATAGGGGGTTTAGATACATGTTTAGTACATCTTACACACACTAACTCCCTTCCTTTCATAAAGTTTGCTAAAGCATAAGGATTCTAGGTTTTGAAGACAAAATTAACTCTATAGGGAGTTCTATAGATATCCAATAGTCAAAATTTCATAGGTAGGCTCACATGGACATAGTGAACAAAACCCAAAAAGCTTAGGTCTCTTAGACAATAGTGGCAAAAGAGAATTATAGCACCAGACCCTAGGGTGTCCTATTTTAATGCTTCTATCTAATAAATAAACAAAGGCTAGATCCTAATTTGTGATAGTGTCTTAGTCCTACATAGTGAATTTTAGACCCTATAATAGCCATCTCAGTCAGTTTCTAGGTAAGTCTTACTTTATTTAAATTATTACTATTTTTATAAAGGTTCAAATTACAGTCAAATTATACAAATTAGTAGCTTAATTATTGCATATTTATTTACGAATTTTATTACTCCAGACCCTTAATTAAATTAGGAATAATACACAAATATTCCTAAAATTGTTAAATCAATAGCATATAATTATATAATAGTGTGAACTACACAATTATTAGGGGGTTAGTGATGTTAGTATGTAATCAAAATTAAATACACATTACCTAAATCCTAAGTGTGTATCTTCAGATTGGGAAAGGTCAAGAAGGTGATAAATAAACTAAATGGAAGACAATTCAAATAATTATACCTTCCCTTTTGGATTTCTTTCTCTTTCCATAATTCAATTTTGGATGAGCCCATATGTAGAGGAAAGTTTCAATGGTGGACGTGTGTAGTTAAGGTAACATTTCCCCTTGCTAAATGGATAATTGATTGGATAACTAATGTTTTTGATATATGAAAGGCTCTCCAAAATAGTAGAGATACACTATATTATCAAGACTTATTTGCATAAAGAGAAATCCCTCCAATTTATAGACTTGGATGATGAATTTGGATCATTGGATCAAGATGAAAATCAATGGATGAGGATCAGCCCTCTATCCTCATAATTGAGGGAGATGGATTGTGTAAGAAGGAGAGATAGAGTATGGAAGAAAATATTGAGTGTGGAAGGTTATGTAATAAATTTTCATAAACCTTACTTATACACCATCTAATTCTATTAAATTACCTTGGGAAAGAGGAAGATTTAATGGATTTTTAATTGGCAAGTTGTTTTGTGATGAAGACATTAGGAATTTATTAATTTAAAAAATAAGAATTTCCAAAAGCTATGGAATTTTCTATTAGAATAAGATTAAACTAATTAACAAAGGTTAATTAGCAATGGCAAGTGATGTGAATTAGATGTGATAAGAGAAGAAAAGATTAATTAATCAAGGGGGGATAGTGATAGACTAGAAACATTAGTGCAAATATAAAAAATGATTGGATGAATTAGGATGATGTTAGTAGATAGTTAAAATTGACAAAAAGTGTCTGATTTTAGGTGTCTAAAATATATATATTATATATTCATATATATAATATACAAATATATAATTCATATATTATAAAATATATTTTTTTATATGTACTAAAAAAATTAAATGGGTAGGGTTTGGCCCAAGCCAAACCCCATTATCATTTTAAAAAATTAGGACATAGGACATAATAATTATGATACCCAATAATTATGGGGGTTAGCCTTACCACCAGCCCCAAACTATTGTATAAGTAGTGGATTGGGGATGATAGTGCACCCCCACCCCACCCCTGCCCCAATGTCCCCCCATCCCCCCACCTGCTTGCCTACCTACCTTATATTATTTTAATTCATTATGGCACACACACATATCTTTATTTTATTTTCATAATAATAGGTAGCAAGCTAATTTTCAAAAAAAGTATAGATATTCAAGAATTTGAGCGTGACATGGTAAAAAATATGTATAGAAGATATTTTTAACATTAATATTGAATTTGTTTTTTTTGGTATTTAATTACTTTTAGTTTTTTTAATATCAAATAAAATATTAGTATATTTTTTATATATAATAAAGTAATTTTCTTTTTTTTCCTCTCATGAAAATATTTTTACCCAATTAACCTCCCTAAGTATTCATTAGCCAATTAACATTTTTTATACTAAAAAGAATAATAAATATAATACAAACCTCATATAATAAATTCTTGCACCTAGAAAATAAATTAATAACATATTTTGTATTATTTTTAATCAATTTCTTATTATAATAAAATTAATTTTGTGACCTCATAAGTGTAGGTAATTCAAAATTGTTCTTATATAGTTGATATTTATAGAATTCAATAAAGCCATAATTAAAGATGTTCATCAAAGTTTATTCGACCTAGTTAATATAGAAAAGCCACCTCATTTTTTATTACAATCACTTTCCTTTCTTAGTCATTTAAATTATTTTTTAATTTGTCATAACAATTGACATGTATTATACAAACTCTCCTTTATTGGACTCTGATACAATATGATAGCTTGAGGCTAACATTCAAACACAACCTCACTTAGAGCTGAGGGACATTTCATGGGTCCTTAATGGAATGGCTAATGGAGGATCGGGGCCACTTGTATCTGACAATAAATTGGAAGAATCAAGTAATAATAGAGATTTTGAGAACTTTGGACAATTAGCTCCAATGAAACCTTTCAAGATGACACATGACCCTTATTCATCTAAAATTGAATGGCTTCTATCACATTCCAATGGAAGGCATAATTTGTACTCTAATTCCCTTTTACATGAAGATTAATATTCATTCATATCTCATAAACCTCTTCTTGATGTCAAAATAGCTCACTAGAAGGTCCCTCCTCACCATTCTCCATTTGTAAAGTCTTCTATCCAAACCCCACAACAAAAGGAGGAGTGGGTTATTTTCCGAGATTAGGATCCTCATTTTAGCATGATAAGCTTACACTTAGAAAGGGAAAATTAGACTATGGTAATGAAAAAAATAATGAGGGAGGCCACCTACTCACAGCAAGCGATCTCAAGATATGGAGGAAGAAATTGTAAAGGGCACTCAAATTACCCTTTTAGAAATGAAACCACTTAATTCCTAATGAGTTGTAAAATTTTCATCCCTCTACATGGATATCTATGATCTTGTTTGGTGTTCCTGAACTAGATAATTATTTGGGTGCCTATGTGTATTCCTTTCTTGAAACTCATGTGGATCTCCTCTTTTGGAACTATTTGGATTTTTCCCTTGTATTGGTGGTTTGATTTTCTTCTCATTCTTGACTTTGGTCTTCCCTCTTCTCCCTTTCACTAGGATCTCTTCATGTTTCAATTTTTTAGTGATCAGCTAGTTGTCTTGATTATTTTTATTGGTTATATTTATTATTTTAAGCTCTATCATGAAGTACAATAAACATCCCCTTTTGTAAAATTTGATTTGATTGCTCTTTTTATTATATTTACCATTCATTATCATAATGCTTCTCTCATGGTATATTTACCACCATATTATTTCCCTATGTCATGGTATGATGTGACATCACCCTTCTCAACTTGGTACACCTCACCTCTTAATAATTGACTCTTTCACTTAGTTATTCATTCCCTTTGGTGTTCACATCATGATTACATTCTTAATTATGCATTTATTTCTATTAGTCTCTCTTTGGTTTAAGTGTCGCCTATGAATCCCTTTCCCATTACTTTTCCCTATATTCTCTAGATGTGTTATTAATATTGTTGCCCTTGTTATCTTTGTTCTAATGGATTTTCTTGAAGATTATTAGGGGACTAAGAGAGGTAAGGAAGTTGGCTCCAAACATGACTCTCAAGATGGGGATAAAAGCAAATTATGAATGGAGAGGGTTGATATGAAGTCATGTTCATAAATTAAGAATAAAAATCCCCTAGTTTGGGGTATCCTTGATAATGGATGACTTAGCTAGTTCATGTTGAAGATTTTTGGAAATGATCCAACCTTGTCTAAGGATTTTTTTTTAGCCTGGAAAGACAGACTAGTAGTCATGAGAGGTATGAGAATGGAGGTTTTTATGTATTTCATCGATGAAGCTATTGGAATTATCATCCATGACCTCAAATACTATAAAGATAAGAGTATGAAAGATGAATGGGTCTCAAAAAAAATCAATTATCTTAAGAAATTGAAAGAGGTCACCAAAATTTTCAAGCATACTAAACTTCTAGAAGCTTGGCCTAAAGTTTTTAAGCAAGTAATGTTGTATCTCACCTTGGACTCCAAATTTAGCTTGGTTAAATCACACCATTTCATGTTGATTAATAATTTTAATGACATTTATAAAACCAATAGCCCCTTATTATTATTATGCTCCCTCAAGGATTCTATTGTGCCTTTTCAATGTAATAATAAGGTTTTTGTTGTTCACCAAGCTCTTATCCTCTTGCTCTTTAAAAATGCCTCTTTGGATAAAATCAAGGTGATGACTCTAACCATTGGATCTAACTCAATTTAAAAAAAGGTTAAGAAATAACCTAAATTATTAATGTCAATTATTGAGGCTTTAATGGTAACTAAAGATAAATTTGGCAAGCCAAGAAAGAGGCTAATTTTGGATCCTAGGGATTTAGATGAGCTAGTGAAAGAGGATGTTAGGACCCAGGTTGGATGACTCTTTGGTCAAAATTTTATCCCTAATTATGGCATCCCCAAAGTCCTCTAATCAATATACTATAGTTGTGATGGTGACTAGTTCACTAACATAAAGATTACACTCCCTTGAAATTGGTCTCAAGAACAAGGCCCTAGAGCTTGGGGTGATGAGAAAATAAATCAAGGAAATTTGATGGGACTTGTTATAATAATTAGTTTATCCTAGTATATTTGTAATATATGTCTCAGGGTAATTTACACCTTTGATTGACATGTAGAATATGATAGATAAGTTGCATAATTAATATGTGTAATTAATTATATTATGAGTCATAATCCCCTATAGATTAGGAGATCTAATCTCACTTATTGTTGTATAAGTAAGCACATCTTGTAATTCTTTTACTAATGCAATTTCATTTCATCTTTAATTTTTTATCAAAGTAAATTAATCTTGAGGAGGTTTTTAAATCATTTGATATTCGATGGATATTGAGATCCAAGTTCATGTGATTCTTAGGTGTGACATGTTGCTCTAATTTTTACCATCCCAAATCAAAATACTACCAGGATTTTGGCCAATTTTATGGAAGGAAAAAGTTATCATGCAGAGCGGCCAATATTAAATCCCATCTTTTCATATTATATATAATATTTTTTAGGGTCATTTTTTACATTTTTATCACCCATATTTCTATAATTTTTAGCTTTTTGCTAGTTTAGCAGACTAGTTCATGTATTTTGAACCTTTAAGAGGCCATAACTTTTAACTGGTAAATCTGATTTGCATGCTATCTTTTTTGAAAGTGCATGGTTTTTCATGATATTCATAGCTAAAATATTTATTTATTCTAATTCTATATCATATTCTATACTTAATTGGTGAAATTTATTGATTCTTCACAACAGTGAATATTTTAAGGCAAAAAGCCATTTTTTAACGATGAATTATCTAGCCTAAGAGGCTCTTTTAACAAGACATGCTATTTTTTCCACAATTTAAAAGACCATAAAAGGGGAATATTTTATTTTCTCACCACTCTCAAATCATCTTACAATAGGAAAATTATGTTTTAAACTCCTCAGATGCATTTTTGGTGGAGTTTGACATCCTTTTGTGTGTTGGTGTGTGACTTATTCTCTTTGTGTATGCATTTTTACATTTTTTACACATTTTATTTTTGAATTTAAACAACACATTCATAATTTTTCATGTGCAAATTTTTATTCATAATGTCTATTTTAGAACCTATATTTGTTCTCCCTGACACACAATTGCTACGTGGTGACAATTATGTAGCATGGAAAAAAAAGTACAAACACATATAGAGTTTGAATATATTTGGTCAGTCATAGAAGGCACATGAGTCTAACATACAATAGATGTAAATTAACAACAAAAACATGACAAAGCTAATAAAAATTCTAAGTTAATAATCATGTTTGGAGTTTTGGATGAGGTACAACCTCATATCTATAGTGCTACAATTACAAAATATGCTTGGGATAAGCTTAAAATAGTATATTAAGTTAAGAATCAAAATAAAAGCTTACGTATTCAAATCTAATTACACACTCTCAATCTCAAATCAAATGAAAAATTAAAATCATTCTTTAGAAGGGTTGTAACTTTTTAAGCTTCACTTCAATCTTTGGGTCAACTAGTGATAGATGATACTTTGGTCCTTATAGTTTTTAGAGCACTTCCCCCCACATATAGGATCTTTGTGATCACTTTGAATGTCACAAGATTAAAACCAACCTTTGAGGTTTTGGTAAATTTTTTGTAATAAAAGGAAGCTTTGCATAATTTAAAGGAAGCATATGATTAGCATGCACTCACATCAAATCAAAAGGGGAATAAACCCATGAAGGGTCCAAAGAAATCTCCAAAGAAAAATAATCAAAAAAACTAACAGGGGAATGATTCATGTTCTTTTATAATATGTCAAATTTATAGAATATAAGGACATGATGTAAAACATTATTGGTATAACACATTTTAAAAGGGCTCATCAAGCAAGAATGCCTCTTCCAAAAATTCACCACAAACATAAAATAAGCACCCACAATAAAAAAATAGGTGGAAACAAAAAAATTCCAAGCCTAAACAACATGGCAATGTTGTTTAAGACAATGATTCTTCAAATGAGTAATATGGTTTAGCTACTCAAACACATGAGTCTATCAATCACCCTAGTGTAATTTAGTGTGTTGAGTTAGGAGAAACTAGACACATGAAAAGCAAAAAATAATGGTTTTCTATATTAACCAAAATAGAATCAAAGGGAAATGTATCACTTGGATATGATACCTCATATATAGTACAAGGTAGTGGTGACATCAAACTTCAACTTGGAAATATAAATTAAAACATTTCAAATATTTTATATGTTTTGAGACTTATAAAAAATCTATTATCTATTAATTAGCTACTTGACCACAACCTCATGGTTGAATTTGATCGCCAAAATGGTCAAAATTTTTGCCACATCAAAGATAATTATATTCATTTCAAAGTGATTACCAAGGCTTCTAACATTGGAAAAATGTTTCAACTTAATTTTTTATAAATGATCATCAAGCACTTATGGTTAAAGATATAGAACTAAGAAATTTACGGCATATAAGATATGATCACTTGAGTTATGGTTATTTGGTATAATTGATCAGACAAGATATGGTTTGTGGTCTTCCCAAACTCAATAAATATTATGATATATGTACCAGTTGCTTAGTAGGAAAATAAAGAAGAGATCCCTTTAGAAAGACTGAGTATCAATCACTTGGTAAGTTGGACTTGGTACACATCAATCTTTGTAGACATTTTGCTCCCAATCTTAGAGGATATAAATACTTTCATCTTTTTGTTGATGATTACTCACAAAAATTATGTTTATATTTATTGAAGACTAAAGATCAAGCTTTTCAAGTCTTCAAATAATTTAAGGCCACGGTTGGAAATTAAATTGGTAGGAAAATAAATACCTTCTACTTAGATCATGGGGGGAATACACCAATAAAGAATTCTCAGCCTATCTCAATGCAAATGAAATCAATTGGTAATTAATAAATCCATATTCATGTCAGTAGAATGGAGTTGCATAATGTCATAATATGGTCATTGTAAAAATGTTTTATAGCATGATTAAGTATGAAAAATTACCTAATACATATTGGGCAAAATCTTGTCACAATGTAGTCTACTTATTGAATAGGTCACCCACCAAAGCTCTTGATGGAATCACACCACATGAATATTGGATAGGAAATAAACCAAAGGTTACTCACTTTATAGTTTTTAGTTGTAAGGTGTACATGCATGTTCCTAATAAGAATAGGAACAAGCTATATAATAAAATAAAATAATGTATTTTTGTTGGATATAGTGCACAATCAAAGTCATACAAGCTCCTTGATCTAGAAACAAAGAAGGTACCAATCAGTAGATATGTAGTGTTTGATGAAAAGAGTGGAATCAATCCACCTTATAAATAGGTAAATGATATAGGAAAAATTCCTATAATCTTTTCAGATAATGATGGTGAAAGTGAAAAGTAAGATAGCCAAACAAGACCTCTAGCACCACCACCTACATCTCAGTGTATGCCCAAGTGGTATACAAGTACTATATGAGATCTTAACTTGAATGGAGTACCATATACATCCACTTCAAGACCAAGGAATTGAAGCATGGATCAAGAAGAGGCTAATAGGGCCCTTATGAGTATTTTTCAATAAAATTATGAGCTCTCAATAGTAATATAAGCCCTATAATCAAAACCTTGGAAAGATGCCATGGATGTAGAATATCAATCACTGATAAATAATAACATTTAGATGCTTGTTATTCTACCAGGGAAGAAGCCTATAGGATGAAAATGGGTCTTTAAGACCAAGTAAAAATAAGATGGTAGTATTCATAAGTACAAGTCAAGGCTTATTACAAAAGGGTATGCTCAGAAAGAAGGCATTGACTATGAGGAGACTTTTACTCCCATGACTAAGATAAAGACTATTAGAATGGTTTTTGTTATAGCTACACAATTTGGATGGAAAGTCCATCAAATGGATGTAAAAAGTGCCTTTCTCTATGGATATTTGAAAGAGGAATTCTGCATGACTCAACCTAAATAATTTATGATACCTGATCTAGAACATAATGTGTGTAAGCTTATCAAGTCTCTCTATGGGCTAAAATAGGCTCCTTGAGCCTCGTACATCAATATTGATGAGCATCTTGTACAACATGGATTCAATAAGAATCCATATGATCCTGACCTCTACCCCAAACAACATGGGAGAAGGATGTTATAGTGATTGCTTATGTTGATGATCTAGTCATCAATGGCAGTACAGTGAAGATGATTGATGCAACTAAGAATGATCTAAAGATATCATTTGACGTGATAGATATCAAGCTGCTACACTATTTTCTTGGTTTGGAGGTATGGTAGAAGGAATATTACATTTTTGTTTCATAGATGAAGTATACCAAGACATTTATCAATAAATTTAGGATAATGGACTACAAGCCTATTGAAACACCTATGGAGACAAGACTTTAGTTTTCTTGTAAATATACATCACCATAAGTGAATACAAATCTCTATCGGTAGTTGATTGGGAGTCTCATTTACTTGACATATATTAGGCCAGATATTAGCTATGATGTCAGCTATCTTTTTTGGTTCATGAAAGAATCAAAGGTGACACATTAGAAAGCATCAAAGTAGGTATTGAGATACATCAAAGGTATAGTTGTGTATGGCCTAGAGTAAAATAAGAATTATAAGTTCTTGTTGATAGGATACATGGATGCAGATCATGTAATTTCTATTGATGATAGGAAATCCACTTTTGGATTTGTGTTCTTTATAGGTTCTAGGCTAATTTCATGGGAAATTAAGAAGCAAAATTATGTTTTTAGATCTTCCATAGAGGCAAAATATCATGCTATAATAGGATTTTTCTATGAAGTGATATGGATACATCACATTCTTTTATGACTTGGAGTTCCATAGACTCAACCCACAGTTCTAAATTGTGATAATCAAAGTGTTTTACATCTTATTCTCAATCCAGTGTTTCATGAGAGAACCAAGCACATAGAGGTTTAGATTAATTTCATACATAAACATGTTTAATATCATAACATACAACTCCACTATTGCCCCACTTAGGATTAGTATGCAAATATCTTCATGAAGTCACTTATGTTTGAGGCATTCAAAAATTATCTATCTTCTTCTCTTCAGGTTATGATCAATTAAGGGTGGAATGTTAGAATAATTAATTTATCCTATTATATTTCTAATAAATTTCTCAAGGTAATTTACACCTTTGATTGACATGTATCATAGGTTATCTAAGTTTGGCATTCCCTATGTGTAATTAGTTATATTGTGAGTCATAATCCCCTACATATTAGGAGATCTAATCTCACTTATTGCTATGTAAATAAGCACCTCTTATAGTGATTTTACCAATGCAATTCCATTCTATATTTTAGGCCCTCTTCCCTAGATTTGGCTTGAGTCCAAGGAGGGCCATGTTTCTAATACCAACTCCCCTCATAGTAAATCATTGAAAGACCCAAAGGACCTTTAGATCTTGTACTCTATTAGGCAATGTTCAAAAGTGGTCGGTTCTTCTCACCTAACCCCTAAGATCACCTCCTCCCTTTTTATCACTAAAGTACTCAAACCTATAGGAAAATAAGGTCTTGATACTAGAACCTGGGGGAAGGTAGGGAAGATCCCCTTCTAAGGTATTGAATGTCCCTTACTAACTCATAATGTTTTGGCTGGTTATTTTTGTTTCATTTATTTTTTCTCTTTCCTTCTCACTTCTAGCTAGGTCTTTTTTTCACCATGTTTTGTGGGTCATTTTTTGGTTGGGCATATTGTGCCCATAATTATTTTCTTATTAGAACCTCATGGAGACTTAGGCCTCCTACTATGTCCCAAGTTGCATTTCACACCAGTTCAAAATGCAAGCATAAACATATGCATTGGATTATTTATCACTATCAACTGGACATAAATTTGTGTATAATTATATTTAAAAAAATTATTTGAAATCATAAAAAATTGGCCTCTCAAATCTTCAATATGGATAAGTCTCAAATATTAAATGGAACTAACAATAAAATTTTGAAGATCCATTGAATTCATGGCTATAAAATTGTGGAGTATTATTAATGGGATTGAGAAACCTTCATCTAGGAGACATGTGAAAATAGAAAAATCAATTTTTTATCAATATAAATCTTTAAAACTATGTCAATATTCCTAAGGAGTGTTTATGATGAATTTCTACTCCATGTTGATAATCAATAATTTCCTGGCAAAGCCTGAAAACTCTTTGAATCAATGCATAAAGGTACTTCTCTTTTTAATATTATAAAATTATTATTACCTCATGAAAACTCCTATGAAAGGTGATGAAAATATCTTTAATTTTCTTGTCAAAATTAAAAATATAAAATCCCAATTAGATGGTTATAATTGTAATTAAATTAAAGATCAACTTATCTATTTTATTTCTCAATTAAATATTCATGAGAAGTTTTGAAACTTCATTTCCATTCTTAACTCTAAATATCAAATAGAGTAAGACATCCCTACCCTCTCTACCCTTTTGGTTGTTCTCATTCAATAATAATAAGTGATGTCAAATTTCAACTTTAAAGAGTAAGCCACTTAGAAACTTCTCACTCAAAGTAACTTCCCTAAAAATAAAGAAAACTAGAAGTTTAAATCAAAATCCTCTAAAGTAAATAGTAAGGATAAGAACAAGAAAATTGTAAACAATAACTATAAAGTCAAATTTAATGATAATTTTAATCTTTGTGGTAAGTTTGGTCATAAAAAATAAGCTTGTTATAAAAATAAAAATAGGCCAAATTACAAAAAACCTTAAAAATAACAAAGGGAATAAAAAATTCTAATCAAAATCAAAACCATAATCGAAATAGCAATCAAGATCAATATTCTAATACTATTTCTCTTTATACTAATTTGTTTTCTTTTAATGATAACCAATGGACATTAGATAGTAATATTTCACATAACATGACATTATTGTCTAATATTTTATCTAATACTAAAGATATATATGAAAGGATATATTTAGCTGATAATTTATTTTTAAAAGCAACTAAAAAAGGTAAAGTAAAATTTGGAAAGTGTTTCTTAAATGATTTTTTTATGTTCCTAAACTCAAGAAAAATATTTTATCCTATTCTCAACCTACTCAAGATAATTTAATTATAACATTTATAAAAGATAAGTGGTGCATTAAAGATCAATTTGGTTTCTGATTACTAAAGGTATTCAAGAACAATGGTTTTCATATTTTAATATTTTTCTTTTGCATCTTGTCTTCCCTCCCAAATTATAAAAGAATCTCAATTATGGCATGAAAGGATTAGACATGTTAATTTTATAATTATTTATGATATGTCTCATCACAATAACATAGTTTTAATTCTTAATACCTCTCTTCATCATGAAACTTGTTAAATCTACCTATACGGTAAGTAACACACTCAACCTTTTCACAAACATCATGATGCAAACTCCTTTCATTTGTTAGAATTTATTCATAGTGATGTAAGATTACATTTGTAAGTTCCTTGTTTCAATGGATATTTATTGCCTATTGATTTTTTTGATGATCACACTAGAACTATTTGGACTTATTTTATTAAGAACAAATCTGAACTGTTGTCTATTAAAAAGAATTTAAATCTTTTGTTGAAAATTCTTCTAACCTAAAAATTAATAGATTAAGAACTAATAATGGAGATGAATACATTATTAGATAATTTTATTCATTTTTCATTTCATTCGGTATTCAAAGATATTTAACAAGTCCCTATTCTCCATATAAAAAAGGAATTGATGAGAGGAAAAATAGGACCATCTTAGAAATGATTAGAACTATGTTACATTCAAAAAGTGTTCCTAAGTTTCTCTAGGCTAAAGATATGAACAATGGTGTACATATTCTTAATATATTTCCTATTAAATCCTTGCATCTTTCTACTCATCTATGAAAGTGGTCTAACAAAAAACCAAGTGTTTCTCACCTTAGAATATTGGGAGGCCTTAATTTTATTTTTATTCCTAAAGTCAAATGAAAGAAAGTTGATCCTTCCTCATACTCTTGAATTTTTATGGTTATGAAGTAAGAGCTAAAGTATCAATGGTTTATGATCCATATAAATGGCAAATCATTGCAAACATGAATGTTTAAATTCTTAAAAAATATTTATGTGGGCCTTTTTTATAAGCTTCTAAAGTTTATTTTTACAAATTAATAGGCACTTTTATTTCTCCATATGAAGAAACATATACTTTAAAAGGAAGATGGTCCAAATTTGTATAAATTTGAGTTTTATTGGGATCCTTCTTCAATTTTTATTCAATATAAAGATATAAATGTGTTGAATCCTTAATTAAATATTATAATCTTTAAAATCTTAATAAAATGACTAGAAATCAATGTATGTATCATGTGTTAAGAACTCTTTATGAATGTGAACCTCAATTTTTTGAGGAATCCATTAAATATGATATATGGAAATATGCTATTCACTCTAAATATAGAACCTTAATTAAAAATTAGACTTGCAAACTTGTCCCTCCTTTTAAAATGAATATTATTGGTTCTAGATGGCTTTATAAAATTAAATATAACTCAATTGGAAAAATTGACAAATTTAAAGTTAGGTTAGTTATTTGAGGATTTACTCAAAAACCTATAATTTATTATGTTTAAATATTTAATCTTGTGTAAAAATGAGTATTTTCAAATTACTTATTTCTCTTGCAGCTCAAAATGGTTTGGAAATACACCAAATGGATGTTAAAAAAAAATTCTTGAATGATGACTTAGAAGAAGAAATCTATATAACTCAATGTAAAACTTTTGAATAACCTAATAAATAACATTATGTATTCAAGTTAAAAAAATATTTATATGGCTTAAAACAAGCTTTTTGAGCTCGGTCCTCTAGAATCACAAGTTAATTTAAAGATCTAAGTTTTTCTAATAATTATTCTCATAATGATCTCTCCATGAAAATTGAAAATGGTCATATTATCTTCATTGTGTTATATGTAGATTATCTTATCATTAATAAAATTTAAACTCGTTTGATTCTTAAATATAAAGCTAAACTAAATCAATATTTTTAGGTAACTAATCTACGCATGTTTCATCATTTTCTAAGCATGGTTGTATTTCAAGATTAAAACTCCATTTTAGTATCTCAATATTAGTATGCACATAGCCTTCTGTTAAATAAAACATGATTTATTGTAAGATTATATCTAGACCTATTTAATTTGGTGTTAAGTTTGATCTAAAACCTACATGTGATAAAGCTAATCCTACTTTACATAGGTAATTAGTTGGAAGTTTTATTTATCTAACTATTACTAGACCATATATTTCATATATTATAGGTGTTACTTCCAAATTCATGTAAAATCCATATTTGGACCAATGGAAATTATCAAAAATAATACTTTGGTATGTCAAAGTAACACTTAATTATGATTTTTAATATTCTTCCATTGATAATGCTAATGTATATGGTTCATGTGATATTGACCATGTCAATGATGTTATAGATCACAAATCTACTTCTAGATATGTGTTTAAGTTTGCTATAAGTTCTATTACTTGGATTAAAAAAACTAACATTTCTATCTCTTCTATAGAAATATAGTATATAAATGTTATAAAATTTTATAAAGAAGTAATGCAATTTTGAAGGTTGTTATAAAAACTCCATATGGTTGTCTTTCACAGTACAAATCTTCTTTGTGATAGTCAAAATTATATAGCTCTAGTGAAAAATCAAGTTCATCACCAAAGAATGAATAATATTGAAGTTCATGTGCATTTTATATAATTAAAAGTCCTCAATGGTCCATATTTATTTGCATTATTGTCCTATAGATGACCAAGTGGTAAATATCTTCACAAAACCATTATAAAGTTACACAAAATCAAAATAATGTTAGGCCTCTTAGAATTGCCATTGATCGGGAGTCTGTATGACAAAGTCACCTCCAAATGGCCATGTGTTCCTTTTTCTCTATATAATTATCCTCTATTGTAAAATCATTGTTTAAATCCACCCTATGTAATTTCCTTATAAACTTTGCCCTATATGATTTTAATGGTGTACCCAGTAATAAATTATTTGTTTAATAGAGTTCCTTATGTTATAAAAGTGTCAAAATGCTTGTAAGCTTATCCATGAGAAACTATGAGATGTATTCCCACTATCATGCTATCCTAAATCACCCTATTTATTTTATGGATTCTAAATACTTTTGTATAAAAATGTGATATTGGTGTGATAAAGGTGTATAAATCCTTCACGTGTTATGTGCTAGCCTAAACTCATCATGGATGGTTTATGTATTTTAATTCCTTTTATAAAAAGGTGACTATGGAATGTATCCTCACTAAAAATTAAGGGGGAATGTCCAAAAATTCAATATTTGTGGGGTTAATTTAGGGGCACACAATATTCCATACTGTAAATAATAAATGTTATATTTATTGTTTAATGACAACAAATTATTTGAAACTTATGTTGTGTGAATAATAAAACTTATATTTATTGTATACATGGTTAGTTGAAAATGTGGATCAATTGGTTACAACTATTCACACCAGTTATAAAGGCATTTTTACCTTTGTAAGATAAATCATTTTATTATGAATTATTCACATGGAAATGTCTCTGAACATTTTGTGAAGGATTTATGTAAAGAGGAGAAGTGAGGTGAAAATGAAGTTATCATTGATAATTATTTATCATATAATGGATTATGATTTTCCATAGGTTTTTTCCCTGTATAGGTTTTCCCATATAAATATTGTGTAAGGAGTTGTGTAATTATCTATCTATTTATTATTTTTATTTTTACATGATTTCAGTTCTCAAATTAATCTAATAAACATGTCATTCAAATTAAACAATGTATTATCATTTCATTGGCTCCTTTTAAAAATTCATGTAAGTTGAAAGTGTGTCAAGACTAATATTTCCAAGTGTCTAATACCATATTTTAGTGTCTACAATTTCCTCTTTTTCAACCTCTAAGACTATTGATTTTGATAATTGGACATCAAAATTTGACCAAATATTATATGAAAACCACCTTATTAATCATGGTTATACATCCATTACATACAAGTTGGATTTTAAGCATTTCCAACTAATTATGAAGTGTTCCATATACCTTTTTAACCATTCAATCCTCCTTTAAATCAGCTAGAAGAACCATATTGTATATTAAAATGTTTTTTAATTGTTATAATCATTGTTGAAAAAACTAGGGAAAACTATGAATCATGAATTCCTACATATATTATATAAATTATATACATTGTTACATGACTGATCTATGTTATTTTAACCATAAGTTTGTGACATATACATACACATTTAATTTTAGTTGATACCTATATAAAAATATAATTATAGGTGATATATACATATATTATTCTTACCTGGTTAATAAGTAATGAATGTCATTTTATATTACTGAGTTGATTATTTTCTAATACATTATATTATTATTTATAATCAACAAATTTAGTTATTCCCATGACTTATAGAGTGTCTATGAATATGTGTGGCTAACTTGTGGCTTACATAACCTTTCATGTTATATTGTCACATTTCTATGCATTCTTATATTATTAGTAGGGTTGGCCTATGGAATAACCATGGCTTAAGTACATTATATAGGAGGAAGTGGTTATCATGATCATCATATTTTGAATTATGTTCTTATTGCATTATCTTGGAGGCCTTCCCTTTAAAGTGGCTTAGTCATATTTATTCAATCAGTCTACTCTTTCATCAATTATTTTTGTCTATATGCTTATTTTGCTCATATTTTTGTGATATATTATTCCCTTAGTGTGAATTATTTAAGTAATTTAATTACAATTGGTATTATATCTTCTATTTGGGAAATTTTTTGTAGTGTAATTTTTCATATCTGGTGAAGTTGTTGCACTGATAATTGAAGGATCGAAAAAACATAACTTTTGATCTAGGAAGAATTTATTTTTTTCATCACCACAATAATGTTCAAGGTTTTTTAAAAAAAGAGTCTAAAAATTATTTTTTCACCCTTGTGAAAATTATAAATCATTGGATTCATCTCAGTGAGACAATCACAATGGTATAATCCTTTATTATATTTTTTAGGGCCTAAAACCCTAAAATCTAGGGTCTATGCATGGTTAGTTTAAACACTCATGGCCACAAAAAAGGGTAACATAATTTATTAAGAACACCACATAAGGAGGATAGATTTTAAATCTTCATTAACTAGGATTTCTAATATGGTTAACCAATTTCACTCAAATATGTAATACAAGATGAAGAAAAATGATCTTGATATGGTAAAAGGAGACATCAATGTGGTAAATAGGGACATGAATGATTTGAATATTAATAAGTAGCTTTAAATGGGACATTTACCAATATTATGTATCATATTCTATAGTTAAATAATCCTCCACCATTACATTTAGGTTACCCCAACCAAAACAATAGAAAATCAAATGTTAGTTTGAATAACATGATACAAAAAGTGGAAGTACGCAAGTTTTATCATAAGGATCCACTCACTTAGATCAATCAAATGAAAATTTTATTTGATCTACATTAGAACCTATGTGTATATAAAGTGGTCAGGCATCTCTATATTTAGATCCTAAGTAATTCATTTTATATAAGTGGTTGTGCACTCAAAAGAAAAAGAAGGGCTTTTTTTGTGACCTGGTTAGTTTTTATCGATGAATTATAGATGCACTATCACAACAACATTTCAAAAAAATACTTCAATCAGTTATAAAATTGCAACAAATAGGTCTCTTCAAGGATTATATTCATAAATTTGAAAATATATCCATACTTGTGGATGACATCAATGAGAATAATATGAATGCCATGTTCTTGGGTGGGCTCAAAGATAGCATCCAACTTGATGTTTGCATGTTTAATTTATGTTTAATATCTGAATCCATAACATTAGTGTGTAAGGAAAAATAAATATATCTAGTCAAATGAATGGATTTCACTAATGTCCAAGAACATAATTCACCAATATAATCATTTTCTCAACCTATCATATTGACCCCTCAGTAAATTACATATAAATGTACTAAAGGGTTGTGTTTCTACTACAATAACAAGTAGATCAAATGACATAAATGTGTTGAGAATAATTTGTTCTAAATTTAAGGATCCAATAAATATAAATAAAATTATGTGGCCTTAGGTTATGGTGAGTAAGATAAGAGGAGGAATTTGATTCCCAACCTAATATCTCATTTCATTCACTTTTGAGTATTAGCATTTCTCAAACCCTTAAATTTGTGAGTTTCTTCAAGAAATAGAAGGTCACAGTGTTGATTGACTTAGGGAGTACACATAACCTCATCAACAATAATTTGTCTACTCTTTTTAATCATTTCATTTACCCAACACTATAATTTTAAATCGTGATTGTAAATGGTGGTGTAGTCGATTGTTCCAAGAAATACCATAATATTAATCTTGCTATGGGAGACTATAGGACATATTTTCTCATGTTTTCTATTCCTATGGGTGAGGTAGGCATTTTCTAGGATTCCAATGGCTCACAACCTTAAGCACAATAGAGATTAATTTATATGAAATGTTCACACACTTTCATTCTAAAGGTAGGGCATTTAAACTATGTAGATTATCATAAAAATATCCATAATTGGTTAGTTATCATCAGATGTTGAAGATTATCTAAAATGGGTTGAAGGATTTTTAGAATGTTTTTTTCATATAAGTTTAACCAATAAAAGTGTCTACACATCTTTATCCATATATGATTATTGATGACCACCTAGTGGTTTTTGGTATCATACCAAAAGGACTACCACAAAGAAGAGAACATGATCATGACATTCGACTACTTCTATGGAGTCAACCACCTAAAATTAAACCATATAGGTATCCATATGCCCATAATATTTAAATTGAAAATATGGTACAAGAGATGTTGGAAGCAGGTATTATTAGACATAGATATAGTGAATATGCATCCCCAGTGGTCATGGTACATAATAAGGATGACACTTGGAGGATGTACCCAAACTACAAAGAACTCAAAAAGTACACCATCAAAGATAAGTTCCCTAATCCATTAATTAATGATTTTATAGATTAATTACATGGTGTTATTTATTTTTAAAAAATATATCTTCATTCTAGGTACCATCAAATTTATATTAAAAATGAGGATATCCCTAAAATAACTTTTATAACTCATTAAGGCCATTATGAGTTTTTGGTCATGTTTGTTTGTCTTACAAATGCACCATCTACATTTATGAGTTTGATGATCATTATTTTTAGGATTTTTTTTAGGAAATTTGTGTTAGTATGTTTTTATGGCATCCTAATATATATTAAAATTTGGGAAGAACATTTTAAACATGTGAATCAAGTACCATTAGTTTTAGAATAACATCAGCTTTATGCAAAACCTTTAAAACGTGTTTTCAAGGTCTAAGATATGGATTAATTGGGTCATATTATTTCACACAAAAGATTAAAATTAGACCCCAAGAATATCAAAACTATTATGGAGTGGAAAGTTCCAAAAACCCTCAATAACCACTGAATATTTTTAGGGCTGATATGTTACTATCACAGATTTGTGAAAAATTATGGCATCATAGCATCACCATTCACAGCTTTGTTTAAGGACACCTTCCATTGGAAAAAAATATCTATCAAAGCCTTTTATAAGTTGAAATATGCAATGTGCACCACTCCAATTTTTTCTACTCGTGATTTTTTTAAAAAATTATTGTTGAATGTGATGCATCAAGATATAGCATGGGGGTAGTACTCATTTAGGAAGGAAAACCTATTACATTTGAGAGTCATCAACTCAAGGTTAAAAACTAGCTAAATACAATATATGAGAAATATATGTGTGTTATTCTTCATGTGATCAATCAATGGATACATTATCTTATGGGTAGACATTTTAAGGTAAAGACTAATCATGATAGTCTAAAATATTTTTTAGAGTACGGATTGTCATCATAAGGAAAATAAGGGTGACTAAAATGTTGGGATATCACTTTGAAATATTTATATGAAATTAAAATATAATGTTGTAGTAGATTCACTATCCAAGAGGGATGAATCCTCTAAGGCATAATTATATGCAATAACAATTTGGTAGGAAGATTAGTTGGAAGAGGTAATATTAGAATGGGAGAATGATAGGGGTACACAGGTTATCACTTAGAACATCTAGCACATTTTTGGTGATATTAAAAATTAGAGTGGAAAGGGAACATATTATGGTATAAATTTGATTATAGCTATGTAAGAATTATATATTCAAACACAAGATCCTTCATGGTCTTCATGCATCTTAGGGGGGAACTTGGGATTTTTTAAAGCCTATCATAGAATCAAATAGGATTTATTTTTGGAAGGA
The DNA here is from genome assembly GCA_037957365.1 of Torreya grandis. Classification (NCBI taxonomy): domain Eukaryota; kingdom Viridiplantae; phylum Streptophyta; class Pinopsida; order Cupressales; family Taxaceae; genus Torreya; species Torreya grandis. Next base: position 1,287,276 of record JARHVA010001840.1, read on the forward strand.
CTCAAGGGGGATATACATAAATTTGTGGTTGAATGTATGGCATGGTAATATAACAAGGGTGAAATTATTAAGACATCATGTCTTTTGCATCATTTATCCATCTATAGCCAGTGGTGCAATGAAGTTTCCATGGATTTCATTATAGGTTTGTTGAGGTTTAAAGTTAAAATGTCATCATGATAATTTTGGATAGGCTCACAAAATATTCTTTTTTATTCCTTTTCATATCCATTTATATCTAGCATGGTATTTTTTTTTTTTTTTGGATATAGTTCAAAATTTGTATGGTTCTTTGAATATCATTGTAAGTGATCATGATTCTATCTTTACCAATAATTTTTGGGCTACTTTATTCTCATGTTTGGGTTCTTAGTTGGCTCATAGCTCATCACATCATCCTAAATCTAATGGGTAAATAGAGGTAATCAATAAATATCTAAAAGTATATAATCATTATTTTGCATTAGATAAACAATAATGTTGGGTTCATTGTCTGCTACTATCATGATGGTGGTATAACACTTCTTTCCATACCTCTTCCAAAATGTCTCCATTTTTTCACTTTATGGTTATCATCCCCCATCCATCACATCATCCTTGAGGGTTTATCCCAAGGTTCTTATTGTTAAATAACACATTCAACATCAACAAGAGGTACTAGATATTCATAGAGAGAAATTGACAATGGCACATAATAAAATGAATCAATAGGTAGATTAGTATCAAAGTGAAAGGAATTTTTACATGTATGATTAGGTGTTTGTGCACTTTCATCCCTATAAGTAATTTTCTCTAAAGTATTTGAAAAAGGATTAAAAAATTTCTCCTGAATATTATGGCCCTTATAAGATTCTATAAAAAATTGGTAGTGTTGCATACAACTTGGAGCCACCCCAATCAACTTGCATACATCATGTGTTTCATGTATCTTGCCTAAATAAGGTACTTATGTAGAGATGTTTTACCAATATTGAGTTACAAAAATTGGATAAAAAATTTTGAGTCACTATAGAACCTAAGGATACCATTCATACATGTACTAAAAGGCTAAATATAAGAGAGATTAAGGAGTATATGATCATGTGGAGAAATATGAACCATGAAGATACAATATGGGAGATGAGAATTTTATATAGTAACATCCAAAGTTGTTTAATGTTTAGGGAAATGTTATTTTGAATGGGAGGGTTTTGATATGCCCTTAACTTGTAGTGTGTCTAGGTATAGGTGTGGCCAACTTATGGATTACATAACTTTTCATATTATCTTATCACATTTCTCTATGTTCTTATATTGTTAGTAGGGTCAGCCTATGGAATAACCATGGCTCAATTATATTATATATAGGAGGTAGTGGTTATTCTTTGATCATCATATTATGATTGTTTTCTTATTACATTATTGTGTAGGTTGACCTCTTGAAGTTTATCAATGATATTTATCGATTATTCTACTCTTTTTGTCAATTATTATTGTGGATCTACTTATTATGCTCATATTTTTATGATATATTATTCCATTGATGTGAATGTAAGTAATTTCATTATAAGTTCATGAAAAATACAGATTATAAGACATGAATAATATCACCAAATATCTAGAAATAAAAGTAAATGCATGGGGTAAAGAGCTAGAATAATTTTAGAAGGCTCTTCAACAACATATTAAAAATTTTGAAATAGGAGTTGGAAAGATGACAATAGTTCATACACACTACCTTGACAGTATATTCTACATTTAATTTTTATTGTCACATACCCATTATTTCAATTTTAGTTAGGATATACACACTATATTAATATTATGTACCTAGATGTATAATTATAGTCTCTACATACAAGGTAGTTTGAATAACATAATGTAAATAATTATAGGTGCTCTATAAGTAATAGTTTCACATATTCAATTCTAATTGACACTTGACTTTACATTCCATCAATATAAGGTGTGTAATAAGGATAAAATTAAATGTGCATGTATCTAGCAGATAGATAAAGACTATAATTACATAATTATGCACTTTAGTGGTAAACTAGTGGATGTATAATGGCTAAAATTAAATATCTAAGGATATAAAGGTCTAAAGGAAGCACTACACAATTCAAGAGATCAAAATTGACAAGAATAAATTGTATTCCTATCAATAATTCAAATACAATGAAAGAGAGATCACGTGTAACAACAATTAAAATGAATGAATTGGTTTCAAATGACCTTAAAAAGGGATATTACTCACCAATATGGCATAGGATTATTATAAGTGTCATAATCACATGATGTGAGATGTAAAACAAAAAATAAAAAACCCTAAGTAAACTTAAATGAAAGGGTGTGAAAGCAACCCAAGAGTGGAACTAGTCAGGAAAATAACCATGTTCACACCAACCCCCCCACCCTTAAGTATAACTTAGGGGATAAAATGCAAAGATGAAAAAATGAGTCCCAAAAATAAGGCCTAATGAGGTACATATGTACAAAATGATCCCCTCAAAATAGAAGAGAAGGAGAAAAACTATAGGAAAAAACTTTGCCCATCCATGAGAAGATTATGGGAGAAGATAAAATGACCCCCCTTGAAGCAATTTCACACACCCAAGAGAGTTTGTAAGTGATGGTACATACTCTTATGAAGATTTTTATGAATATATTTTTAACCTGCTCTATAGTAGGACAATACCAAAGATCAATAACCTAATGACTCTCTAATATAGTGTGTGTGGATCTTTATATGTTTGGTCTACTAATGGTGAACTAGATTATTCAATATCTAGAGACACTTTTTTTATTAAAAATTAGGACAAATAGATGATGAATGGTGATGTTAAACTCAATCATAATATTATGAATCCAAATAGCCTCAATGGTGACATTAGTAGCCCCTGGATACTCATCCTCAATCAAAGAGAGAGTAATAGCATGCTACTTATTGATATACCAGCTAATATGACCTAAACTAAGATGAAAGTTTTGATTTTGTGTAGACTTACGATCCTCAATATCACCATCCTAATTAAAATATGTATATCTGACCAAGTCTAGAGTAGTCTCAACCACATAGTGAATCCCATGTCAATGAGTGCATTATATGTAATGCAAGATGAATTTGGAAGCTTTACAATGAAGCTCATATGGTTCCTTCATAAAGTGTGAGACCATACCAAGAATAAATAAAATTTTAGGGTGATTATGATTCAAATAGATTAGGATTCCAACAATTTGATGATATAAGGTGGAATTAATTAGTGTAGTGGATCACTTTGCCTCAAGTTTGACTCCTAATAGAAAGGGAGTTAGTCTATGATTAAAATAAACCATTTGAAATTATTATATGAGATAAAAATCATAATTGGATCAATAAAGAGTGATACTAAAATAATATTGTGTGATCTCAATCCCAAGAAAGTAGTGTAAAAGGCCTAAGTCAATCATAGCAAAGTGGTCATGAAAATCAGATTTGACTCTACCAATATTGGATGAGGAGTTCCCAATAATAATTAAGTTATAAACATTGATGACTAGAAGTAAATGGGATTCACATCTAAGTCACATCTTGAGAATCTGATTGAGAGAATAAATGATTCCTTCTTGGCATACCAAGCTAGATGGGTCTATTTAAGGCCATAGATAGACTTCCTCAATATCAAAACCAAAGAATAATCTTGTATAAACCACTGTGGTTACTCCATGTAAATCTCCTCATGCAGATCTCCACGAATAAATGCAATCTTCACATCCATCTGATGTACATCCCAGCTATGAGTTGTAGTAATAAAAATATTCAATTAAATGGAATTTATTTTAGCAATAGGGTCAAAGGTATTAGTTTAGTTAACATCAAGAACCTATGAGAACCCTTTAGATACTATCTATGCTTTGAATTTTTCAACATCCCCATCCATTACATATTTGGTTTAGTATATCCACATACATTGAAAAATTTTCCTTCTCTTAAGAAAGGGGACAAGTCCTAAGTGTGGTTCCTCATCAAGGAACTATACTCTTCCTCCATTGTTGAATCTCACTCAAAAATACTTGATGTTGCATGAAAATATTATAGATTTGAAGTAAAGGCAATGTACACATGAAATATGTCAATGATGTGACTAATTCATTTGAGTGTTTAAATAATTTAGTAAAAAAGTGCATACTAACTATATCTTTTGTCAAACCCATCAAGGTGATGAATAATATGGGGATGAAGGAGTAGAGTTTGCACTCATTGAATTTGACCTCTATGGAGGTGGAGGTGAAGAAGAGTCATCCAAGTCACTATCATCAAAGTCTATTGTGGAGGGTGTGGGGGAAGTGTGAGATGCCAAGGGAGGATAATTTTCCAATAATTAAACACTTCTCTCAATGAAAAGTTTTTTCATCTCTAGATTAAAGAGACAATACCCCTTGACACCATAAATATTTCCAATAAAGAGGCTAGGCCAAATTTGAAGTTTCAAAGCAAGGGAGACAAAAATTCAAAAATGTCACATAATTGGTTTCCTACCACACCAAGCCTCAAATGGAGTTACACATTTTAATACCTTAGGGGGAACTTAGTTCTAAGTGTGAGAAGCATAGTTAATGGCTTCAACCCAAAATCATGGAGTAAGATAATGAACATGAAGCATGCAATTAGCCATCTCCTTCAGGGTCTTATTCTTTTATTTAGCAACACCATTATATTATTATGTGTATAAAACTAAATGTTTGATTTCAATCCCTTCAAGAGTGTATAATTACTCAAGGTGATGGTTCACATATTCTTAGGCATTGTTGGTGCAAAAAATCTTAACATGTTTTTCATACTTATCATGAGCCTTGAAATCTTCAAACTAGTCAAAGACTTCACTATTTTGTTGAAATAGGTAGACCCAAGTATATCTAGAATAATCATCAATGAAGGTGAAGACATAGCAGATCTTACTAAAATACAAGGTAGGAAAGGGACCTATGAGATCAGTGTGAACCATCTGAAGGACTTGTGAAGCCTTCTAAGATGTCCCTTTGTCAAATTTATCCTTTGGATGATTTCCTATGGGACTTCCTAAACATACACCATCTAAAAAATAGATATGAGGGAGTGATGTGACCATATTATGTCAGATGAGTTTCTTAAGATAGCGGTAGTTAAGATGGCCAAACTACTCATTCTATAGTTTACTCATTGAATCTGAATGACTAAGGTGGTAAAATGAGAATGAGACACAAAGTGGGAGAATGCATATAGCATAGAATCATAATTGACTTATCTTACTAAAACTAAGGTATTATCTACAAGATCTTGAATCTCCACTGATAAGGATGAAACTCAATTTTCTTACCATTCCCAAGATGAGTTATTTGGTATATGGAAATAAGGATGGAACATAAATTAAGAACACAAATAAAATTATCAAATGAGCCATCATTGTTAGAATATTTAGGTAATAGGCAATAATTTTATATTAATTCAACCATATAACTATATTTGGTTACATAACATATTTGGTTAGTCTTGTTAGAGGTTATTTTCAATAATTTGTTATAGTTAATTAGACATAGGCTTATTCAAGTTTATTTATTACTCCATAGTTATATATCATCCATGTTATCTATATGGGTCTATCATAATGTATTATTCATCATTTGTGGCTTCCTAAATAAATTAATATGCTTTTAAGGATCATGGTTGGAAAACCTAGGAAAAGAACTTGAAAGCAAGCTATGAATTTGCTTGGAGAATTCTAGCCTTGGTAATCCAATTAGTGAAAGATAAAAATAAGGTAAATAAGAATAAATTATTTTTGTGTGCATCATTGCTTTGTGTAATTTTTAAAATCAAAAGAAAAATAATAAAGAGGCACTTGGGAGGTCTGGTGAGGGAGGAATTCATGTGGTCTGAGAAAGAAGCCAAGAGATTCGTTCTATGGAGGCAAGGCATTGGAAGGAGAGGAGAGGCATTCTATGAGATTTTAAACAATAATAATAAAGGAGGGGGTTTAATAATATTTTTTGTCATTAAAAGCTATGTATGAGGGAATTTTGATAAAAGGAAGGAGTTTTTTGGTGAAGAGAATTCAAATTTTGGTGTTTGGAAGATTTTTCCAGTCACCTAAAAGGTGGAATCCCAAGAAAAGTGGTATTTATTTCACATTTAAGGCCAAATTTGGACCTATTTTTGTGATTATATACTCAATAGGAAGCATATATACTCAAAGAGAGAGGCATATATGCTGTCATATAGTTGTTTTGAGCAAATAGACGTGTATCAAGGGATGTGGCACTTTACCAAGCCACAAAGTCAGTCTAAAATCATGGTATAAATTTGTTGTTTATATTTTAGAGGGAAAACTCACCTGTTCAGACCTCTTTTATGTTGTTTCCAATCAAAAAATTAAAGTTTTTGAGTAAGAGTGTGCCCAAGTAAACCAATCACCATTTTCATTTACAACCTACAGGTGTTCTTTGATTGGTTTAAAGTCTTATGCATGTTTTAATTCAAAGTTTTAAAATATCCAATAAGAATTTAAGGTGGAATTATGATTTAAATAAAAATATGTAAAATCATTATTTTTTATTAAACTTTAGAAATTTTGATTTTTCCTAAAAAATTGCTTGAACAACCACAATTAATTCTATTTGGAGAAAACAATAAGACCAAAACTTTTGAAAATTTTCCAAATTGTCCATATTTTTTTCCTTGTCCACATAGAAAAATAATTTTTAGAAACAAAGCTATACAACTCTATATTTAATTATTTGTCTTTTTTAAGTAATTTGGTAAAAGATGAAAACTTCAAATTTTCACAAACTGTAAAGAATTGTTTTCTAAAAATTGGTAGATTTATCCAATTTTAGGTTAAATTTAGTATCCAAAAATAATATTTGCAAATTTGGTTATATTTTTTTATAATTTAATTGTTTTCTATAAAAACTAGATAAAAGTGGCTAGTTTGCAACATTTGTTATTGCCAGATTATCAAAAACTAAATGGTAAATACTTTAGCTTTTGGAGTCACATGACACATATGATAAGTGAGTATAAAAACATTGATCAAATTGTACTTAGTAAAGAATCTATATACACATAATATTTTCAAACTATATCAATTATTGATGTTTTCTCTCTTGCAATAACCCATCGAGCTTTAATCTCTCTAAGTTCACACCTTAAGGGGTGCACTGTGAAAGAGGTAGCTAGACCACTGGTGCTTCATAGGAATATTGTCCATCTATTACTACTTATTATCAATCTAACCCTCTCCTAAAAACATTCCCCTAAGCTTTTCCTCCTTTTTTCACCCTCCTTTAATTAGTCTCTACCTTCATTAACCCTTCCCTAGCCCAAAACCCTTTCCAATGGTTTACAAGACACTATCATCCCCATCAACCCTATACTCTAATTGATAAAACTCATTTAGGGTCGAGGTTTGCCCCTAGATAACCTATACCAAGACCTAATTTATTTTTTTCAATAATGATACAGACTTGATTGGCCAACCCTATTGGCTAAACTTTTAGAAATGTTTAGGGTTAGATTTAGCTATATATACACATTCATTTTATCATTTATTAGAGGCAGCAAGAGTTAATTATTCATTTATGCTTCTTTATAATCTACTTTTCCACCATTCTACTTGAGGAATCATATCTTAGGGTTTATACTTGGAAAACAATCTTATCTTGTGGAAAAGTCTTGGATGTTTTGGCCTTTCTTAGTGATCCTTACAAACTACAACCTCTTGTGATTCACTTGTGGCCAAGGAAGAGATTGAGTCTCGATGGGTTCATCTTCAAGGTAAGTATCTCAAACTTTGATCCTCTCTTTTATTAGATATAAGTAGCATAAGTAATGTCTTTTGAATATATTACTCTCACCATGCATTAGGGTTTTACATATACATAGCTTAAATACAATTTTCTTACACATGTTTTATTTTATGTTTACTAACCCCCATTTTGTGACACAAGCTTTTGGTGAGCACTAGATTAGAATTTGTTTGGATTTTTTCATTACTTACATTTGTGAACATGAAAACATAGGACTTAGGGTTATTATATAGTTTTGCTTGACTGAAGGCTTTGGACCCCTCCTTAGTGATATTATTGTCATAAGATATCCCTTGTCTAGGTTTAATAGATCCATCTTGGTCATGACCCCAAATATCTAATGTATCAATAATTTGAAGTTTGAGGAAGATTTATCTTCTCTAAAATAGGATTTATTTATAGATCAGTTACATTTCCCTTTGCATACATTCTAGTAAACTTGATGTGAATCTAACCTTTACAAGTTTTCTTTTACACCGTCATTTTTGTCTTCATATTTATATTTTTCTATATTTATAGTATTGTATTGAACTACTGAATATAGTTTTAACTTTATGTGTGCATGTTTAACACATGGTCACTTCAAAATGACTCTATTCTATCTATACAAGTCTTTGCCAATTATAGGTTACTGGATCGAGTAGTTTAACATAGTATTCTTCTTTACTTCTAGATTAGTATACATAGTCAAATAGGTTGACTCTAGTTTCTATTTTCTTATATTAACATACAAATCAACAAACAATATCAAATAGGTTGAATCTATTCATTATTTTTTCTTCAAGATTCAAGGTTTTGTAAAACTTGGTTGAACTAGTTGACCCAGTTGGTATAATTTGAAAGCATCATTTGAACATCTCAGCTTAAAAATTTGCAATCTAAATCATATTCAATCCCACCAAGGTTCCTTTATTTTTTCTCTCTCTCTCATTTTATTTCTTCCTTCTATTCCATTTTTTACAAGTTTGTAGTCTATAAAATTGTAAACCTACAGCAAACTAGGTCAACCTGGGCAATTTAGTTTTGTAATTTATCTTTTGTCTAAGAGACATAGTCTACTTATTCAACTTTATTCTCAAAGACCTTTCTTTTAAATAATATTAGTGACCCCATCGAATCTATTCTGTATTATTTGCATATAGTGTCACCTAAACCAAATTCATATTATTCTCAATCAAGGAATTAACATCTATTTGTTAGTAATTAATTCACATTTCCTTTTTAGTTATTTGTATGCTTAGATTAACTCACATAGTCTAATTATGTGGTTTTTCAAATTACCATTTTAGTTACAATATTTTAATCTTTTGAACACACTACCAAACCACTATACATTCAAAAAAATTCAACATTTTTCTTCTCAAGGCCTACCTACTTGGATGTCATCATCAAAGGGGGAAGTTGACATGGCTTTCTTGATAAGTATAAATACATGATGAATGGTAGATATTATAAAATCACCCAACACCCTTATTGATGTGAGATTATGAAGTAAGGGGGTAAGCCCCAATACCAAGCTAGTACCATTGCCAATATAGATCACTTTCAGCCCAAATGTCTTGAAACCAATCTTAGATTGATTTTTAGTTCCCTATTTTAGCAAAATTTCTTATCACATTAAAATCAAATTTTCTTACAAATATAATAGCACTTAGGGTGACCAATTAGTTATTATTTACTTTTTAGTTGTTTATTTTTTTATCACTGTGTGTTGTATTGAAAAACTTGCATTGGCCATCATTAGTGCAAGATTTGTGTTGTGTGTTCTAATTGGATCAGTTACATTAATCCAATAGTTTATGTGATTTATTTAATTATTACTTCAAATTATCTTGAAAAAAAAATCCTATTTCATAACATTATCATTTTCATCAATACAGTCTCTTACAAACTATTTCTCACATTCTTTTTTGTAGTACATAATTGACCTAAATGACTATGTATTCGTATCTCTCTATTTTATCCTTTGTTTAGTAGTACACAATAAATTCATATGAATTTATATTCTATTTAGCCTATGCATGAGCAGTACTCTATCAACCCAATAAATTTTGTACATATTGGCTGACTCTGTTCTTTATCTGGCTGACTCTATCTTTAATCTTCCTTCTTTCCAAATTTTAGAGTCTTTTATCAAGCATTATGAAATCCCCTGTCAAAATATTTTTGGATAGCCTAAATCCATTTAAACACTATATGGGTGTTTTTTTTATTCCTATTTTTCAACATTTGGGTCATCTTATGATACCCACCCACATATAAATTCAGGCTCTATAGCATCTTGTGATGCCTATACCTATATCCAATTACCCATTGGGGCATCTTATGATTCCCACTCCTATTATACACTGCATCATAACAAATAAATTCAAATTTAAGAAACCTTTTGAGACATATAAACTTATATGTCACATGCTCATCCTTGATATAGTTATTAGCCTAGATTGTTCCCTTCTTATCACGATTTTTATATGTTATTCTTCTAACACCTTTTTTAGTATATCTATATGGGTCTCACCCTCTATAGTAGTATCTCTTTTCAAAAGCCTTAGTTCCTTCTTTTTGGTCATTTGGTTTTTTTCTCATGAGTTGCATTGTAAAACCATGAAAAGGACTTAGTCTTCCTCATGACTTCCTTTTGTTTTTATTTCACTTCTTTCTTTCCAATTATTTCGTCACCCTTTGGGTTTTTCCTTTATGATTTTGAGTGTAAGACCATGGCTAGGACCTGGCCTTCCTCACAAACACTATCTTTATCACTCTATTTTTCACACACTTTGTGCACCCTCTTGGGTTTTTCTTTTATGATTTATAGTGTAAGACCATGGATAGGACTAGGTCTTCCTCATAAAATCACCATATTTGATTCAATGTTCCTTTTTCTATAATATGTTTGTGATGGTTATAAGTTCTTCATCCTTTGTTCTCAACTTTTGCTTTTTCTTATTTGGTAGATATAACTTACACAATAATAAGGTGTTATCATGTTTTCCTACATTTCCCTCATTATTATGATAAGGAATCACACTTCACTATCATTGTATCCCTTTTTCACCCTTCATCATATTTTTTTTAATTTAAAGTAATTCAAATTGTTTCATGTTTCATTCGTATTGAATTCATTTCCTTTCATTCCACATTGGATACACCAAGGTCAAAGTCAAGATAACACTCTTATTTCACATGAATTAACAAGACTCTTAGATGTCATGCTCTCTAAGCTCTCTCTTTTAAAAACCTAGTCCAAAGTATTCAAATGATAGTCATCTTTATCACCCATGTTTGGTTTTCTAAATTCATATGGAGGAGGAATAGGAAAATCCATTAACAAAGTTAAAAGGAAAATCATTTGAAATAAAAAGAAATGATACAAATAGAAACATACAAAGTCAAAAGTAAAAATCAAACCAAAAGATATGATCAATGACACATCTCCTATCTCCAATCAAAGCTCAAACTCCACAATTTGCCTCATGATAGAGATGAGGTCCATTAGGGTGTAGTAGGTTAGTAGATTTGGATAGGAGAATTCAAAAAAACTATATGGTGATACCTACTTTCTCACCTAAGTACCCAATCTTCATAGTACATTGATATCTCTATAAGGGGTCCTAAGAAATGGGGAACACATTGTGGGAAGATATGACTATTTTATTTTTCATGCATATAACATTCAAGGGATGATCTACATACTTAATTTTTTGAATTAATATTTGTGTGGCTAGGAGAAGTTATTTAGAATCCTTAATATTGAAATTTCTTTTGTTTTGATAAACCTTAATTGAGTATCTTGACTTTGATAAAGAGTTTCTCTACCTTGGTTTTTCCTTCATTCTCCCCTCCACCCATTTCATTCCCCACTTTGATATGCCAATGTGATTCTAAATCTATTTTCCCACTTTTATATTCCCTCTTATTCACATGTTAAAAAAATGCTATCACCACTTTGTTTCAGTTTTATCTATCCTTAAAACAAAACAATATGTTTGAGTGACTATGGATTATTTTTATTTACACCATGGATTTACATCTCTAGCATTAATTTGCTTTCATTTACCATTTGTCATTATTTTACCTCTTTTGGGACACCTAAGTTTATTTCTAATTTCATGTATGTTTTCCATTGTTGATTGAGGTTGGCGTATTACTTCTCACTCACCAATGTTGTTTTCCTTGTTATGCCCTTTTTTCATTGATGATTGACTAAGGATTGTTATTGATCACTTATCAATGTTGTTTTACCATATTTTACTTGTCCATATTTATTTAAGCAATGATTGTTACTACTTTCACATTGATGTTTGATTTTCATTTTTGACATGTATCCTTAGTTTGAATTTGTGAGTTTTCCTTTCTTACTTAAGGTTTACTTGTTTGATTTTTTTAGTCTTTAGTAGCCTTGGATTTTAGTTACCTAATTTACTCTAAATTTTGACTTGGTCATTTGGTACAATCTTAGCATTTGTCACCTAAGCTTGCCAAATTCCCAAGTACATCTTGTCCACATATAATCAGTTATCTTGGCTTTCCTACATTTGTTTGTTTTTGCTCTTTAGTTTTATATCCTTGGGTTTGTTGAAATTAGTCTCTATGCCCTCCATGATCAAAAATACAAACATATAAAATAACCATCCCATGATAAAGGTAATTTAAGGTAGGCATACATCACTTTTATTTTTTAATTATTTCGCATTTAAATCATTTTATTTCCATTATTTTATGCTTTAAAATATTGTAATTTTTTAACTTCAACATTGTGTGTTGATATGTTCTTCTCAAAGCACCATCCCTTATTACACCTAAGTGATACGTGATGAGTTTAAAGTGGGGAATATGTATACACATAATATTTAAAACTTCATAAATAATCGATGATTTTTCTCTTTTAGTAACCTATTGAGTCTTAATCTCTCTGAGTGTATGCCTTAAGGGGTACATCGAGAAATGGGTGGGTAGACTATTAGTGCTTTATAGGATTGGTGTCCCTTTATTACCACTTGATATAAATCCAACCATCTCCTAAAAACATCCCCCTAATATTTTTATCCTCTTTTAAACCCTCATCTAGTCATTCTCCACCTTTATTATCCCTTTCCTAGCCTAAAACCCTTTCTAATTATTTATAATACATTGTCGGCCCCATCAACCCTATACTCTAATTGATAAAACTCATTTAGGGTCTAGGTTTGCCCCTGAATGACCTATACCAAGACTTGATTTATTTTTGTCAATAATAATACAGAGTCGATTGGGTCAACCATTTGGATAAACTTTCAAAAAAAATTAGGGTTAGATTCAACTATATATACACATTCATTTTATCATTTTTTAGAGACAAGAGTTAATTATTCATTTTCAATTCTTTACAATCTTCCCTTTTGCCATTCTACTTGAGGAGTCATAGCTTAGGGTTTATACTTGGAGAATAATCTTGTCTTTTAGAAGAGTCTTAGATGCTTTGGCCTTCCTCAGCGATCCTTATAATCCACAATGACCTCTACGAAGCACCTTTGGCTAAGGGAGAGATTGAGTCTTGATAGGTTTATCTTCAAGGTAAGTATCTCTAACTTTTCTCCTCTTTTTTAGTACATAAAAGTAGCATAAGTAATGTCTTTTTAATATATTTCTCTCTTCATTCATTAGGTTTTTACCTATACATAGCTTAAATAAGATTCTCTTATGCATATTTTCTTTTATGTTTACAAACCCCCATTTTTTGCCACAAGATTTTGGTGAGCACTAGATTAGACTTTGTTTTACTTTTTTCATTACTTATTTTTGTGAATATGAAAACATACGACCCAATTAGAGTTATTTAATAGTTTTTCTTGACTAGAGGCTTTGGGCCCATCCCTAGTGATATTATTGTAATAAGAGATCCCTTTGTTAGGTCTAGTAGATCCATCTTATTCACGACCTAGAATATATAATGTATTAATAATTATAATTGTAAGTAGTATTTGTCTTCTATGATCTAGGATTGATGTATAGATCAATTGTATTTCCCTTTACATATAAAATATAGATCAGTTGATCAACTAGATGACTATAATAAACATCATTGTGAGACCCTCATGTTATTGAAATTATCTATAGTAGATAGTTTAATTCTAGAAGTTAGAAATTTTAATAATATACTAACATTATGGAAACATCTTAAGACAAAATATCAAGCTTCTAAAGCTGATAAAAAAAAATTGAAAAACCTTCTATTTTCCTCTAGGATGTAAGAAGGTGGTTCTATTTTTGAATATTTGTTGTAGTTGAAAAATATTTGTGATCAATTTAAGGCAATGGGAAAACCTATATATGAGAAAGACCTCATTTCTTTGGTTATGCATAATTTACCATCTTCTTATGATTATTTTGTATATTCATTACACATGATTGTAGAAACACAGACATTAGACTTCGGGTAGTTGTCTACTCTTCTCATATAGAAGGAAAGGTGGTAATAATATCCTTTTACTTCCACATAAAAGTCTATAGAAATCGCACTCATAGCACAATAACAAGGTAAAGTTACTTTTAAATATAAATGGAAGTGTTTTTATTTTAATAAACTTGGTCATGTGAATAAATATTATCTTAATCAATAATATGATTTGTAAAAATAGATAAAGAAGTCATAAATTGCAAATGTGGTTGGAGAAGATGAACAAAATTTAGTGGGTGAGTTTGTATTTGTATAAACATAGAATCAATCAACAAAGTCAAGAATATGGTATTTTGACTCAGGTGCATCAAGACACTATATATGCCATAAAGACTGGTATGTAAACTTTATATAAGATGATAGTTTTAATGAATTAGTTTCCTTAGGTGATAGTTGGGTTCAATATGTGAAAGGATATATAAATATGTATATTTATTTTATTTATGTTAATTACACTTTTTAGAATATTCTTTTTATTCTTGAAATGAATAAAAATCATTTTTACATAAGTGAAATAACTATGAATCCTTACCTTTGTGTGGAGTTGAAAGGAAATAGATGTTTTTTACTTAATATTTATGCAAAATAAGTCATTGTTATTGGTATTAGTAACAAGGGATTGTATAAGTTGATTGATCCCAAGATATAAAAAGAGAATGCACTATCATCAATTGAAAACACTAGTGAGGTATGGCATAAGAGGTATGTTCACCTCAATTATGATACATTAAATCAGACTAACATGGTGAATGAAATGTCTTCCTATTCAAAATAGTCATAATGTATGTTCAGGATGTCAAATATATAAGATAATTTAAAATTCATTTAACACTGGTAAGAAATAGAGAGTTAATTGTGCATTAGATTTTTTACATGTGGGTTTGCATGTTCCAATGCAGACATCTTCAATATCAGGAGCTTTGTATTACTTATTGCTTATAGATGACATTTTTAAGAAAATGTGGGTTTGTTTTTTGCATAGAAAGTTAGAATGATTCTCTAACTTTATTGCTTGGAAATTTATGGTAGAAAAACAAAGAGGGAAACATGTAAAAGCTCTTAGACCAATTAATGGGGATGAATTTATCTCTAATAAATTTATGGAAATATATAAAAAATAAGATATAACTAAGCCATATTATACACACCAAAATGACATAATGGCAAGGGAGAACAAGATAGTGATGGAGATGTCATGGTGTATGGTGGATATCCAAAATGAGCAATATTAGTAATGGGTAGAAGCTATGAATGCAATAGTGTACATTCTTAAATAGAAGTCTCACACAAGCCTTGAAAATGTAACATTAGAAGAAGTTTAGTCAGGAAAAACATTGGATGTAAGTAATTTTTGTGTTTTTAGATCTAATACTTCTATATTGGGCAAATAATTCATGTTTGTTGGTTATTGTGGGTAAAGAGATGCATACAAATTATTAGATGTCTCTACATAAATAATTGTGGTTAGTAAATATTTTGACTTAGATAAGAAGGTACCATTATTTTCTAATAATGGTCAATCTACTAATAGTAATGTATTTCTACATGTTGATGATGTTTCTAGAACAATTTATGATACTAAATTTGATTGGGGTTAAAAAATGAAAATACCAAAAGTGTTAAGTTATATTGGTGACAAGGGTGTTGCTCACTCTTCACAATCAAATCAAGAAGACCAACATAAAAGGCCTAAGTGGTATCATACCATGATGAAATATGTAAGGAAAGATGAATTAGCTTATTTTTTGGAAGGGAAATCTATAAGGTTAATAAAATATAATGTTCTAGGTTAAGAGTAGGTAAATTTTTCTCTTACTAGTATATCACATGTATTGAAACCAAGAAAAAGTTCAAAGACCAAATTAAAACCAAAATGGAATTTTTCCATGAAGATCAATGAAAAAAGAAGGGACATACAAAAAATTCACAACACTATTGTGAACAATAAATGTTCCAAAGTTTTTAACAATGGAAAGTAGTAGATGTTGGGTTTTCAATAACTCAAAACATAAATATCTCTTAGGATATATGATATGTTGTTTAGTCTTGATGTATATTTTAAACTTTTTATCAGAATTAATCATTCTAATAAATAGGTAAAGCATGACACATTCAAGACATGACAACAATTCAAAGATTAAAAGAATCCTTTAAACCTAGTATTCAATACCATTTCATACTCTACTTGGTGGTTGTATCAGCTCATTGCCCATGTACTCTAGTAATATGGATTGGAGATAATAGGTACATTTAGATACAGTGTTGAAGTGGTATCAAAACTATATTTTGGTTAAGTTCATGTATGGTCTTAATCATATTATTGCAATAATGACTAAAGTAAGTCATTTAGTCATTAAGGAATAAATAAGTTTATATTACTATAACCACCTAGCTTTATTTGGTTACATATCATATTTGGTTAGTCTTGTTAGAAGTTATTTTTAGGCCTTTATTGTAGTTATTTGGACATAAGATTATTCAAGATTATTTTTTACTCCATAATTATATCTTAGCCATGTTATTTATATGGATATATCATGCATTTCAATTGAACCTTTCCCAACAACATCCACATGTGTATCATCATCGATAATAATATGAGTCAACAAACAAGGTTCTAAAGAAGAAAAGTTTTCCTGATCATAATTCATATGATGTGTAACCCATAGCCCCTGAGTCAAGTATACATTGCTATAAATATTTTCCCATTTCTACTACTTCTTATCCCTTCTTTTTATTTGATGGGAAAGAAATTGAAGGAGATGATTCCTTTGCGTAAGATGATGGAAAATTTATGTGATTATTCTTAAAAATATGGTTCAACTCATCAATTATCTTAGCATGATAATGATGCTAATCATGACCAACTTTATTTCAATATGAACAATTTTATCTCTACTTCTTCTATGAATCCTCTTTCTTTGAAGAGGATTTATAATTTTTTGTTGCAAGAAAATATGAATTTGTTTAATCTTTTTGTGGCTTGTGCATTGGTTGTTTTTGTTTCTTATTAGACCCTTTCACATGTTCTGGGTGACCCACCACCAAATCTTGTGACTTATATGTTTTGATAATTCCCATTGTGATTAACTTTGTTCAATCATCAACATCTCTAAAAATGACTTAAACAAAGGAATAATGTAGGCCTTTCCCATAGTTAGTCAATGACTTTGCAAACTAGAAACAAATGTTACATATTTAGAATAAATATTACCTAAAACATTAAATACCAATTTTACATCCTTTTTCTCAAGACCATGCTCTATGGTTTGTGATTTTATTTCATTGACTTTAGTTACATAATCTTGAATATTGTCAAACTTTTTGAATCTAGACTAGTTGGACCATTGTCAAGTTGATACTCTCTAGCCTCATAAGTTTGATTTTATAATTTTTAAATTTTATCCCAAGCCTCCTTAGGTATTTAAAATTATCAATATGGAAAAAAATCAAGAGAAACAAATGTATGCAAATATCCAAGAGTTTTAGTATTTTCAATGAGCCATGTCAATTTTTCCTTAGCATCTATTGGTTCTAGAATTGTTTGCTCTATGTAATGAGAATATAATTTACCCATTAAAAAAATCCATGCATGTTATTTATAAATTTTATAGTTATATGGTGTTGAAAGAGGAAATTTAGGAATACCCATGGTAAATTTACAAGAGCACAATGAAGAACTTAAATAAAATGGGCAAAGTCACACACCACAAACCCCCAACCCTAAAAGTATTCAATAAAAGAAAAACCTCTAAGTAAATATGATATGGCACTTTATATTTTAGTGCAATTACAATTTCCACTTATAAAAATAGTAAAGTTGTCATGATCTCAATGTTTTATAATTGCCAAATTGAGGTGATGATGCTAAAAGTACAATTCTTGATCTTAATAAATATAAATCAATAGCACCACTATGAATAACACAAAAAAGCATGCATATTTTTAAGAAAATCACCTTAAAAGGAGCTCGTATGAGCCCAAATTAAGTCCTAAAAGATCCTAAAATGGAGAAAACCTCATCAATACCCATGAAAAATTAAAATTTGTGGAAAATCCATGCATCAAAGTAAGAAATTGTCTACACCATCATGTAGAGTGCATAAAATATCCAAAATTAGAAAAACAAATCTTGGAAAATGGAGGTTGGGGACCCAAGATATCAAATTTTGAAGCTAAATTACAAATTAAAAAATTGCATTGGAAAGGGGGTTTGAATTTTTAAAGTTTTTCTGCCAACTTTAGCTAGACTGGCACCAAATTTGGAGGATCTATTAGATTTATCTATTGACAAGTGGATTTATATCACTCTCCAAGTTTGGAGAGGATTATTTGATAAAAAACATGTTTTTGTGATAAAAATTTAAATAAATCAATGTATTCATATATTGTTTATATATAAAAAAAATGTTTTGTTGAGAAAGAAGGTCGAACAACCTAAGTGGGTGTACATCATCTCACTATAGGTCTCAACCATGGTGGTGGGATGGTGGGTTACCGACCTAGTGGCAACACCCTTAGATTAGATGTCATGCCCCACCAAGGGCTTGGCCCTTGAGCACTGGAGACAGCCTAAAAGAGGTCATAAGCCTTGAACGGCATGACCTAGTAGGCCATAAGCCTTTACAAAATGGATTTTTATTTTTCTTTTTTTATTTATATTATATTTTTTTTCAAATAATAATAAAATAATGTAATAACCTAAAAATTAAATTTGAATGCTAAGAGTGCCACTTGAGACCACTTATCCCTGACTTATTCCTAGACCTATCCTAGGGCCTTTTTTCACACATAACTAGCCTTCATGTGGGCCACAGGAATCCCTGGTCATCCCTAAATTACTCATAGACCCTCATTCTTTCATCTTATCCTTTTGTGCCTTAGGTTCTTCCACCTAGGCACTAGCACCATAATAGGAATAGTAGCACCACATGACACTAGTGTCCTAATTTTAATGTTATTGTCCTTTCCCTCATTTTTACATATATAGATATCATTTCAAATCTTATACCTCCTAGGGTGAGCTTAAACCTCTTTTAACACCTACAAAAGCACCAAATAAATATATATAAATGAATTTTATCCCTCTAATCACTAGATGGAAATGAGTTACAAATTACACATATAAACTCAAAACAATTTGTGCATAATTAAGGTTATCAATCCCTATTCTACCCTACTTCTACATACTACCATCTATAGCATTCTTAAGCTCATATTAATTATATTTGTAGTCTCAAACACATTCAAATCACTCAATTCTACAATCATACTAGTTTCACTTGCACTTGCATTAGCACTTAGGTGGGGATAAGTAAATCAGGCTTGTTCCCTCTTCAGAGTATTGGTATGTTGGCAACTCTCATCATAGGGGGGTGTTGAGAATATCTAGCCTATTACACTAACAAACACACTTTACTACTTGTATCAACCAGATGTCTTATATACATAAAGGATTAGGGTTTTTCTCATTAAATTAATCAAAATAAGTCATCTAAAAGGTTTCAAAACTCATGCATGTAAGAATAGGCTTGATAGACCCAGACACATATGCACCTAGAAGCTCAAAATGGTCCTGCATAGAGGACACTACCACTAAAACAAGTACACTAGTGCCACATGGTACTATTATCCAAATAGATTACTACTATCTAGAAGGGCTTTTAACACTTGGATCTTATTTATGACACTTAGACTAGCCTCTATGTCAATTTTTAGCCTTCAGATCATCTTTCTCAATCATTTTCCAACTAAGTTCTCATTTAAATTATTTATTGCTATTTTTAGAATGATCAAATTAATTCAATTTTGTAACAAATCAGTGGTTGTGATGTAGGATCATAAAAAGAGCATCTCTTATACATATGCAAATATCATAAAAATTTGTCCTGTTGTGTCTAAATAGGTCCTAGGATAACTTGAATAGATATTATTTTGGTCATTTGGAGGTGTTTGAGTAGATATATTCTCATGGTAGTTTCAATTTGAAGTTTCCCTCTAAAAGGAGAATTTGAATATTTGAATGTAGTTTTATAAGTTTTAAGGATCATGATAGAGTTGTAAAGGTATGAGCCTATATGAATGGACCTATAAGGATATAAAACAATATTCATCCTTTGTAAACATAATCTCATCCCTCTAGAAGCCTTACTACATTGGAGAGGGGATAGAGCTAAAGACAAAGCCTAAAAAGGAGATAAAATAGCATATGGTTGAGAATATTTTGGATAAAATATTAGAGGATAAATCTACATTTAATAAAGCTATTAGAAGGAGGTAATCATTAAACTACATTTGAAGGAACCAAATTAAGGAAAAAAACAAACATAAAAGAGAGAGGACATAGTGTTAATAGACTGAGGAGAAAATAATTTAGATTAAAGGCCTCTAGGCCTATATTTATGTATTTTATTTGTAGGACCATGTAAATATATATATGGATATATGTCAATAAAAGGAATACTTTGTTATGTTCCTGATGTATTTTTAGATACTATGGATATGTAAGCTTATGCTTGTGCTTGTTCTCTTATTAGAATTGATACTTATATGATGATGAATAATCTATAAGGTCTGAGAAATTGGGTATTGTTTAGTCATCAATCTTAGTTTCCTAAGGGAGTTGAAGGATCATTTATGTATTTCTATTTTTTTATAATAATTATGAAATCCAAATTTGTTTTTTGAGAAACTAACCTTTCATTCAAGTATAAATCAAGATAGTACAAACATGAATGGGCTTAAACTAATGTCTTTTTTTTTTGCTTGGCATTATAAAGGCATCTAGTTTTGAGATTGTCAAGCCTTGTGTAAAATTTTTGGTGGGTTACCAAGCTCATTTTAACAATAGCAATCAATAGAAAGAAGCTCTAATTAGTTTTTTGGTAAGATGAGTCACCACTAGGCAATGTAATGCATGACTAGTATTTGATTATTTGCTATTGTTGTAGCATTCAAAGGAGATATGTTTGGATCGAATAAAGGAAAGGAGTAATTATCTCACATATTTTAATTTCATAGTGAAATATACTATATAATAAAGGTCTCTATCTATCCAGCCAATTTAGCTAAATCCACATAGGTGTAAATGAACAAAGTGAATTCAAATTAAGGCTCTAATAAATTTAAATAGGACTGCATCTAGAATGCTTTAGTCATTGACAATACACTTGATGATACAAATTTGTGAAAACATTGTCTATGTTCTATATGATAAAGCCTTTGTATCTTAACTATATAGTGGATATTCTCTTTTATGTATTTCTAATAGCTCAATTTAGAAAGCTGAGTATACCTATGGGTTAAATGATTGCATGAAACTGACTAAATATGTGGAAGTAGAAAGATGAGTTTGACAGACAACGAAGAATTTATGTGAGGAACATGGAAGATAAATAATCATTTTCCAAGTTAGTCATGAACCATTACATTCTTAATTATCATAAATGTTGAATATGAATAGATCAACACATTCATAATTCTATTGATAATTTTGTCAATGGCCTTGATATGTCAACCATGCAAAGGCAAAAAGCTTGTCTAGCTTTAATCTATTATTCAAAACTTTTTAAGGATATAAATGATTGGCTTGATAAATAAATTTAAAATTAAAATAATTTTCTAATGCCAATTATGCATACATGGTTGGGTGGTGTAGTGAATACTTTTGACACCTGTATCACTGGGGGGAAGAAATGAAGGAAGATTTAGGTATCTACTTGGGTTATAGTTTTAAAGTATTGAGAACACAAAAAGTTAAAGTTTGTCAAAGTTTAAATTCTAGGGTAAATCAAGAAAATAAAAAGAGTTGGTAAGTAATTTTAAAATAGGATACTCTCATTGCTTATTTTATCAAGACCAATAGTGTTAAATAAATAGATTGGATAAGATAATAGATGATCTAATATAGGATGTTATGTAAGAAATAAAGGATTGTGAATAAGATCTCGTAGAAGGGAATATATCATCATTACTCCTTATTTAGATATTTTAAGTGGAATAAAGATAAGATAAATCTAAGAACAAATTGTATGAGTAAACATAAATTGACTCAAATCAAATATAGATAAGTAAGTATGAGTTATGAGTCAAGAGAATTTAGATTGGACTAGAATGATCCTAAAATGCAAATAAGTGTAAGAATGTCATCATTTTTGGTATCAAATCTTAGATAAGGTCTTGGGTAACGATGGTCAGTTTTCATTTTAAAAATTTTGAGCAATATTTTCATGATATTTGAGTTGGATGAATGGGCTAAATAGGTTTTGAGTTAGATATAGGTTTCTAGTTAAAGAAAAATAATGAAAAAGTTTAGGGAGTTTGATATTAAATGAATTTGAGGAGCATGATAGAAGCTATTTGAAAATGTATGTCTTTGTTTATCAAGATTTGGGGTAGGTTACTTTGATTGATAATTTGTAGGTATTTGCGAAAGAGTGAGATACAGGAGGTTGTTATAAACCTAAAGCAAGAGGTTTGAATGGAAAATCCCTATAGCCATTAAGGTTTAAAAGAGTGAAGAGAGATAGTATAAGCTCAGGGGAAAGCTCAAGGAGAGCTTAAATAATAAGGTGAAAGGTCTTACGGAAAGGACTAGTAAGTCACCAACAGACTAGGGTGAAAAATACCTAGGTGATAGCAGAGTGAAATAGACTTACTAAAGTAAATAGATCCAAGTGATACCTAAGGAAAATAGAAAGAGTAAAAAGAAGAGAGAATGGAGGGATTAGATAAAGTACATTTCCATAAGAATATGAGAGAGATAGAGGTATGAAAATAAATTTTAGAGACACGAATGGTCTTAATAGCCATGACACAAGTCTTATAGGAATTAAGGAAAAAGTTTATTGTAAATATTAGAAAAAAGGAAGAAAAAGGATTAAATGGCCTCTCAAAGAATCCTTGAGAAAATAAAATGGAGGAAATAAAATAGATTGATAGTAAATCAAACTAAGTAGAAAAAGAAAGAGGCAATCAAGCCTTGGGTTTTTAAAACTAATTATTTATTTGTATGTGTGCTTGCAGGTAAGAAGATAGATGAAGAGAGGGTCCAATTTGAGGACCTAAATGATGAAGTCAAAGTGTTTATAGCAAAAGATAAGCATGGATAGAATGTTTGTACTATGAAAGAAGTGAACATGTTATTGAAGCATGAAGCAGTGTTTTTCCATATAGAGGAAGGGGAAATGCTTAAAGATATGAATCTTGGAGCAGATCTTCAAGAAGATCAATATCTCATAAGATATTTAGTATTGATTCAAGAAAATTTTGATGATGATAAAATTTATTTTTTCTTTAAATGCTGATTTTGTTGAGATGAATGTGAAATTTCATGAGGATGATTATATATTGCAAAAAAAAAAGGAGATGAAGAATAAGATGAGTCTATGTATGGGCTCATTGAAGATGAATGTGAAGAAAAAAAGCATTTGAAGAGATTGAATGTCCTCAATTTTTTCCTTATAATATTGTATTTGATGAAGAAAATGTAAATTTTCAAGAAGATACTTTGTATAAACAAATAATAGTGTTGTTACATAGGTTCATGAATAATGAATGTATGGAATAAAAACCCATTTAAGTTCTTATAAAACATAATATATAGCGAGAAGAATTGTTTCAAGTAACACAAATTGAAGATAAACCATCTTTGAGTCAGGATATGGAAAAGTTAAATGAAGAAGAAGAAATAATTGGAATCAAATCATGATAGAGTTAGAAGATTTGAGCCTCATATGAGATGAAGAGGCTATCAAAGAAGATAATATGGAGCTCTTAAATCTCTTGAATGAAGAATATAAAGGGGAACTAATGCCTTAAGATTTGAAATTTGGTTTTGTTTTGAGTTTTGTGTTTTTAGGTGTAGAATATTTTTTAGATGAGAAGATGGAGTCCTTCTCATGGATTTCAACAAATAAGATGAAGCTAAAGATACAATAGCAGAATTTTAGTCTTATTTGAGACTCTTGTACAATAATGAATACAAAATAAAAGTTCTTCAAGGCAACTATAAAGCATAATATGAAAAAATGAAGAAGAACAAGCCAAAGGGAGAAGAAGCAAGTAAAAATGAAACCAAGTATTCAATTACCCAAGGACAAGTTCAAAAGAATTGGAAGAAAAGAAAAATAAGATAGTAACTCATTTGAGTAGGAGCTCAAAACTTTTTCCTCCTTGGGATTTTGATGCAGGAGCATCAAAAAAGCATCTCTTGTGTATATGCAAATATCATGAAAAATTGTCTTATTGTGTATAAATAGGTATTAGGAGAACTTGACTAGAATATTATTTTGGTCATTTGGAGGTGTTTGAGTAGATATAGTCTCATGGTAGTCTTAGTTTGAATTTTCCCTCCAAAAGGAATATTTGAATGTAGTTGAATAGGTTTTGGAGATCATGAGAGATTTGTGAAGGTACAAGCCTATATGAATGGACCTACAAGGATAGAAAAAAATATTCATCCTTTATAAACATAATCTCATCCCTCTAGAATCCTTACTACATTGGAGAAGGGATAGAGAAAAAGATAAAGTCTAAAAAGGAGATAAAATAGCATATGGTTGACAAGATTTTGGATAGAATATTGGAGGAGAAATATACATTTAGTAAAGTTTTTGGAAGGAGATAATCATTGAACTATGTTTGAAGGAATCAAATTAAGGAAATAAACAAACATAAAAGATAAAAAAAAGGATGTAGTCTCAATAAACTAATGAGAAAATAATTTAGAATAAAGGTCTCTAGGCCTATATGTATGTATTTTGTTTGTAGGACTATGTAAATATATATGGATATTGGTCAATAAAAGGAAGACTTTGTTATGTTCTTGGTGTATTTTTAGATACTATGGATATGTAAGTTTATGCTTGTGATTCTTCTTTGATCAAAATTGATATTTTTATGATGATCTATAATTTGTCGGGTCTAAGAAATTGGGTATTGTTTAGTCACCAATCTTAATTTCCTGAGGGAGTTGAAGGATCATTTATGTACTTATATTTTTAATATTAATTATGAAGTCCAAATTGGTTTTGTGAGAAACTAATCCTTCATTCAAGTATAAATTAGGATAGTACAAACATGAATGGGCCTAAACTGATGTCTTTTTATTTTGCTTGGCATTATAAAGGCGTCTAGTTTTGAGATTGTCAAGCCTTGTGTAAAATGTTTGGTGGGTTTCTAAGCTCATTCCAACAGTGGTAATCAATATAAAATATATAATTGGTTTTGTGGTAATATGAGTCACCACCAAGCAATGTAGATCGACTTACTTAAGCCCAACTAGTATTTGATTATTTTGTATTGTTTTAGCATTCAATGGAGATCTAGTTGGATCGATTAAAGGAGTAGAGGAATTGTCTCACATATTTTAATTTCATAGTGAATATACTATATAATAAATGTCTCTATTAATATGAATAGTGTATCTAAATCTATATAGGTGTAATGGAATAAAGTGCATTCATATTAAGGCTCCAATAAATCTGAATAGGATTGCATCTAGAATGTTTTAATCATTGACAATACACTTGATGATATGGATTTATGAAAAGATTGTCTATGTTCTAAATGATAAACCCTACATATCTTAACTATACCATGGATATTCTCTTATATATATTTATAACTACTCAATTTAAAAATTTGAGTATATTTGTGAGTAAAACGATTGCATGAAACTGGCTGAATACATGGAAGTAGAAAGATGAGTCTAATAGACAAGGAAGAATTTTTGTGAGGAATATGGAAGATAAATAATCATTTTCCAGGTTAGTCATGAATCATTGCATTCTTGATTATCATAAAGGTTGACTATGAATAGATCAACACATTCAGAATTATGTTGATAATTTGTCAATGGCCTTGGTTGACATATGTCAACCATGCAAAGGTAAGAATCTTATCTAGCTTCAATCTATTATTCAAAAAAAAATAGGGATATAAATGATTGGCTTGACAAATAAATTTATAATTAAAACAATTGTCTAATGCAAATTATGCAAACATGGTTGGGTGGTGTAGCAGAGAATTTTTACACTTGTATCACTAGGGTGAAGGAAATGAAGGAATATTAAAGTATCTACTTGTATTATAGTTTTGAATTATTGAGAACACAAAAGGTTAAATATTGTCAAAGTTTTAATTTTAGGGTAAATCAAGAAGAGAAAATAGCTGGTAAGTCATTTAAGAATAAAGGGAAAGGATACTCTCATTGTTTATTTTATCAAGACTGATAGTGTTAAGGAATTAGATTGGGTAAGATAATAGATGATATTATAGAGGGTGTTATGATAAAAATAAAGTGTTGTGAATAAAATCTCATAGAAGGAAATAGATCAGCATTGATCCTTAATTAGATATTGGAAAAGGAATAAAGATAAGAGACATCTAAAAATAAGTTGTATGAGTAAGTATAAATTGAATCAAATCAAATATAGACAAGTAATTATGAATTATGAGTCTAGAGAATTCAGATTGAACTACAATGGTCTTGACATGTAAATAATTATAAGATTGTCATCAAGTTGTATTTATTGCATATTTCTACCTTTATTTACTATATTCAACTCTTTAACAACATAGGATTTAAATTCACTAAGGCTTAAGAGGTTAAAACATTTGGTGAACCTAACTTACTTTGAATACTAATCAAACCCTAACCCTAGATGCTACTATGGTTTGTATCCTTCTTTTTCCTAATTTCATTGTCTATGCAAAACTTATTAAATTTCATACATTATATTTTAGTATCCCTATTTCACATTGTTTACTATATGTCATCTAAAAACTTTATCTCTCCTCCCTTAATAACAAGTAATAGGTTTAGTGGAAATATTATTGAGCATACTTAGATTTAATTTGTTTGATATTATACCATAGATAAGGGACCATTTAAAACTCATGTCATTCATCCTTCACACCCTGATTATGTGGATTTCAATGATAATGCATATAAATATGAGCAATATAATCAAGATCAAGATGATACATAATATGTGAATTAGGACACTCTCCCCCCAATTAACAATGAAAATATAATTATTAATAATGATGAGATTATACAGAGCTTCAGATATAGACTTAGGGAACAACCCCATGATCATGCACAAATTTTAGAAGCCATAATGGAAATAAAGAATAAATCAAATAATGATCAATATTCTACTACCCCAAATAACAACATTATTACACCTACTTTTGAGCCAATTCAGCTAGCACAATAACTAGTTTTAACTCGATAACCTTCAATGATAGTTACACTTCCTATGGCTAGTTCTTCCTCTCTAGATGTACAATCCCTTATGCATGAGGTTCACTCTTTATAATCTAAGGTGTTACATCTTGAGCAAGGAGATACTAAGCTATTACATGCCTTGGATTCTCATGTTCTTTTACATACACCTTTGGTACATCACATAGCAACAACTCCTTTGCCATTTAGATTCATGGCACCTAAGCTTACATTATATGGTGGTAAGGGTCACTCAGAGCACCATCTTTGAGATTTCCATGTAGCTTGCTTGGACCACATGTCTAATGATTAGCTCTTCAATAAGTTGTTTCCATGTAGTCTAAAATATTATGCTTTATAGTCATTCTATGATCTACCTCATAAATCTATCATCACATTCAATCCATTGGTAAATATGTTTTTATCACACATATCAATAAGCATCATTGATTAGATCTCATATGCTCAAGTAGCATAATTGAAGCAAAAATCAAATGAGCATATTATAGAATATGTCTTGTAATATAAGACTATATTGGCCAAATTAGCAATCCCCATAGAAGATAGACAGGTCCAAGACATATTCAACTAGAGCTTACTACCAGCATTACATGAAGCTATCTTGTTTGATAAGTTTCCAACCTTCATAGACTTATGCCACATAGTGAAAGAAAGAGAAAGCAAGATTCTATCTATGGGCAAAATGAAATATACAAGTGGATCAAAATCAACTACTAATAGTTATAGTAATCCTCCATACAAGGTAAGGACCACTAAAGACAAGAGTGATCTAAAGGCCATAATTAACACAACTTCAAAGCCATATCCTCACTTGATTTTATCAACTCCTCCATTGAGAGTTTTCACCAACCTTCTAAAATTTCCAACATGCGTTTTATAGTAGATACTAGAATGCAATGGCATGTCTCTACCTCCCATAAAAGTTATTAATATGATACAACCTCTTATAAAAAACTATGAATCTAATGTATTTTATGAATATCATAAGGCACCATGCCATACAACAAATAGATATATCAGCTTGAAACATAAGATATAGAATTTTATAGAGGCTAACATTATTGATGTGGGCACATCCATAGAGGCACCCAAAGTTCAACAAATAGAATCTAAGGCATTGAAAATATTCTTAGATATGTTTTCATAACATAATAAAAATGAGGTAGGGGGCACTTCAAGTGTTCACTACATGTATCAGGCACATCCACCACCAGCATCATATCACACTACTATAGAGGATGCATACCCCTTACATAATATCATTGGTGTTTACCATACTATAGTTCTAGATGTTAAAATATATAAATGTAATAAGAATGGATCTATAAGATATTTAATGAGCAAAGGATAACATAATGAGCCTAGATTAATAAAACAAAACATAGGTATTTATCTTACAAAAAACCTCAAAGAGGTAAAAAAAACTAGCAAAGTGATATTTAATATTGAGAAACAATAATAACCCTAATACATCAAGTCTTCTTCATCTCACTCCTCAGATAAATTATTCACAAGTTTGTCTCAGAGAAGTATTTACCACACACAGGAATACTTGAATATTTTTCTGTTTGAGAGATATTTTAAAATAGGGGTAAAACCTTATTTATAATGATTCACAGTGGGATGTGACCATTGTGAAAATAATGGGTCCATCCAACCTGATAAATCCAAGTAATAAACATTTGGTAAATATTAAATAGTTATAATAAGATTATATATTTTCTCAAAGTTTACACCTCCAGTAAATAAATAATATATTATTATTTATATAATTACTTACCAATGTAAGCCAAGGGTTAATAATAACCACTTAGATAATGATTATTCTAACACTCCCCCTTAATGCTAAGTGGGGATAAAATCTATTGTCACCATAAAGGAATTATACTATGTGCAAAATTTGAAGGATTTAAAAACCTTCATCATGCCAAAAGCCACTTTTTGAAAAAAAAAATTATATCCATAAACTACTCAAAAGCAAGTTTACGTTAGCATGATTGTGAGATTACATCTCATTGTTTCTCATGAAAAATCACTAAGCATATTTGGAGCCTTTTATAACATAAGGACCTCCATTACAAATTATGATTTTAAATGTATTAGGGTACACAAGTGAAACTTCCACACGAAGTTTAATTAAATCAAATAACTTTCACATGAAGTTTTTACAATGCTTTACAAATGAGAAGTATTAAGAAGAATAAGAAACACATGGTTGTTAATAGGTTGCATTTTCATACACAGCACCCCCTCAATGGTAATCTAAGAGGCCTAACATTGTATGAAACTAACAAAACTTGGTAGCACTAATTGGTTTTGTGAAGATATATGCTACTTGTTCATCTGTAGGATAGAACTATAAATTAATATCACCATTGAGGACTTTCTCTTAGATAAAATGCACATAAACTTTAATATGTTTAATTCTTTTATGCTACACTATATTTTTTGCTAGAGCTATATAACTTTGGTTATCATAATGAAGGATGGTACTCTGAGAAACATCCAAATGAAGTTATACCAATAGCCTTCAAAGCCACATGGCTTCTTTAATAGCTTCTATAGCACTTCTATACCTTACTTCTGTAGAAAAGAGAGATACATTAGATTACTTTTTGTTGCTCCAAGTGATATCACTTGCACCAAACTTAAACACATATCTAGAAGTAGACTTGTAATCTAAAGTATCACTAGCATGGTCAGCATCACAATAACCATATAATTTATCATTATCAATAGAAGAATAAAATAAACCATAATTAATTATTCCTTTGATATATTGAAGAATATGTTTAGCTAATTTCCAATTATCCAAATAAGGATCCTACATAAATCTAGAAGCAACACTGATAGCATATGAAATATCTGACCTATTAATGGTTAGATAAATTAAACTTCCAATAAATTATCTATACAAAGTAGGGTTAGATTTTTCACATGTAGGTTTAGGATCAAGTTTAATACCAACCTCACTAGGAGTAGTGGTAGATTTATAATCAAGCATGTTAAACTTAACAAGATTATGTGCATACTAAGATTATGATACAATAATTAGTTTTTTATCTTAAAATATAGTCATTCCTAAAAAATGATGAAGAATACCCAAATCATTCATTTTAAATATTTGACTTAGTTTATCCTTATATTTATGA
This sequence comes from Torreya grandis, assembly GCA_037957365.1. NCBI lineage: Eukaryota > Viridiplantae > Streptophyta > Pinopsida > Cupressales > Taxaceae > Torreya > Torreya grandis. The sequence continues at coordinate 1,317,919 of JARHVA010001840.1, forward strand.
ATTAAAGCAATTAGATTACTAGCAATCAATAAATCATCGATATATAATACAATTAGAATCAAATGACTATTTTCAACTTTAACAAAGAGATTATTATCTGAATAACAATTAAAAAAACATATTTTTTTGAAAAAATAAGTACTCTTAGAATACCAAGCTTGAGGAGCTTGTTTTAGATCATATAAAGATTTCTTTAATTTGCATACATTTTACTTGTTAGGGTCAGTGAAACCTTTAGGTTGAGTCATGTATATTTATTCTTCTAAATCACTATTTAGAAATACATTCTTGACATCCATTTGGTGGATAACCCAACTATTTTGAGTTGCAAGTGCAATAAAAATTCTAACAGTACTCATTTTTTTTACAAGAGCAAAGATTTCAACATAGTCAATCCTGGGTTTTTGAGTAAACCTATGAGCAACTAATCTAGCTTTAAACTTATCAATTTTACCAATTGAATTATATTTTAACTTATAAAGCCACCTACAACTAATAATATACCTTTTAGGTGGAAGAGGGACAAGATTCCAAGTCTAATTTTTAATTAAATCATTAAATTCAACTTGCATAGCAATATTTCATCTATCATCTTATGTAGTTTCCTCAAAAGATTGAGGTTCACATTCATACATAGTAATTAATGCATGATAAGAGTGTTGTCTTTTAGTTAATTTATTAAGATTATAAACATTACAAGATTGAATTAGGGATTCTACCCATTTAGGTCTTTTAGATTGAACATGAAACTCAGGGGGTTCCTCAAACTCTAAGTTATCTATAACTGGATCAATTTCCTCAAGGGCATCTATTTCATCACAAGGAGAAACATGAGAGTTAGGTTCATCAATAGAAGAACACTAAAGAGGATCCACAAATGACTCACAAAAATATTTTTCAAGAATAAGAAAATTCTTATTCTCAATGATCTGACATTTAGAGGGGTCATATACTCTTAAACCTTTAGTTTTACCTCCATATCCTATAAAAATGCAAGAATAGGAAGTGGGGTCAAGCTTCTTCCTTTTAACTTTAGGGACAAAGATAGAAGCAAGATTGCCAAAAATCCTAAGATGAACCACACTAGGTTTATTCTTAGTCCACATTTATAAAGGGGTATAAAGATGCAAGGCTTTGGTATGGACTCTATTTAGAATATGAATAATAGTGTTCATAGCTTCAGCCCACAAGAACATAGGAACATTTGTAGATTATAACATTGTTCTAGCCATTTCTATGATGGTGTGGTTTTTACTTTCAGTAATACCATTTTGCTAAGGGGAATAGGGAGTTGTTAATTTTATTTTAATACCATAACTAATGCAAAAATAATCAAATTATTTACTAATCTACTCACCACCATTATTAATTCTTAATCTCTTAATAGACAAATCATATGTATTTTCAACATAAGCTTTAAATTCTTTAAATTTGCGAAAAACATTAGATGTATTTTTAATGAAATAAGACCAGATCATTCTAGTATAACCATCAATAAATATAATAGTATATAATGAACCATTAAGATAAGTAACTTTCAAAGGAACTACAACATCACTATGAATTATTTCTAAAGGATGTGAGGAATTTGCATTATGATTCTTGTGAAAGGAAATAGTATGTTGCTTATCATGTAAGCAACCCTCACAAGTTTCATGATGAGAGAGGATATAAGGAAGTCCAACAACAATATTTTTTCCAAGCATATCATGTAAACTTCTAAAATTAACATGCATTAATCTTCCATGCCATAACTGAGATTCATTCTTATTATGCGATGAAAGTAAACATGTAGAAAAAGGAAAGAAGATATATAAACCATTCTTTTGAATACCTTCAACAGTCAAAGAATCAAATTGATTTCTAATGGACCAAATATCTTTAAGCAATGTTACAATGAAATTATCATTAGTAATTTGAGAACAAGATAGTAAATTCTTTTTAAGCTTAGGTACATAGAAAACATCATTAATAATAACATTTAAAAAAATTGTTTTTCCATGTTTAGGTGCTTCTAAAAATAAATTATCTCCTAAGTAAATTATTTCAGAGATATCTCTATAATCATACAAAATATAAAATAATCATTTCATATGGTGCAATTTACCACTATCTACAATCCACTCATTTTAATTTTAAGAAATAAATTACCATATAAAGCAATAATATTCTGATCCTGATTGTTGTTTTGATTAGGGTTTTGATTCTTCTACTTGTTTTAATTAGTTTTCTTCCCTTTGTTATTTTTAGAAGATTGATTATTAATTATATCCTTGTTTTTATAATAGGTTTCCCTTCTATGACCAAATTTACCACATAAATTATAATTTCCATTGAATTTAGGTTTATGATTCTTATTACCAATTTTTTTGTTCCCATTTTTACTTTTACCAGAGTTAGGGCTATATTTTTAGTTTTTATTGTTATCAAAAACATTATTTAAGGTGATAAGTGCCTAAGTGTCATTCTCTTTAGAATTAAAATTGGTCATTACTTGCTCTTCTTGAATCAAGAGAGAAGATAAGATGGTAAGGTTAGGGATATCTTGCTCAGTTTAATACTTAAAATTCAAAATTGAAATAAAATTTCTAAAATTTTAATGAATATTCAATTGAATGATAAAATAAATCAATTGATCTTCAATCAAATTATAATTACAACCATCTAACTAATCTTTAATGTTCTTAATTTTACCTAAAAAATTCACAACTTTTTCATCACCCTTCATAGGTGTTGTCAGCAATTCAAGGATTAACTTAATGATCTTGGATGGATGAGTGCCCTAGTGAATGGATTCAAGAATTTTCAAAGATTCACAAGAAAATTTTTGATTACCAATGTGGATAAGGAATTCATCCTTAACACTCCACAAGATAATGGACATAGCTTCCTACAATTTTTGTTAAAATGCATTGGTAAGCTCAGGGGTCACATGTCATACAAACATGGTTTCCTTAGTCCCAATGATAATATTCCATAATTTATGAGCCATCAATTTAGCTTTAACATGAATTTTTTATATGTTATAGTTATTTCCATTAAGTATTTGGGGTTTCTCTAATGAAAAGTGAGGTAAAGCCATGACTTCCCTTTAAACATGATAGCATCCAAATGATTAATAAATAAACTTTTAAGTGTGAATTTAAAATTTATTGATAATTAAAACAAATTTAAAAAATTAAATATATTTATTTATTTAAATTAAATACATTTATTTATTTAAATTAAAGCTTGATAAATCAAAAAAAATTCTCAAATTTATGACAAAGCAAGGTGTTGTAAGTGTCAAAAAAATACACTAAAAATAAGAACAATTTTATGATTTAACTTTTTTAAATAAAATTTCTTGAACTATTTATAAAATAAAGTGAATTGAATATGCAACTATATTTAGATATATAATTTAATTCCTAACCAAAGCAAAAAAATTGAAATAAAGTTGCACAATTCTAGGTGTCGAAGGAAATGCACTCACAATGACCACCTAGCCACAATTAATAAAAAAAGTATAAAATCAATAATAATAATTTTAAAATAAAAACATTGACCACACCAATGTGTTTGAAATGTGTTAAAACCTTAAGATTGACTGGTTGGATGACTATACTTGCCTAGGTTTAGACTAGATCAAGTATCGAAAGAAGGACAAGTCAATAGGTCAGGTGGTTTTCATGTGAGAAGGAAGAAAAGCAAAAAAAAATGGAATTTAAATTAAAAAAATTCAATTAATTGTGACTAGAGTCAACAAAAAGATAAAAAATAAAAAGGCTAATGATAATTGAAAACTAGACTTATCTTTTACAAATTTTTACCGAAAAAATATAATCACCAACTTATCTATGAGTGAATTCAAAGGTTTACATGAAAAATATTATATTTAATTATTTTTATGTAATTTAAAAATATATATATAAACAAATATTTATTTATTGTGCGTGTAAACAAAATTAAAAACAAATTATTTGTTTTTTTAACTTTTTGGTGAAATAATTTAATAAAAGGTAAATCAAATTTGCAAAATTAAAAAATAAATTATTTTTTAAATATTTGAAAGAAATTTATACATACCTTAATATTTCCTATAGGTGGAAATGGCATCGGTCTGGGAGGAGAGAAAAAAACATGAGGGGGATAGAGGTCTTCGAGGCTTTCAAAATTTGCAAACCTTCCTAAAATCCTCCCACAATGCCAACAAGCCTTTCAAAAAAATTTGGTGCCAAAAACAATTTTTGCCGACCTCCCAAGCTATACAAGTACATTAACAGAGGAGAGATAAATTTGAAAAGGCTGATCCAAAGCTTCTTGGGCCTTTAAAAATTACACGGGTCCTTATCTTTACAAAACTTAATGAATAAAACTTTCAAAAGGTAATTTGATACATAGAAACCTGAGTTTTAATTTTTATAAAGTGGTCAGGACATACAATGGCATCTAATTTCCTAGAATTTGAATAAATTGAAATATCAATTTAATTATTCTATATGCTTTCCAATCAAAATCTTCTCCACTAGCTCTGATAGAATGTTAAAATATATAAATGTAATAAGCACGGATCTAGAAGAGATTTAATGAGTAAAGCATAACATAATGAACCCAAATCAATAAAACACAACATAGGTATATATCCTAGGAAAAACCTCGAAAGAGGTAAAAAAACCCAGCAAAGTGATATTCAATATTGAGAAATAATAATAATGCCAATACATCAAATCTTTTTCATCTCACTTCTTCTCAAATAAATTCTTCACAAGTTTATCTTAGACAAGTATTTGCCACATGCAGGAATACTTGAAGATTTTTTTGTGTTCGAGAGATATTTTACAATAGGGGTCAGACCCTATTTATAATGATTCATGATGGGATGTAACCATTGTGAAAATAATAGGTCCTTCCACCCTGATAAATCTAATTAATAAATATTTGGTAAATATTAAATAACTATAATAAGATTATTTATTTTCTTGAAGTTTACACCTTGAGTAAATAAATAATATCTTATTATTTATTTAATTACTTACCAATGTAAGACAAGGGTTAATAATAACCACTTAGACATTAATTATTCTAACACTAGTTAGACCACTCATCACTTTCTCAGAGCAAGAGATTGTTGATGATGATTCAAATTTATATGCATATTTTGTACGAGCCTACATAGATCATCATCTTATTCAGAGATTCATGGTTGACAATGGGTCAAGTATTAACATGTACACTATCACACTTATACAAGATGTAGGGTATTAAGAGCAAGATATATCTCCTACAAACATAATTATTTATGGTTTTAGTAGCCATGTTTAGAGATCTATCACATATATTTTACTTCCAAACTAGGTTGGACCAGCACATGTGGCTACTAGATTCTTAGTAATACCTAGTGCAGGTGCATTTGAAATGTTATTGGGTAGGCCATGGTTATAGAAGTTACATTCCATCCCATCAACCATTCATATATTCCTAAATATATACATATAAATTAGGTGATCATAATTGAGGGTATTTCATATGAGTATCCTCTACCTATCCTATAGGCAGTTACACCATAATTACTAGTTATAGCTTAGTTACCAATTACAGCTCTGACCATAGTTCTTATTAGTACACCATATATTTTAGTGGAACCACCAGTGAAGGTGAAGTCTACTCATACAATGTTTCCATGTATGCATACTCTCTCATAGAGACCATTATTATAGAGACCCATGCATCAAAGATATATTGCAGATTCTAGAGGGTCTCCCTCTAAACACTTTCTTTTGAGATCAGTTTTATTAATTTTTTAGGGTTTTTAGCATAGGGAACCTATGATAACTATAGTGTTTTCTACCATGTGGGTCCTTAATAACCCTATAGTTTATAGGACACCATCATCAATTTCAAAAATTCTTAACAGCATTTCATAGGTAGTGTCAACTACAGATCACTTAGTAGAGTAGGTTTTAAGACCATAGTTACCTTTTCATACATCATACATGATCATTGTTCCTTAATTTGACATAGACCACTTGATAGTGAGTCTCCCATGAGACTCATCAGTTAGTATTTTTCCTCCCTACTTGTACATACTTTCCCTCTCTCTTGATCCTTGTACATAATTTTATTTCATATTACTTATACATAGTGTATATCCAAAAAACAAAAATATTCAAATATTTACTTAGAAAACATAAAATTACATATTATATGCATTTCCATGTTTACATATCTTATATTTTAGAGACACTACATATGCTAGCTATCTTATTATACTCAGTTTTATCATACATACATGTTTCACTTTTTCTTGTCGACTACTTGCAGCTTCATACAAGACTCAAGTCCACTACACTGATTTAGATTTATTATTATTTACCCATTGGGGGCATATACATAGATACATAGGTTATTCATTTGACACATTCACCCATTTGGGGGCACCCTATACATAATTTAGATTATGAGGTTACATCGTTATAAACTCTACATCATAGATTTAGCATCATATATATCTTGATATTGATCATGCTACACTTACTCAAAAAAAAAATAGATACTAAAAATTTAGAATTAGTATATAGACATATTAGCACTTACACATATTTGTATTACATGTTCATGCATACTTTCATTTATATATTTCTTAGTTTAGAATTGATTATGTCTCTATGCTTCTTCTATACAAGGCCATTTGAATATGTCATTGCTCTTTAGCTCTACGCCACTTCTTTTCATAGTATGTATGATTTGGACATGTGCCCATATCCTTGTGTGTGCCTTCCTAATTATGTATGCATACATTTGAACATGTCCTTATATGTATCTATAATCCAACTTTATTGTTGAGTGCTTATGTGGGCATTTGAACATGTCTGTGTATGTCTTGTTTTCTCAAATTTAATGACATGTGCCCATGTCCCTTGTATTGCATCCCCTTGGCCTATTTTTTGTTCCTCATGTGTGCTGTATGTATGATTTTTTTATGCATCATGTCCATGACACTTGTCTCTTAATTGTTACACACTCTAGTTTTAGTTGCCATGAGGGACCTCATGTATCTCCCCTTCCTGCTTGGCTATCATCATGGATATCATGCCCCATCCCCCAAGGTAGATACTTTATTATTACTCTAATTTTATATTACATAAATTATTATATCTATCTTGATAGCCTTGTGAAATCTAGACATAACATACATCACATATTACAAATTTGGACTCAAATTATCTTACATTTTGATGTTATGTATGCACATTATATTGGATTATTACGTAGATATTATATATATTCTAGCTAGCACACATCTTTCAAAGTTTTTTATTTTGAGGATAGTTCTTTCATGAGTTCAAATAACTCCCCTCAAAAGAAGGGGCTTTCAAGGGGTTTGCCACAGATATCAAGCTATCAGAATGCACTCAAAGTATAATTTTTAACATAAGATTAGATTACAAAAATTAGAATTAGGTAAACATAGTGGGAAATAGTTAGAAAAATATTAATTATATTTTTATATAAATTAGTCAGTTGGACATTAGCACTCAAATTAGGACACTAACACCACATGGCACTACTATCTAGTAGCCTTGGTTTCAAAAAAATCTAGATTAGATATAAAATTACAGTATGTGCAGTGTAGGTTTACATAAGTTCAGTTATAAATTTATCAGTTTATCTCTTATTCATACTAGTTTGCTCAAATTGTGGACATCATGTGTGGCATGACCATTCCCATTTTTAGTTTAGATACTCAAACACAGATTATTATAACTTAGTCCATAATATATATGTTCATATATCATATTTGGGGGCATGTGCACATCACATTATTTTTGTATGCTCACTTACACACCATTTGATCAGATGGAATGATAAACTCCATGTTCTTATCTACATTATATACATCAAACATCATGTTTCAGGTTATACACTAGTTTTATGCCTTACTCCATCTATAGTGGTTAGAATTCTTAAGTGTCTTAGAGCTACTTAATATACCCAAGTAGATGTAGAGCCAACATCTCTTGTTAGACATCTCTAGTTACATTACATAGTTTTAATTTTAGATGCATCTACCACACATAAGTAGGTAATGATGGATTAATAGTCTACCTAAGTTCTTAATCCACTTACAAGAGAGGTTTAGATACACCATCAGTCTAATCCAAGTTATTCATAAGTCATGATCCACCAAGAAGGGGTGGGAAATGATGGATTCAAAATCATATTGAGTTATTGATACACCCACACATGAGGATTGAGTAAGGCATCAGCTCAGTCCAAGTTATTCATTGATTGATCATTATATACATGCACACACACAAGTTGTCATTAAGTTTATGCATGGTTTACGTACCTAGTGAGCTGTATTCATTCATTTCCTCCATTTTTACTCAGTTGCACTTCTTTGCTTAGTTTTATCTTTACTTTTGATATCTCTTAAGTAATGCACATTTCACTTGTAAGACACACAATGGAGCATGCTTCACATATTCAGATCCAGACTGATGGGCTTCACCTCTTAGGTAAGTCTAGGTATGCTTATTTTTATTTTATTCTAGTCAATTTTTTCCTAAAATTATAGAATAAAGGTTTGGTAAATGTAATCACCTAAAAATGACACTTGAGTGCTAAGAGAGACACTTCAGACTACCCATCCTTATCTTATCCCTTGACTTATCTTAGGGCCTATTTTCACACTTATCCAACCTTCTATGGGCCATAAGCATCCCTAGTCACCCTAAAGTATTCTTTGACCCTCATTATTACATCTTATACCTTCATGCCTTGGGTTTTCCACCTAGACACTAATACCATAATAAGGACAGTAGTGCCACATGGTGCTAGTGTCCCAATTTTGGTGTTATTATCCTTTCCCTCCTTTTTCACAAATGGATAAATTTTTAAATTGTATACCTCTTAGGGTTAGCCTAAACCTACTTTAACACCCTCAAAAGCACCAAATCAATATATATACAAGATTTATATCCCTATAACCACTAGATGGAAATGAGATGCAAATTACACATACAAACTTAAAACAAGTTATACATAATTAAGGTTATCAATCCTTATTTTATCATACTTTTGCATCCTACCATCTACAACATGCCTAAGCTCAGATTACTTAGATTTCTAATCTTAATCACATTCAAATCACTCAGGTCTATAATCATACTAGCTTCACTTGCACTTGCACCAGTACTTAGGTGGGGAGAACTACATCAGGCTTGATCACTCTTAGTAGTATTGGTATGTGGGTAACTCTCATCATAACAGGGTGTTAAGGACTTCCAACCTACCCCACTAACAAACACACTTTACTACTTGTATCAATTGGATGCCCTCATTACATGAAGGATTAAGGTTTTATTCATAAAATTAGTGAAAATAAGTCATCTACAAGGTTTTAAAACTTGTACAAGAAACAATAGGCTTGATAGACCCAGACATAGGTGCACTTAGAATCACATAACAATCTTGCATAGAGGACACTGCCACCAAAATAATGACACTACTACCATATGGCACTATTGTCCAATTATGGTGCTACTATCTAGAAGGGGTTTTGACACTTGTATCTTATTTTCCACACTTGAACTAGCCTCTACCTCAATTTTTAGCCTCTATATCATCTATCTCAGTCATTTTCTAAGTTCTCATTTATATTATTTATTTTTATTTTTAGAAAGGTTAAATTAAGTCAATTTTGTAACAAATCAGTGGTTGTATTTATTGCATATTTCTACCCTAATTTACTATACTTAGCTCTTTAACAACATAGGATTTACATTCACTAAGTCATATGAAGTTAAAATAAATAATCACTTAGATTTGTTGGTCGTATGGCCTAAAAATTGATCTAATAAAAAAATTGATAAAAACAAACTTAGTTCTACCAGTCGAATGGCTAAAAATTTAAATTTAGTTTTTTTTCAATACAAAACTAGGCCAAAAATAAATTTTATAGTAAAAAATGTTAAAACTATAAAAAAAACCCTACACATAGTTTGAATTTGATTATGCATAAATTCTTGTCATATAAAATGTAGGAGGGATCCCATAGGTATGGAGGTATGTAAATAGTTAACACATTTGACTATTTTAGGGAGCCCACAAGTGCACACCATCCATTTCATAGAAATCATTCAAGTGAAAATCATGCATATAGTGCACAAGAGTTTTTCATAAGAATAGATGATGCATACAAGGTAATCATGGGTGCAACATTAAAGAAAATATTAGTGCACAGGTGCAACACAGAAAAGATATAAGCCATTACAAGAGGCATAGCTACAGCAGGTATAAAAATTAACTTGTAACAATAGATCTAGAAATTTTTTAGAAAATAATAAAACCCAAAAAAATGATATCTTACAAAAAAACACTCAAATATGGCCTTTAATATCCAATTAAGATAAAAAAATAAGTGGATTTAACTATTTTGGACACCCTAGACACCATGGTGATCTCAAATTTAATCCATCAATCTTTAGAATGCTCTTGTAATAAAAACCCACAAGGAAGAAGCCCCTAGAAACTAATATTTTTTTCACACCTTTCTAATTCTCAAAATTATCCTCAAAAGGATGTAAGAGATCATACTTAATGCTTGAAGATAATATCAGATCTATAATCATATATATCCTAAGAGGCTACCCAAGGCACTATACTTGCTCTGGTACCATCTGAGATTTGGCTATGGAGATAACCAACAATGATCCAAAGGCCTAAAGGAAGCACTACACAAATCAAAAGATTAAAATTGATAATAATAAATTATTTTCCTATCAATAATGCAAATACAATGAGAGAGAGATCATGTGCAACAAAAATTTAAATTCATTAATTGGTTTTAAATGAGTTTACAAAGGAGTACTTATATAAATACCACTCACCAAGATGTTAGAAGATTATGACAATTGTCATGATCTTATGAGGTGAGACATAAAACAAAAAACCCTAAGTAAACTTAAATGAAAGGGTGTGAAAGGGAACCAATCATGGAACCAATCAGGTAAATGACCTTGTTCACACCAAAAATATATATGGATATAACATCAATCTAATGTGTAGGTAATGACTATAATTAAATGTGTATAAAATGTCAAACAAGTAGATTTGCATATAAAGTCAAACTAATGTGTGTATAAGGACTAAAATTAAATGTGTACGCATATAGTGTCTACTTATTATTGGGTATATAAACACTATAATAAAATTTGAATGTACATAATGTCAAAAAATTTTGAAAGTAACAATTAGAATTCAAGGTCCATGTATATAACATCAAACTAACTGTAATGTATCATCTCAAATTAGAATATCGTATGTGTAGTGAATTGAAATATTATATATATAATTACTATCTTTAAATATGTGTGTAAAGATATGGTCAATCTAAGGTTAACACAAAAACTAGAATATCCATTTCTCTAGATTGACCAAAATACATTACACTAATAATTAAACCATTATTTTATGGACAATGATTTTATTTACAATTTATAGATGTTCTTGCACTCATGGTGACATGATTTTCCCACTACAACTCATGATTCTTATGGGATTTGAAGCTATTTCCATGATATTCGACTAATATTCACATGGTTTCCCCTTTTAGTTGGATCCTTAAATTGATTCAATACTCTCTCCCTTCAGCGTATAGAAAATGGTGTTTTGCAGTCTAGTATCCATAGTTTTGTCATCTATAATCCACATAAGAGATGTGTATCATAGAGGTAAGGGGATTTTATTTTTAATAGTATATATGCAATCCCTTTTTCTTATTTACATTTTATCAATTATGTATGGTATACCATAATTAAAAGTTATATTCACATCATGCCTTTATAGAGATAGGGATATTCTAATACTTACATACACCCTAGCTTGACCACACATACATACACATTTGGTCACTACATATATAATAATTTAATATTAATTATTGCATACCTTCTAGTTTGAAAGTATATACGTAGGCCTTAGATTTACTCATTATGTACACATGAGTTTGGCATCATATACATATATTTAATTATAGTCACTGCATGAAGCATATAAACACATATGTTCCCCACAAATCCAATTTTACACCCCCCCATGCCAACTCCCCAACCCCCTCACCCCACTCACCACCTTACCTCAACCCCCACCATTTTTGTTATTTCAAATCAAACATGAAAAATCAAATTTCATTTTAGATAAAAATTATAGAACCCCTATTGATGATATGTGACTACCTTATAGTGCCCATTTTCTAGTCAAAATTATTATTATTTGTTCCATTTGTCCCTAACGAGGTGTAACAATTATTATTTAAATTCTATGTATATAATGTAAAACAAGTGGGTATTTAACAACTAAAATTAAACTATTGTGCATTTAGTGAATTGAACTATCAGGTAGGTAGTGAATTAAAATATTGTGTATGTAATGACCAGCGTATGTGTTTGATAAGCCTTGTGTGATAGGTCATGTAAGTGGTGTGGATGTTCAATGTTTGAAAAATGAAAAATAAAATTACTTGAGTAGGGGTATAGGTCAAGTAAATGGTGTGGATGTTCAATGCCAACTCTGCCTGCTAGATAAGCAATTGCTAAATAATCCATAAAATAACTAAATAGAAGATGATTTTTTTAAATTTTATATCACTCGCATGTCATTATAGTTCCAAGAAAAAAGAATGAACCATGCGGTATTTGAAAAAAAATCATGGTTAGATGTAACTTAGTGTTATGTATAATCTATCCATAAACACACAAAATATTATTACAATGTGAGCCCATTCTATAGTTGTGGTGAGTTTTATTAGATTATTGTCTTCCAAGTGTTCTCTTATGCAATATCAAGCAACAAGAGATGTGGGTAATTTTTATTTTTTTTAATAGATCGATTAAATGAGTGGGTATGTATTGACTATAATTAAACTATTAGTTTTGTATTGAATCAAACTTAACTATTGCATATGTAATGATAATTAAATATATGTATGTGTGTAGGAAAAATAGGGTGTATGTAATGAAAATCATTAAATTTGTATGTATATGCAATCAATATAGGGTGCATGTAATGTCAAGCACTTTGTGTATGTATATGTGGTCAATTTAGGGTGTATGTAATGACCAACATTAAATGTGTATGTACATGTGGTCAAACTAGGGTGTATGTAAAAACTAGCATTAAATGTGTGTGTGTGTATGTTGTATATATATTTATAAAGAGAGAGAGATTTACAATTTATGTAATGACCAACATTAAATTTGTATGTCTATGTGGTCAAGCTAGGGTGTATGTAACAACTAGCATTATGTGAGTATTTGTGTGTTTGTGTCTATGTTTGTGTCTAGTCAAGCTAGGGTGTATACATAATGATGAGAAATAAATGTGTATGTATAAGTGGTATAATTAAGGTGTAAATAATGATGAGCATTAAATGTCTATGTATATGTTATTAGGATAGGGTGTATCTAATGATTAACATTAAATGCATGTATATGTAGTCAAATTAGGGTGTATGTAACACTGAACATTAAATGTATTCAAGCTAAGGTGTATGTAATAATAATAATAATATACCATATACATTTAGTAGATTTTTTGTTACATACTCATTACATACACACTAGTTAAATAGTATGTAAGTACACATTTAATTTTGGTCATTAAATGTATGATAGATTGACATTATAGATATAATGTACAATTTTTAGTTTTAGTTTTTTGACAAGTAATTTGATAAGTATAGTCTTCATGCCCATTGCACACACATTGAATGGGTACACATACACACTAGGTAAACATTATGTACATATGAATTTAATCTTGGTGATCATATTCATAATAGTTTGATGTTATAGAGATACTTATAAAAAAAATCCTTACACACTAATTATACTTATATACATACACATTAATTTTGCATTATATGCATACACATTTTATTCTATACTTGTTACATACACACAATTTTTCCAAGTAATATAAGTATACTAGATATTAATGAAACTATTTTATGTTTTTATATTATTATATGTGCTTTGTATTGTATTCAAGAACTACAAGTACACTAGACTATTTATGCATTAGAATGGTTATCAAATACCATATTATATGCTCAATACCAAGTAGAAATTATATAATTCATAATATTTATAATGTAAGTACAAGTACAAACCTACATTAATAAAATTATGGTTATTAAGTTGAATAGTCATATTTAATGCATAAGAGAAAATCTCTAAATAAGGATGGTATGGTCAGTAAATTGAAGTGATCACAGTGAATCCACAAGGGTAAATCTCAAAGTATGGATGCTAACAGCATGAAGACCATTTATTATTTCACCCCATTTGGATTAAAGTTTTTTTAAGTTATCATACATGATTTACCTTAGGGTGTTATATATCTATGTATCTTAATTTATAAAAATAGATATCCTAAAATAAATTTTCACTTCAATTTATTAGATGTCTAAAAATTAATTTTAAAATTTTTTATGTCTACAAATTAATTATAGTGTTTTTTTAATACCCTAAAATAATTATTTCTATTTCAAATTTATGGTCTACGATCCTTTATATCTAATGTTAATAAAACATCATATTTTGTACTCAAAAATGTTTCAATATTGGCATGTTAACAAGAGGGTTGAAGGAGAAGAGTTCAAAAAATTATCAATCCATAACAATGACACTCCTAAACAACTAATAATTTATTTTTTTCCAATTAATTATTTCTTTATTGAAAATGGAATATTTTTAAGCCATAAAAATAAGACTACTAGAAATAATCCCTTATACAGACAACCCATTTTTTCCAATTTATAAAACCCTTGTGTAAAAGTATAAAATTTTAACCTAAACCTTTTTGGTTTGACTAAAAAGGAAAAAAATTATGTTGTAACTTTCCTAATATGGACAACAATTTGAATGGGTATAATCCCATAACAATTCAAAAATTGTTTCCTCATATATAGTTAAACTATGGAGCAAGGAGAATGTTCCCTTCCCTTCATGTCATTGGGGAAAAATGTAATATAGTATAATGGTTTTTAATGGTGGAAAATGAGCCTATATGGAAATAATGTCACATAATAGGATGTTGTAAGTTGATTTAAAATTATATTTGATTTTTGGCATCATGGAAGTATAAAAATGTAAATTGGTAATGGAAATGATAAAAGGTACTATGATGAAAATATTTCCAGTGACAGGTATAGAAAAGAGGACAATGACGTGCTTGTGTGGAAGATATAGGGTGGTGGAGATACATGTTAAATTAGCATGGGAATGGAGCCCAATGTGTCATGTTGGACTGAGGAACATAAGTATTTAATAAGCCCTTATATTCCCCTATGAAGGTAACTATGTATATGATGTGGCAGATATGTTTTGCATTTTGGCCCAAGAAAAATAATGTACATTAAACATTGATCATAAATTGTATATGTAATATTCTTTCATGTGTATGATATGTTTTCATGTGTGGTGCATTTTATGAGACATGTTATTATGTATGTGATGGATTTGTATTATTCCACCATTAAAATACATCCTAAGGATGATATAGTGATGAGATGAGCACATATAATTTGAGTTGGAGTTGATGACATGCAAGTTAAAAAAAGTATGGTCAATCAAGGTAGTTAAGGGAGTCTACATGTGAGTTTTAGTAAACTGATTTAGTTTTATTAATTTATTTTTCAATGTGAATATGAAATATACACTTCTTTAATACATCATGTTTGATAGGTGGTTAACATACAGAGACATCACATCTTGCGTCTTCTTCATTTGATAAAAAAAATTTAATGTCAATGTTGACAATTTATATTTAGCCCAGTACACAATTAGGTGATTATGTAAAAATATAGTGATAATTAGCATAATGAATTTAAGATATTTGAAGTTGAATAAAAATGTTTGACAACCAAGATGGGTCATTAAATGTCTTTGAATAGATAATATTAAAGAAAAATGTTTTGACAATGTGATAGAACAACTGAATTTTAAGCAATAAATTATGGGAATGGGTTAGGAAAATGAAATATGACAATTTGATGAATGAAAAAATAAATGAAACAAGACACTGTTGAAATATTTTTTTATGAAATGATAAATGTAAGTATGCAAATGCAAGAAAATAAAACATGTTAAATAGAAATGGAAATCATATGACAAGCTAAACCATTGTCGCAAAAAATAAAAATGGCAAAGCTTAAGTATAGGAATGTACCTCACATGAAGAACGGCTACATGTGCAAAAAACTTATCTATTGGTTTGGTGCACCATGATTAAGTGTTATTATTTTGGATATTCTGAGGGAATATTTCCTTGATGATGAAAGGTCCTAGCCAATAATATGTGAAGGTAATTTTGTTGTGATTAGAGAGGTTCGTCTAAAGAATATAATCTCTAACCTTAAAATTTGGTAGCTTGAAAAAAACCCTTATTTATGTAGAGTTCACCTCTCATATGTTGGTTTATAATCTGAAGAATGGGATAATTATGGTTTAGAAGGATTAGATGAATCTTTTTTTGAATTTTAAGTACCCTTTGTTATTATAAAATATAAAATGCTACTGTAACATTGATAACCTAAGAAGTGGTTATACTTATGAATAATTTAAAATGGGGTATTTACACCAATTTTAAGTATTAAGAGTTTAATCTTAGTTATGTACATGATGTACCTGCATACCTAATTAATATGAAAGTTATAATGTTTATTATAATGGATTCACTATGTGATGTATCTATCTCTGTGTTAAATTCTAAATGAATGGTTTTGTCCATTAACAACTATGTAGCTATTATCACCAAATATTACACCCTAGAGGAGGGTGTTCAGGCCTCCTCCAAATTTGGGAAACATGGGAATATTTCTAGGTATGTGGGTGTACCTATAATGTAAGTAGACCTCTATATTTAAGGGTTGACTCCCTGAATAAAGCTTGAAGTGAGTATCACCTAAACTAGTTGATTGTTTATGAGAAAGGGGATATAAGTTTACATGAAAATAAACTAATCTAAGGGGATGATACACCAGAAGGATATCCACATGACTATCATACTTATTTCACTAAGATACTAGGCATACAACACTTGTTTAAAAGTCCTAGAATGATCTGGCATGATCTGGCATTAGTATTTTAATATGAAGGTGATGTGCATAAAAACTATCCAAGGTAAGTGAAACCATAGATCAGTTGAAGATACTAAGGTATCACTATAAACTTGAGAACAGATCCATACACTTAACAACACTTCACATGACCTACTAGAGTGAAGTCACTTGCATGAAACATGGAAGCATTGAGAGAAATTAAGGATAGATAGATATCTCTTAACTATTCACTATACATCTCTTCAAACACTTTGACAAGATGAGATATGAACTCAAAATTTATTTAATTTATTTTTATAAGTCAAAGTATAATGTCAAAACTAGAATGTCTTCACCATACATGGTGTGGTATTAGTTTACAAGTGCCAAAATGGCTTCTACTTAAAGAATTTGAGAGAGACGTGAGAAGAAAGAAGTCCAAGATATAATAGGACACTTTTAAAGCTAAGATGAGAAGTTAAACATGTAGGATAAAGGATTAATAAATATACCATTCAATTTCTCATAGGATAAATGTCCCTTAAAGTCATGTAACTTCTAAAATGTGTAGGATTCTCCATTTGATTACATAAAATTGCCTTCATCATTTTGCCTCCTTGGAAAATTCCACAGTAGACTAGGGATAGGTATAATGATTTCACTAAAAGGTATGGGTTATAAAAAATCCCTAACATGCATTGGTTGCATCCATAACCATTGATATTCTCTTGCACATGAGATATCACTACCTGTAGTCCAAATAACTCCCCTTTCACTCACCCTTCATACTTGGCAACAAATTTTTCCTCAATTTTTGAAACCATTCCATATAAATGAGTGAATGAAACCTATCAAGACCCTTCATATCCTTATATTCCTTAGACATACCTTAAAATGCCTCACACTTGAAATTTTCACTCTCTCACTAGCTTGTTTACTATGAAAGTTTTGACTCGCTAAAATGGATGTACTTGAAGAAGAATTTCTGAGATATTATACTATAATAAATGGACATGAGGGTTTAACTCAATTCCCAATATTTATCCTAATGTGAATTACATCTATTTGAACCCTTTTGTACCTACACAGCACCAAAAATAGTCAATAAAATCCCTTTTTTACCTTGTTTGTACAAGTAGGGAACACCTCAAATGGGTGGGAAGGAATCTTGGAGAGTTGTCTACAGGGTAAAATAAATTTCATGTTAATTATATCCCATGTGGATATCTCTCCATTTTCATTTTCTCAATCAGGTCCTTCTCTAGGGTTTTGGAGGGTTTAGAGTTGTTTCCACCCTTAAGGATTATTTAAAAATTTGTGGAATTAAACTCATGAACCAATCCCAAAAAATTATTTATTAGGACTGTATTAAACCTCCCTCAACCCTTTAGACTCCCATCCAAATCTTGAAAGTATATGTGAGCTCTCAAACTTGCCTACTCGAGCTCCTTTATTCATTTTATGCAGGTCTAAATTGGCTTTGATCTAAAATGAGGTTTCTCTGCAAACCAAATGTTTTTTCCCACTTTATAACCTATAATTAACATATTTTAATTCATTTTTATGCTCATCTATTTCTAGATACGGAGTTGACACATTATTAGGCTTTAGTCCTAAACTAGACTAAGTAGGTATGCTTGCATCCTTGTAGGTTTAGGACACCATGATGATTTCTTAACCCCTGTTCATTATTTTTCCTATGGTTATATGTCTTTCCTATCTTTCAAAACCTTCCTATAAGTTTCATAAAGTTTCTAATTCACATTATCATCTTCTCATGTTGAACTTGTAGGGTTTCACATTCTCAGAGTGCCCTCTATTTGACATAGAATAGAGGGCATCTCCTTTGTTGTCTTAGGAAAAAGGAGGGTTTGATGAGCTTATCCAAGCCATGGGGAGGTTTTGTTTTTAATTTTAAGGTTTAACTAACTTCCTATCACCCTTAACTCCTTAAAACCTCTAAACACACTCTTAGTTTGTTTATTGTGCAGTGTCTTGTATGCATTCTACAAGTGCATCCTGATGATGGTTTTCATGCTCTATTTCCTTTGTTTGAGGACATCATGATATGGTAATAATCATAGTTAGATTTTACTAGTCATAATATGTTAATATCCACAATTATAATATTCAAAAATAATGTAAAATATAATGTAGATAAACATAATACAATAGATATTGGTGGACCAAGATGTCCAAATATTCAATATATGTAGAAATATAATACCCTTGAGGTAGGGCAACACCATAAAATACTCCTTTAGGAAGGAATAACTCCATAATGTCTCTTCGATGGGACAACCTCCAATATCCTCTTACAATAGAAGACTCAATGCTTACTTGCCCCACTAAAATGATAATCATCTCCTTTATATAAACCTATATCTAACTAAAAATAGATAGGTAACCTCCTAATCCCAATGTAGGTCAACCATCACCCAATGCACTAATTCCACGAGTTACTCTATTATCCTAATATATTGGACTCATATAACTAAGGGGATGTGTGCCACATGTCAACATATCCATCAACCCATGTACATTAATATATCATGCCCCTAGGTACATAGCATGATATGAATCCCAATATCTAATAACTCTTCACATTTCTAAAACTATACTCACTCCAACATGATTGTAAGGTATGTAATTATGGACTATAGTATGTTTAAAAACCTACTTTATACTCTGTCTTTTCATCACATGAGGATGTCATCATTGTACTAATTTTTTTACAATGTCTTCAAATTCCCCATTATCCATGCAAGTTTCCTCAAACCATGTCTTCACTCAACTAGATCTAACCATTAAATAGTCAACTATGACTGTGTGTTCTTCAGGAAAGGTATGACTATAGGGTGTCATCTAGGATTATAATTCAATTATTTTTCCTTAATACATATTCAAAGTCACTAACACCTTCCTTTTACATGTTTGGACCTATCTCTACTCCTAGGTATAGTTCACATTCAAGTTGCATCACTCCTTGCTAGTGTTCTCTTGACCTAGCTATAAATGACTTTTTCAACAACCAAGGACCCCTTTAGCATGTTTGTTTTCATATTCCACTTGATGATTAGGAATTTTGGGACATTTTAAATTCTTTTGAATAAGTAGGACACACTTAGAACCTACCTAGATCATGAGAGTAGCATTTAACCTGTAGGTTATATCATATTACATTTCTCTAAATCCTGTAGATGCACTTTCTTGGGCCCAAAAGGATATTATGTAGGTGGTGATTTACACTAAATATTGAATGAGAACTCCTTTGATTTATTCTAAAGAGTCATAGTATCATCTATCTATATAAGGAATGACTTATATTCATATTATACCTCCACTAGGTATTATAGCATGATAAGGTCATTTTTACTCCATCACTACAGAGAATCATTAGCATTCTATAGTGGAAATAACACTCAATATAGAGACCTAATAACACTTTTTCATATGATAAAATCACCAAACCTTTCATTCCAACCATTGACCCTAGGCTGAAGATCCATCATGGAAACCTTTGGAGTAGTTAAGACCTCAATATAATCCATCAAGGAAATGTCAAAAGTATTATACGGTCTTTGTTCAAAGAGATTAAGGTTGTTTGTCGCTAAATTCCTTTTTCAACAAATGCATATATATCTCAAGTCTACCTCTTACCCCAGGACTTTATGTTGATTGTTATGGCATCCTAAATCCTTTCAGACCTTAAGGAAGGTCTTCTCATACTAATACACTTCTAGGCACACTTTCAGATCTATTTTAGTATCACTTGTAGGTGCACTTCTGCAAACGGGATTATAAAGGCATGGCATGAGGTGCATTATATGATTAACTAGTTTCACAATTGATATTAGACCTCTGTTACTAATGTTATAGATCTTTTCCATGTCTCCAAACCTTTGGTGAAGCTCATTGACCATTTCAAGCATTCACTTTACAATCTAGAGACCTCTATGAATGCATATCAAGGTATGACATAGAGCAATGAGAGTAATATGTGGTAGTATGTATGGTGAAAGATATTATATCTCTTATAGGACCTTATCAACTTCTCTAAATGGATATTCTCCACCTTAATCTACTTTAAATAAGATTAAATACTCTCAATTCACTTGGTTATCTCTTGTATGGCACCTATATGTGCACTTTCATGTTACAGACCTAGCAATGAAGGTAAGACATAAATCACTGCATGATGTGTTAGAATTTAACAATTATTATACCCTCTCATATGCTCTAATGAACCCTTATAACCATGAAATAGTTTAAATCATTTCAAATTTCCTTTCCAATGTGTTTGGCTTTCCATGGAAACATATAGATGCACATTCATGGTGTAGGACTATGCATCTAGCTTGCCTTGGTCATCATAATTTGAGGTATGTCATTTAAAAATCTGGGCCCATTGTCTTATGATTCAATAATGTATTCACCACCCCTTGGGCACTTCATAACATTTACATGACCATGATCAGAGCTTCACATGCCATGACTATAAGTGAAAGTGGATAAAGAGTTGATCATGTCTTACACTTTGAATATAACTCCATGAATGTAGATTGGAAGGAGAGGAGGTAGAAATATATTTGAGGCATTAAAAACAACACCACACATTGTTTTTATGTCATTGAAAAGAAGGAAACCTTCTACAATTAGTGAAAATTGACTGCAACTTCACTAGCAACATCATCCTACAAATCAAATTGAAAAGGAACATTTGGTTCTACTTTCCAATCTTGCCATGGAGATTGGAGAAAAAGAAAAGGATGAGCATGACTAGCATAAAGACCCTACAGATACAAAAGAGGATAAAATGATGGAAAGGGAGAATCAAATTGAAAAGGATGAATCCTTTCCACAGGAGAATGCAGATGATAGGTGTGACGCTCGCCAGAGGGATAATAAGATCTCCTTCATGAATTCGGCCAAATTCAAAGCAGATTCAATTTTACAAGTCAATTCATGGATGCATAAGGAAATGATAGAGCTGAAAAATAAATTTGAAATAATGCAACATAACCAGGAAGCTGATAGGATTAAAATCAATAATTTGGAGAAGCAAATGAGTGATATTCCAATTAAGCTTAAGGATTATGAGAATAATCTGAGAAGGCTCATTAAGGAAAGTAGAATGAAAATGGAGGAGGTTACTTCTAGCATATGTGTGGAAGTAGCTAACCTTGGAAAAAGAGCTAATGAAGAAATAAAATCTCTGGAGGGGCCTAGTAAGAGGACTAGGCAGAGCTCGAGAAAGAAAGCACAGCAAGAAGCTGCTACTTTAGCTGCAATATCCATACAGGATACAGCAATGGTTGGAAATGAGATTGTGAAGATGATCTTGGAACTAGAAGACTAAGGTCCTCTTTCTTGTTTTTGTTTTTGTTTTGGTCCTATCTGTTGGATGTTTTAACTGGTTCTGAAAGTTGGATCTTTAGTTTATAAACTTTTTTTTGAGTTTCCAGGTCTATGTAAAACCTGTGATCTTTCTTAAGGTTATAGGTTGTGGTTTTAGGTCCCTATAAAACCTGATTTTGATACTATTTTATAGTTTGTTTTATTATTTTTGTTCCTATTGGGCGTCTTTGTATCATCTTTTTATCTTTGTCAAAGGGTTTCGAGGTCCCTTCAAAACCTGCTTTTACCTTAATCTAAAACATCATCCTAAAAATATAAACTATTTGGATCATGAAAACAACTCTAAAAATTCAAATCAAGATGTTAAACATGATAGGAGGAATTCCACATCCTATGGAATCAATATGAATAACTGGATTGTATAGACCTATCCATACAAGAGGAAAACCTATAGGGTATGGGGTTTAGCATGCAAAATGAGATAGTTAACTTTTAAAGGATGGTTCATAAATAAAAATTGACCAATCCTTTAAATATTAATATTAAAATTAATTATAATTCATTTATTATCACCCCTAGAGGTTTTGACCTAAAACTTCTCCTACTAGTTGTACCAAGAAGAAAATTGTTGACTAGTTTCACATGTCTAGTGGAGCGATAAAAGAAAAGAATGGATTTTAGCCATTTTTGAGAACTAAAAATTTTTTCGAGTGTTTAAATGGGTCCAAGGAAATTTAATATCCATCCCAAAATCTATTCCCATGTGTCACTCTCCTAATGGGCCGTACAACTTCAAAAACTCCTTCTTTTCCACTTGTTTTCTTGATTTCAGTTAACACCTACAAGATTTTTAGTTAGAGACTAACATATTTGATAGGGAATAATATGAGTGGCATTTTAATGAATTTTATAACACTTTTATTTCTTATAAAATTGTACCACCCTCATAAATGACCCATTTATGACCCCTAAGTGACTCAAAATGACATAAGGACTTAATTGGATCATGACCAAGGTTAAAACATATTCAATCACATCAAATAGACCATGACATACCCTATGACATTATAATATACCCCTATATCAATTTTTATACTATAAGGCTTGACCTATTTTGACTTGAGGTCAAAATGATCAACATTCTTATTGATTTTCCAAGGGTGGTATGCTTGTTATGCCAAGACCAGTTGCCTAGTCCTATCCATTGGGCCATAGAATCACCTATACACTATTCTTACACACAATTTGATTTTAACAAAACACCAAAAAATAAAAAAATTATGCATAAAACAAGAAATTAATCAAACACACACTTATGCTTCATGAGCACTTATGAAACTCACACACACAAACTAGTCTAACTAACTCAAACACAAACTAACCTAAAAGAAACACTTTATCTAAGATCAAATGGGAAGTTTGAAAACCCTCCTACTTCATGGAATGAAGGATTTAATGAGGCATATAGCCTTTTGTCTCTTAGAATTGATGCCTCTATCTTATTTATGGTATTTACCAACTTCATTGGCATGATGTTCAATGAAAACCAAGCAGCTACAATCAAATCAGCTATAGAAATTAATTCCCCTTGCATCCAAACAACCTCAACTTTCTCATGGGACTTCTCAACTATGACCTCCAATGGTGGTTCAACAATACATACCTTATTAGTTTTCATGGTGATCTCAATAAGGTTGGGTTTCTTTTCAGCTACAAGTTCTTCAAGATCATCAAGGGGCTCTACATCGTCTACCCAATCTTGGTCATTGTCTTCCATGGAAAACTCTCTCCAAATTCTCATGTACTTGGCCTTTAACTTGGAAAAGATTTTGAAGCTCTTGAAAGAGTTCCATTTTCTATTGCTAATCATTTTTACTCTCCATGTCATCTAGAACCATCACCTCTTTAACCTTATCTTATTAATGTATAAGGTTATTAATTTGATCTTCTTTATGCTCCAAAGCATCTAAGAGTGATTCAAAATTAGGTTGAGGTATTGAGTGTTCCTCAAGGACTATGTCTTCTACCTTAGTCTATTGAGACTCTTCAAAGACTACAACTACTTGAGGAATGACTTGAAGTTCACTTTCATCTTTGATAGCATACTCAACTTTAGGTTTTTTAGAGTCATCAACAACCTCAAGATCAGTTATGGGGTCTTCTTCAATGCGTTTCTCTTCAAGTCTTTGCCACATTCCTCATGGATAGCTACAAAATAATCTTAAAAATGATTCTCTTCATTTAAGAAGGTAGGATTTCCCTTATGTTCACCAAGGGGAGTCTATATACACATAATATTTTCAAACTTTTATTGATTACTGACATTTCATATCTTGCAAGAACCTATCAAGTCTCAATCTCTCTAACTGCATGCCTTAAGGGGTGGGCAGACCATCAATGCTTTTTAATATTGTTGTTCCTTTTGCCACTTTCCATTCACACTCTAGCCTCCTGAAACCATGGAACCCAAGCTTATTCTTCTAAATCATATCCATTCCCATCATTTTTTATATTATATCCTTCATTTCTTGCCTTAGCACCCTTTTGACCTATCAGTTGTGCTAGGTCAACCAGGTTGACCTAGTATAGTTTAGGGACTTTTCTCTCTTTTGGTTTGTTGACCTCTTGGCTGACCTAGCACAGACCTATAGAGTTAGCCCCAAAAATGTGCTAGGTCAACTGGGTCAACCTAGCACAATCAATATTCTCAAAAAAAATTAGGGCAAGTTACTACTATATATACAAGGTCATTTACCACCATTTCATAAAAGTGAAGAATTCAATGAATAAGTGTGAATGAACATCTACCTATTGACCATTCTACTTGGGGAATAAATCTTTAGGGTTCAATACTTTATTTGGAGCTCTAATCTCATCTTTTGGATAAGTCTTTTAGATGTTTGGATAATTTTTGTATCCTAGACCTAATTTATATTAGTTATCCTTACATGCCACAAAAATATCTTGTGAAGCACCTTGGCCAAGGGCGAAATTGAGGCTCAGTGGGTTCATCTTCAAAGGTAAGTATTCTTAACTTTATTCTTCCTTTGTAAGATTAGATAGATAGAGCATTTGTATTCTTCTCTTCCATGTATTAGGATTCCAAATACATTGATGTGAGTATATGTCTTCTATAAATGTTTAGTTTAGTTGTTTATTTATTTTATTTCTAACCCCCACTTTGTGCCATAAGATTTGGTGTGCACTAGATTAGATTTACTTTTATTGTTATTAGATTAGTGAAATATTAAATCATAGGACTCTTTTAAGGTTGTTATGTGAATATGTTAGACTATAGGCTTTGGAAACATATCTCACATGTTGTGTTGAGACAAGTGATCCCCTAATTGGGTTTAGCATATCCTCACATTATTCATGCTCTCATTTATCAATTGTATGCCCCAAAACCAAAAGTGTGGTGTGCTCTATCCCATCCAATCTAGGATTGATTTATGGACATGATGCATTTCCAATTGCATACATTCTGGTGAACCTAACATGAATCAAGCCCTTATAGGATTTCTTTCAATTCTTTCATTTTCTTTTGATCATCATTTTTATCATATATTTTGACATACTAGATCAATTTTGTTGACCTAGTTCTTTTTCTCTGTGTGTAATTTTTTAGGAACATGCAACTGGATTGACCAACTTGACCTAGTATAGGTTTCAATTTTTCAAACTTATAGATTAGCCTACTAGGTTCAACAACTCAACCTAGTGCATTTTCAGACTTTTTGTTTAGCCTACTAAGTCGACCAGGTCAACCTAGTGCATTGTTAGCACTTTTTCAATAGGTTCCTATATAGCTTGATCGATTAGCTCAACCCAATTTATAGGTTTTTACTAGTTTTCTCCAAGGTTTCAGATCAAAAATCTTCTCCTTTTAAACTCTAAACCATTTAGGTATGTTTTTATTCCTATGTATCTTTTTTTTCTATACTTTCCTTTCATAGTTTTCAATCTTCAAAACTGCCCCTACACAGTCAACTAGGTTGACCCTATGGACCTAGTTCTGTGTTCTATGTTTTTTGAAATAACTAGGTAGACATGACCGACCTAGGTCACTTTTAGACCTTGGCTCCACATTATAGGTTCAACCTTATTGACCCTATTCTATATGATTATCCATAGATTTTCTCAACTATACCTTGTTTCAAAGTTGGAATAAACCATATATGTTGATCACATCTTTATTTTTAGTTGATTGCATGCTTAGAATAGCTCACACAGTCTAATTAGGTGGTTTTCAATTAATCACTTAGTTTCACTATTTATATTTTATGTACACATGGCCAAATAATGTAACATTAACAAGCATTTTAACATCTGACTAACCAGGCCAACCTACTTGGATTTCATCACTAAGGGGGAAGTTGACTTGATGTTCAGGTTAAGTATAAAGCATGGTTAATGATATGTTTTGGATAAGTACCCATTAACCTTATTTCTATGGTGTGTGAAGTGAGGGGGTAATCTCCAATACAAATCTTGTATCATTTCCACTATAGTCCCTTTAGTCCTAAACTTACCTAAAACTATTTGTATATTGTTATTTAGTACCTTGCTTATAGCCAATCTCCCCTTTACATTTAAAATCATTCTTAATAATCTAATCAACATTATATGTTGACCACATATCTAGATTTACTTTCAAGTTGTTTTCTTTCTCTTTGTTCACTTTTGTGTGTAAAATCTTGCATTATCCAGTGTTCGTGAAATATTTTCCTTTATGTGCATCAATTGGATTGGCCAGCATCAATTTAATTAACTATTTATTTCCCTTAGTACTTATTGATTTTCATTACTTGAAAATTATGTTGTATAAATTCATAACTTGATATCAACTTTCTCATATTCCCTACATCATCATGAATCTAATGTATTTTATGGTTTGCAAAATAAATAAGTAGAACCAAAGATATAAGCAAAACAAGGAACTTGTTTATTATACTAGGTCGACCCTATCGACCTAGTATCTTTTTAAGCCTTTGTACATTGTAATAGGTTGACATATTTGACCCTATACTTCCTACAACCCTTTTGAATTTTTTATTCTCTATGCACTGTATTGGATTGACCTAATTAACCCTATATAGTTTTCTATCACTTTTTTGTTCACCTTATGTGGTTATCTAGTCTTGTTTCATCATGATGACATCTTTTTATCCTCCCCTTAGTCCATAACATTGCATAATCAAGGATTTGGATATTAACCTCACTTATTTCATTACTTTGGATTAAACTATCCAATTTCTTCCTTCCCCTTCTCCTAAACCAAAACCATTCATTGTACAATGTAATGTAGTTGAGATCCTTCATCATAATCCTCTTCCTAATACCAATGTTTGGAATCCTTCACCAAGTAATACCAATAAAATTTATAATCTATATGGTTCCAAAATATTTAAAAACCTTGATAATAATACTATTTACACTCCTCACAAGAATGGGGGCCTTACCAAGCTTCCTTATTCTTCTACCACACTTAAGACAACTAACACCAATGTTGGGAATCCTCCACCTATAAAAAATCCTCCTCCCACCACCACTAACAATCCTCTTCCTATTAACACTAATACCCATTCTACAAGCACCAATACACTTATTGATACAACTCAACTTCTTTCCCATGTTATCCAACAAATGAACATCATGCAAACTGACAATCAATCTCAAATGATGAATATGCAACAACACTTATGAAACATGATTAATAAACCACCTCAAGTCATCATTTATATACCAAATCAAAATTTTATCCCTCCTCTTATTAGAGATATCAATGGGAATATCATCTCTCAACCTCTAATGAATAACAAAATGCTTCAACATATTCAAAATGAACCTTTAGCCTCATTCATTACATCCATAGATATTAAAAACATTTTTCCAACTATCACATATAATGGGACTAAAGACCCTCCTATCTTGCTTAAGTCCTTTAGTAATCTCTCTAAGGAATGGATCCAAACTAACACCTTTGCTACCACCAAGATCTTAGCCAAAACCTTTGTTGGTGATGCACTTGAATGGTACGACCAACTTCCTAGACATTCCATCTCACAACTAGAGGATTTAGTCAATTCTCTATTCAAGAAATTTTAACATGATGACCTTATTGAAAATTAACGTAGCTATTTCATCAATTCCAAAAAACTTTCTATTTAATCTACTCATACTTTCACCAAACATTGGAAGTTCCTTGATCATAAAGTGGACCATAACATGAATGATTATACTTTTTTAAAACTATTTTTCACTTCTCTTAAACCTCTCCTTCAATATAAAATTTGAATCTTTTCACCTCAAACTTTAGAATAAGCCTTAAACCAAGCAAAAATACAAGACTTCCTTATGACTCAATTTGAACCACCTCAAACTAAAGCATCTTTCCAATCTTGTTCTCATAACATTTATTCATCCAAGCCTCCCCAACCTCAAAGTGGAGCATCCAATTTAACCAATTTTAACCCAACCCACCCTCCCTTAAGTCTAGCACAACTTAAGATAAAATTTCCACCTTCTAAACCCATAAACTTTGATCCTTCCAAACCTCCTCTAAAATAATACAATATAAAAAAAATTGTTGGTGCCATTCTACTATAGGTCATTTGCATGATTCTTGTCATGATCTTCATTTATTTCTTATATCTTCCTTGCTTGGTCCACATTTCAATCTTGATATCCTAACCAAAGAATGTTATCAAGACTATCTTCAAGCTTCTCAAAATCAATCTCAAGAATCAGAATCACATCAACATCATCTACCTAATGAACAAACCTCATCTACTAATTTTTCTCAAACCATAGTTGATTTTTATTCCTACACCAATAAAGAAAGGATAGATAAAATTCACAAATTTAAACGTTTTGTGGCATCCATTGAATCTCAACCTCTTAAGTCACATGAACCAAAAGAATACCTAGTTCAAATGCCTACTCCAAAGCATATCATACATGGTCCTCCTTTACCTCCTTTATCTCTTCATACCTCTCCTACACATCATATGTCACATTCAACCTCCTTAAAATCTAGCAAACCAACACATTCATCTATCTCTAAATGAACCTATTAACCCAATGCGAATAATTCTAATGGTTTGATGTTACCTCATTCCAAATCACACATTGGGGCATCTTGTGATGCCAATCCCTACATCCACTTACCCTTTGGGGAATCTTGTGATTCCCACTCTTATTATATAATGCATGATAGCAAAAACATCCAACTTCAAGAAACATTCTAAGACTTATAGGCTTAAATTTCACATGCTCATCTTTGATACAAATGTTAACATAAACTTGTTCTTTTTATCTCATGTTTCTTTATTTTTGTGCATTTTTCTTCTTTTAGTTTCACTTTCATAAGCATAATAATTTTCCTTTATGTTCTTTGGATTTCTTACACATCATATATGGAATTTGCTTTCATTTTTGCCCTTATATATCTCTTTTATTCTATCATTCTTTACCTTAATAGCTTTAAGATCATTTTTACCTCTTTCTTTATCATTTACTTATTAATGCACCATAGTCTTCTTTTTCTTTTGACATTTATATTTTGGCACCCTTGTGGGTTTCTCTTTTGTGAGTTTCTTTGTAAGACCATGGATAAGACCTAGAATTCCTCACAAAATTACAATCTTTTATTATTTCTTTCTCTTATTGCTGCTTACCAATGCTATTTTGGCAACCTTTGGGTTTTTCATTATGAGTTGCTCTGTAAGAAGGTTCCCTCACTTAGTTTTTCTCTTGATTATAATCACTCTTATGGGTTTCTCTTTTATTATTTTCTTTGTAAGACTATGGATAAGACTTGGCCCTCATAAAATTACCATTCTTTTCATGGTATTGATCTTTGTTCTCAATTTTTGCTTTTACATCTTTTGTTAGATGGAATTTGAAAACAATTTATGTTAGCATGTTTTCCTCCATTTCCCTCATTCTTATGATAAGTAATCACACTTTACTATCATTTTATCCCCTTTTACCCTTTGTCACATTTTTTTTTCAATTCAAAGCAATTCAAAATGTTTTATGTGTCATTCCTCCTGATTTCCCCTTTATTTGATCTCCACATTGGATAAAAAAATGTCAAAGTCAAGATAGCACTTTTATTTCACCTAAATTTATGAGACTTTTAGACCCCATGCTTTTTGAAGTTTCTCTCACTTAGCAACCTTGTCCCAAGTTTTCAAATGAAACTCATCTTTAACAACCATGTTTGGTTTTCCAAATCTGTATGGAGGAGGAATCTTTAAAAAAGTCATCAAGAAAGTTAAAATCTAAATCATTTGAAACAAAAGGCAATGATATTTAAAAGGCAACATATAAATCTCAAAATTCAAATTCCAATTAAAAGATGTGATTACAAGCATATCTATTATTTCCAATCAAAGCTTAAAGTCCATAGTTAGCTTCACATAGAGCCAAAGTCCTTTGGGGGTGTATTAGGCTAGTAGATTGGAATAGGGGATTTCAAAAAACTTTATGGTGCTACCTACTTTCTCACACAAGCACCCAATCTTTGCAGTAGACCAATGGCTTTGTAAGGGGTCATGAAGAGTGGGGACCATGTTGCGGGGGCGTAGGTCAATTTTAATTTTCATGCATATATCCTTCATGGGATTATCTATATACTCCATTTGTTTACCCAAAACTTGTGTGGCTAAGATAATTTCTTCATAGTCCATAAGTTTGACAATCCTCTTATTTTGATAAACTAAATTTGAGTGTGTTAACTTTGATAAAGAGTTCACCTGCCTTGGTTTTTCCTTTATTCTCTCCTTCACCCATTTTATTTTCCCCCTTAACATGAAAATTGTGATTCCAAATCTATTTTAACTCTTATTTAATTCCCTCTTATTCGCCTCTTAAAAACATGATAGCATTACTTTGTTTTGATTTTATCTATCTTTAAAACAAAACATGTTTGTGTAACTATATATCACTCTTTTCTTTCATTTGTCATTATTATACTACCCTTTTATTGTGAACAGTCAAGTATGCACCCTTTTTCCATTATTACATGTTTATCTTCATATATTCCATCTTCATGTTTGTCTTCTATCTTTACATTTCATTTTCTATTCTTCATGTTTTTCTTTTTGCCTATCTTACATAAGCTTACTTTCCCCTTTCTTCCCTATCTTTATTCAAAGTTTTCTTGCATTTATATTTCATTTGTCATTCATGTTTTACATGCTTCCCAATGTGATTTAGTATGTTCTACATTCCTTTTTTTCATTTCTATTTTACTTGTTTTCCAACATGATTTATTGTGTTTTCCAATCATTTTTCATTTCTTTCCCATCATTTGTCATTCTCTTGACAATCATTTGTCATTCATTTTTGAATAATTTGTCATTCATTTGCCAAACATTTATCATTCATTTGATATCCTTTTGTCATTCATTTTCCTTAAATATTCTACACCTTGCTTTACCAATCCTAATTTGCCAATTTTCCTAAAATCTCTATCTCTTATAACTATCATATGTCTATCTTCCAAGAATTTTGATTTTTGGTTATTTTTGTACTAATTTATATAGGTTCACCTAGTGTAGTCTACATTGGACACCTTCACATTTCTTACAATCTACTTCTTTATTTATAGCACTAAGGTAAGTAAAAGTTATGTGTTTTTCAATGCATTTCTTTCATTTATCTTATTTGTTACTTACTTCACTTTACTTAGCATCATTTTTGTGTGTTATCACATTCTTGTCTTGAAGCACCATCCTATATTGTACTTACATGACATGTGATGAGCTTTGAGTGGAGCATATGTACACACATAATATTTTTAAACTTTTATTGATTACTGACACTTTGTATCTTGCAGGAACCTATCGAGTCTCAATCTCTATGAGTGTATGCCTTAAGGGGTGCATTGAGAAAGGGGTGGGTAGACCATCAGTGCTTCATAAGATTATTAATCCTTTTACCACTTGCCATCCACACTCTAGCATCCTAAAACCATTAAACCCAAGCTTATTCTTCTTAGTCATATTAATTCCCATCATTTTCTATATTTTATACTTCATTTCTTGCCTTAGCACCTTTTTTACCTGTTGGTTGTGCTAGGTTGACCACATTGATATAGTACAATTTAGGGACTTTTTCTCTCTTTTGGTTTGTTGACCTCTTGGCCGACCTAGCACAAACCTAGAGATTTATCCCTAAAAATTTGCTAGGTCGAATGGGTCGACCTAGCACATCTGACATTCCCAAAAGTTTTCAGGGAAAATTATTACTATATATATAAGGTTTGTTACCACCATTTCATAAGAGCAAATAATTAAGTGAATAAGTGTGAATGAACATCTACCTATAGACCATTCTACTTGGGGAATAAATCTTTAGGGTTTAATATTTTTTTTAGAGCTTTGTTCTCATCTTTTGGATAAGTATTTTGGATGTTTAGATAAGTTGTGTATCCTAGAGCTGATTTATCTTATTTATCCTTACATACCATGACAATCTCTTGCAAATCACCTTGGCCAAGGGGGAGATGGAAGCTCAATGGGTTCATCTTCAAAGGTAAGTATTCCTAACTTTATTCCTCCTTTGTAAGAGTATATAGATAGAGCATTTGTATTCTTCTCTTCCATGTATTAGGATTCCTTACACATTGATGTGAGAATATGTCTTCTATACATGTTTAGTTTAGTTGTTTATTTGTTTCTTTTTTAACCCCCACTATGTGCCACAAGATTTGGTGTGCACTAGATTAGATTTAATTTTCTTGTTATTATATTAGTGAATTATTAAATCATAGGACTATTTTAGGGTTGTTATGTGATTGTGTTAGACTATAGGCTTTGGAAACCTATCTCACATGGTGTGTTGTGACAAGTGATCCCATAATCGGGTCTAGTGGATCCTCACATTAGTCACGCTCCCAATTAACAATTGTATGCCCTCGAATTGGAAGTCTAGTTGTACTTTATCCCATATAATCTATGATTCATTTATGAATATGATGCATTTTTGATTACATATAGAGTCCCTACAGTGATTTCTTCCTCATAGTCACTCATGACATCTTCTTGATCAACTATGACTTAAGCTCTTTCATCTTCATTTGCTTCCCTCAAAATGGGATATTTTTAAATAAGGGGTGAGGTAGAAGATTGATGGATAGGATCATGATATTGAGGTGAAGGATAAGGTGTGATGGAGGGATGATGAGTTGGATGTGGAGTGTGAGGGTGAAGTGGAGGACTTGTGAATGGATTTAGGAAAGAGCACTTCACTAGTAAGATCATAGAGAAGTGATATTTTAGGTTGGTTAGAAATAAAAATGCCTACATCAGTAGAACTTATACTTTTCCAATAGCCTCCTTGAGGTTCTTCAACAGCAACATGTTCATTTTTAGCCTCTTTTTCTTCACACATCCTTAGCCTATCTATTGATAATTGAAGGCACTCATTTGCCAAATTTAAATGTCCTTTGATACCCCATTAATTTCCCTCTTTCCCTTCAACTATCTCTGACACATGCATAAAACTTTGGGTAATACCTCTTAACCATTTAGATGATTAAGAAGTAGATCAAACTCATTATCCCATGTCCCCATGTTATCTTCATTAACTAGCAGCTCTGGTAGGAGTGCCAACAAGTGTTTGACATGAGGTGAGGTTGATGGAGGAGGAGGAGGGTAATGATGGGGATTGAGGCCATTTCTACATTATTAGATTTTATTTTATATGAATCCATATCTTGTTTGGTGTTATCTTTGTGTGAAATCAATAGGATCATCTGATTATTCATTACAAGACTGATAAGGATCCCCTTGAGCTTGATAGGCATCATGGTATGATTGGTTAGGAGCATATTAGGACTAATAGGAAGGCATTCCTTGATAAGTATCTTGATAACCTTCCTCATAGGGTTGTCTAAAAACATTATGTCCATATCAAGAGGGAAAAGGAGGACCATAGGATTTTCATGGCTCGTAGGATTGGTAGTCATTATGATAGGACTATTAAGGAATATAATGTGGTTCATAACAAGGTTAGTGTTGAGCTTCATGATAGGGGTATTCACCATAGTTGTTCATATTAATGTCATGTGTTAAATGATATACAAGTACTAATCAAAACCTTCAATAAAAGATACTTGGGCTGCTTACAACCAAAAAATTTAATTTGGAGTCACCATTAGTGTTATCTTACATCCAAAAGTTGATTAGAGGAAAGACATACCAACAATATTTCCACTCTTTTGGAACTTTGTCCCACTAGGCATGATAGAACTATTATCACAAAATATTTCACTCTAGAGGAGGGTGTTCAAGCCTCCTCTAGATTTTTTTAGCATGGGAATACTTCTAGGTATGCGGGTGTACCTATAATGGAAGTAGACCTCTAGATTTAAGGGCTAATTCCCTAAATATGTCTTGAAGTGCTTAATACCTAAACTCATTGATTGTTTGTGAGAAAAGGGATAGAATTTTACATGAAAATAAAATAATCTGAGGTGATACACTAGAATAATTTCCACATGACTATCATACTTCTTTCACTAAGAGACAAGGCATACAACAATAGTTTAAAATTTATAGAATGCTCTAGCATTAGTATTTCAATATGAAGGTGATGTGCATGAAGACTACCCAAGGTAATTGAAACCATATATCATTTTAAGATATTAAGGGATCATTTTACAATTAATAATATATCCATACACTTAACAAAACTTCACATGACCTACTAGAGTGAAGTCACTTGTATCAAACATGGAAGGATTGAGACAAAGCAAGGATAGATAGATATCTCTTAACTATTCACTATACATATCTTCACACACTTTGAAAAGATGAGATATGAACTTAGAATAGATTGAATTTATTATTATAAGGTAAATTATTATGTAAAAACTAGTATGGATTCATCATACATGGTGTGGTATTAGTTTACAAGAGCCAAAATGGCATATAATTATAGAATTTAAGAGAGAAGTGAGAAGAATGAAGTCCAAGAGACACTAGGACACTTGTCAAGATCAGAGGAGGAGTTACACATGAAATATAATGGATTAATAAATATACCATGCAAGGTTTCATAGGAAAAATGTCCCTCAAATTCATGGAACTCCTAAAATGTGGCATAGAATTCTCCATTTTCTTGCATAAAATTTCCTTCATCATTTGGTCTCTTTGGAACATTCCACAATATACAATGGAAAGGCATCATTATTTAAATAATATTTATGGGTTATAAAAAATCCCCAACATGTATTGGTTTCATCCCTAATCACTTATATTCTTCTACACATGAGATATCATTGCCTACAGTCCAAATAACTCCCCTTTCACTCACCCTTCACACTTGGTACCAAATATGTCCTCAATTTTCTAAACTATTCTATATGGAGTTAATTACACATATAAATACCTTTCATAGCCTTATATTCCTCAAACATACCTTAAAAGGCCTCACACTTGAAGTTTTCACTCTCTCACTAGCTTGTTCATTATGGTAGTTTTGATTGGCTAAAGTGGAGGTACTTTCAAAAGCACTTTTGAGATATTATATTATAATAAATGGATATGAGGGGTTATATCAAGTCCCAATATTTATCCTAATGTTAATTTCATCTCTTTTAACCATTTTTTACTTGCATAACACCAAAAATAGTCAATAAAATCCCTTTTCTACCATGTTTGTACAAGTCGGGAACACCTCAAATGGGTGGGAAGGAGTTTTGGAGAGTTGTCTTAAAGGTTAAATAAATTTCATGCTCATTGTATCCCATCTAGATAGCTCTCCTTCTTTATTTTCTCAATCAGGTCCTTATCTAGGGTTTTGGAGGGTTTAGAATTATTTCCACCCTTAGGGATTGTTTATAAAATTATGACATTGAAATAATGAACCAATCCCAAAAAATTCTTTATCAAGACCTTATTAAACCTCATTCAACTCTTTATACTCCCATGCAAAGCTTGTAAGTAGATGTGAGTTCTAAAACTTCCCTTCTCGAGCTCCTTTCTTCATTTTGTGTAGGTCTAAATTAGCTTTGAGCCAAAATGAGGTTTTTATGAGGTTTATATATAAACCGAATGTTTATTATCACTTTATAACCCTTAATTAACATGTTGAAATTAATTTTTATTCTCATCTAGTGATAGATATGGATTTGACCCCTTCTTGGGCTTTAGGCCTAGACTAGACCAAGTAGGTATGTTTGCATCCTTATAGGTGTAGGACATCCTAATGAGTAAGTAAACCCTATGAATTATTTTACATATGGTTCCATGTCTCTCATATATTTAAAAACATTCTTATAATTTTCATAAAGTTTCAAACTCACCTCGTCATCTTCTCATGTTGAACCTGCAGGGTTTCACATTCTAGGAGTGCCTTCTATCTAAGATAAAATAGAGGGCACCTCTCTTATTTTCCTAGAAAAAAAGAGGTTTTGAGTATATTATACAAGCCATGGGGATTTTTTTTTTTAATTTCAAGGTTTAAATACCTTCCTATCACCCTCAACTCCTTAAAACCTCCAAATAGACTCATAGTTTGTTGACTATCCAGTGTCTTGTATGTATTCTGCAAGTGCATCCTGATGATGGTTTTCATGCTTTATTTAATTTTTTTGATGACATCATGAGATTTTAATAATAATATTTATACATTAATAATCATGATATTGTTGGGGATCAACCAACAATATGATTACACTTATGAAAGCAATAAACCGTGGAATTAAATCAGATAGATAAGTAACTAGAATGATAAATAGCAAAGAACAAGAGATACAAGAAACCACCCTAAAAACTTGTATTAAAATCTTTACAGAAGGAAAGATCTATCTCTCAAGTACAATCAACTCCAACAACCTGGATTGATTCACCTATACAATTCTATACTGTTCTTCAACATTCACATACAATGAACTACGATAAGCTAAGATCTAATTCTACATATAGAATTAGGAGACTTGAGCATGCACTTACAACCAACAGTTAAGCCTCTTAAACAAGGGCTCTAAAAATAGTCTTACTAATAATAGAGACGCGGACTTAAGACTATGACTTAAACTCATCATGCAAACACTCAATTCTGTCCATGAAAATAGCTCTCTGGATGCACAGGTAACCGACGCCGGTTCCTGCCTGCTTGCCTGTGACTGACGTCGGCCGATGCCGGTGTCTCTTCAACTGCACTTGACCGACATCGGTCACTCCTGACCAATGCTGGTGACTGTGTAAACCTATAACTATGGTAATGCACTTCTTGGTGAAGCTTTTAGGCTCCACACCTTAACAATCTCCCACTTGGAGATAAATAGCTGCACCAATACCTGTACAGCAACATCTTCTAGCTCCTCCATCTTCAACTCAATCATGAAGACCAACAGAAGTTGAATGAAGATTCAACTTCTCCTTTATAACTGGCTTGGTTAAAATATCAGCAGGATTCTTATCTGTATGGATCTTCTCTAGCTTCAACTCACCATCCTCCAATACCTGTCTTATGAAGTGGTACCTAAGCTGTATGTGCTTTGTTCTTGAATGAAAGGCTGAATTCTTAACCAAATGAATTGCACTCTAACTATCACTGTATAATATGCAACTCTCTTGCTCCTTTCCAAGCTCTTCCATGAATCGTGTCATCCATATCATCTCTTTACTAGCCTCTGTGACTGCAATATACTCTGCTTCTGTAGTTGACAAGGCAATAACCTTCTGCAACTTTGATATCTAGCTAACCGTCGTTCCACCTACAGTGAAAACATATCCTGTGGTGCTCCTCCTGCCATCTAAATCACCTACCATATCTAAATCTACATAACCATGTAGAGAAGTATCTGAACCTCCATAGCACAAATGCCTACTGTTGGTTCCTCTCAGATATCTAAGGATCCACTGTACTGCTTTCCAGTGTTCCTTTCCTAGATTGGCCATATACTTACTTACAACTCCCACTGCTTGGGCAATATCCAGTCTAGTACACACCATTGCATATATTAAACTCCCTACTGCAGAAGAATATGGAACTTTACTCATGTACTCTACCTCATCATGTGAATTAGGACATTGTTCTTTACTCAACTTAAAATGTCCAGCCAAAGGTGTGCTTACTGGTTTAGCATCTTGCATATTGAACCATTTCAACACCTTGTCCACATAATCCTCTTGAGACAAAATCAACCTATGATTTTTCCTGTCTCTCTTAATGCTCATGCCAAGGATTTTCTTTGCTACTCCCAAATCCTTCATGGCAAATGTTTGAGCTAATTTCACCTTAAGCTCAGAGATATCCTACATGTGTGACCCTGCAACCAGCATATCATCTACATACAACAATAGAATAATATATCTACCATTATCCAATCTCTTAAAATACACACAATGGTCAGATTGACACCTACTATAGCCATGCTCAGTCATAAACCTGTCAAATTTCAAATACTACTGTCTAGGAACTTGCTTGAGGCCATACAAGCTTTTCTTCAATCTGCACACTAACTTCTCCTTACCTTTGACCTCAAATCCTTCTAGCTGTTCCATGTATATTTCCTCATCCAAATCTCCATGAAGAAATGTTGTCTTAACATCTAGCTGCTCAAGATGCAAATCTTCAATAGCAACCAAAGACAGTAAAATCTGTATAGAAGTCATTTTAACAACAGGAGAAAAAATCTCACCAAAATTAATACCTGGCTTTTGTGCAAATCCTTTCACTACCAATCTGGCCTTATATCTCATCTGTCCATTCTCACCTTCTTTCAATCTATAGGTCCATCTTTTCTTCAGTGTCCTCTTACCAGCTGGCAACTCAACCAACTCCCATGTTTGGTTCTCTTTTAAGGACTCCATTTCCTCAACCATGCCACGCTCCCACTGACTCTTGAACTCCACTTGTAATGCTTCTTCAAAACTCTCTAGTTCTCCACCATCAGTTAGCAATAAATAGAATAATGAAGGAAAATATTGAATTGGAGGCTTACTTACCCTTTTTAACCTCCTGATGGGCATTTGAGACTCGTTCACAACACATTGTCCACCCAAATTCTCTAACAGTGATCGACCTCAGTCACTTCTAGGCTTGTTACTGGCTGACATCGATTCTACCTGACCGACGTCGATGCCTGTCCTATCGACGTCGATCTTTGTATGACCGACATCGGTTTTTGTCTTACCGATGCCGGTTCCTGCCTTACCGACATCGGTCTCTGTGTTTTCCTGCAAGTGATTATTTCTTTTTCCCATGAGCTCATATTGGACCATCACTTTGTCCAATTCTCCATTGCTCTACCTAGATTGATTCAGCTTCTTCAGCTGATCACTATACATCACTTTTTTATTTAAAACAACATCATGACTCCTAATTATCTTGTTAGTTGCTAGATTCCAAAATTTGAAACCAAAATCATTTGAGCCATAGCCAATAAATGTGCACCTCATAGACTTAGCATCCAGCTTCTTTCTATTTTCCTTATCAACGTGCATAAAGGCTTCACAACCAAAAACTTTGAGAAAAGAGAGATCTACCTTTTTACCTATCCATGCCTCTTCTGGAATTCCACCATCTAGAGCTATAGAGGGTCCTCTATTAATCAGGTACACTGCAGTGTCAATAGCTTCTGCCCAAAATTCTAAGGGCAAACCAGCATGCAATCTCATACATCTTGCATGCTCCATGATTATTCTATTCATCCTTTCAGCAATACCATTCTATTGAGGTGTCCTTGGAACTGTCCTTTGCCTACGGATTCCATGCATATAATAATACCAGTTAAACTTATAGCTGCAGAACTCACCACCATTGTCAGATCTCAAGCACTTCAATGTTTTACCTGTTTCATTCTCAACCATAGCTTTCCAAATCTTAAAAGTCTCAAATACATCAAATTTCTTCTTAATACAATAGATCCATACCTTTCTTGTAGCATCATCTATGAATGAAACATAGTACTGTGATCTTCTAATAGAAGCTACTTGAGCCGGTCCCCACACGTCTATGTGAACAAGCTACAACTTATGCTTCTTCTTTGTAGACCTAGTCTTGAGAAAACTCACTCTCTTCTATTTTCAAAAAACATATTGCTCACAAAAATCTAGACTTATGCTTTTCAAATTTGAAAGCTTACCTTTAGACTTAAGAATTGACATCTCCTTCTCACTCATGTGGCCAAGCCTTGAGTACCACAATTTTGCATCCACATCTGAAGTAGATAATACAGAAGGAGAATTGTTAGTAACACAATTACATAAATAGAGTACCTACTCTCTTACCTCTGGCCATAACAAGTGCACCCTTGGTCACCTTCCAAGATTTTGCTGTGAGAGTTACTGTACAACCCTCATCCCCTAATTTTTCTACAGAAATCAGATTCCTCTTCAAGCTAAGAACATGCATAACATCTCTCAACACCCATGTGTTTCCATTCTACATTCTCAGCTACACTTTACCTTTGCCAATAATTTTACAAGGCTCATCATGCCCTAGATACACTATTCCAAAATCTCCATGGATATAGTCACTAAAATATTCCCTATTAGGGGTAGCATGAAAAGATGCACTAGAATCTAAAACTCAAGATTCTATATAATTATGCAAAGAGAATATTAAAGCATCTTCTGCAATACCTGCAACCTTTGCTTCTTCTTTTCCTTCATGTTGATTGTCCTCCTTAGGCTTTGACCAGCAATCTCTGCTTATATGCCCCATCTTTCCATAATTCTAGCATTGTGGCTTCCTGCCATTTCTGGATTTAGATCTACCTCTCACCTTAGACTTAGATCTTGATCTCCCTTTCTTGCTCTTCTCTTTTTGCCTTCCCCTGCTCTCAAAACTTAAATCATTCCCAGATGTCTCTTCTGTGCTTTTCTTGTGAATTTCCTCATTCAAGATAACACTAACAACATCCTCTACTTTTAAAATATTTGAAGCAGATGCAGTATTACTAACTGCCATTACTAAGCTATGCCAGCTTTCAGGCAAAGAACTTAATATTAAAAGAGCTTTAATTTCATCATCAAATACAATTTTGACTGAACTTAATTGATTTACAATTCCATGGAAATCATTCAGGTGATTAGATATAGATCCACCTTCCTGCATATGCAAATTAAATAGCTGCTTCATAAGATATACCTTATTGGAAGCTAAGGGTTTTTCATACAAATTTGCTAAAGTAGTCATCAACTCTACCATTTTTTTTGCCTGTGATAAATTAGATATCACAGTAGATGCTAGACTCAATCTTATAGACCCTAGAGCCTTTCTATCAAGAACTTCCCATTCTTCATCATCCATGTCTGTGGGCTTCTTTGCAATCCCACCTAACGGTAAGTATAGATCTTTCTGATACAGATAGTCCTCTATCTGCATTCTCCAATGTTGATAATTTTTGCCATTAAACTTCTCCATTCTCAGTTTACTTTCTTCTGCCATTGCTTCTCCCACTCAAATAGAAATCCTTGCAGAAACCCCTGTGAGTAGCCTGTAATCAATACACACTACACAGTTCTGAACCACCTGTTAGTGAACCTGAGCTTTGATACCACTTGATGGATATCAAGCTCTAAACCTAAAACCAAGGCTCTGATACCACTTGTTGGGGATCAACCAATAATATGATTACACTTATGAAAGCAATAAACTGTGGAATTAAATCATATAGATAAGTAACTAGAATGATAAATAGCAAAGAATAAGAGATACAAGAAACCACCCTGAAAACTTGTATTAAACTCTTTACAGAAGGAATACAATTGAAGAAACTTCTTTCTTCCACACCTCTCTCAGATGTACTAGATCTCTCTCTAGATCTCTTTCCCTCAAGAGCTCTCTCTCTCAAGTACAATCAACTCCAACAACCTGGATTGATTCACCTATACAATTCTATACTATTCTTCAACATTCACATATAATGAACTACGATAAGCTAAGAAGATCTAATTCTACATATAGAATTAGGAGACTTGAGCATGCACTTACAACCAACAGTTAAGCCTCTTGAACAAGGGCTCTAAAAATAGTATTACTAATAATAGAGATGCAGACTTAAGACTATGACTTAAAATCATCATGCAAACACTTGATTTTATCCACGAAAATAGCTCTCTGGACGCACAGGTAACCGACGTCGGTTCCTGCCTGCTTGCCTGTGACCGACGTCAACCAATCCCTGCCGATGTTGGCATCTCTTTAACTGCACCTGACCAACGTCGATCACTCCTGACTAACACCGGTGACTGTGTAAACCTACAACTATGGTAATGCACTCCTTGGTGAAGCTTTTAGGCTCCACACCTTCACAGATATGACTCCCAATATATGATAACTCTTCACATTTCTCAAACTATACTCACCCTAACATGACTGTAGGGTATGCAATTATGGATTGTAATGTGTTTGAAAACCCCATTTATACTATGTGTCCTATCATCATATGAGGATGTAATCATCATACTAAAAATTTTTATAATTTATTAAAATTCCCCATTATCCATTTTAGTTTCCTTAGATCATGTCTTTGCTCAACCAGACCTAAATGTTAGACAATCAATTGTGACTGTATGTTCTTCAAGAAAGGCATGATTGTAGGGTGTCATCTAGGACTAGACTTCAAGTATTATGATTTCAGACACACTCAAAGTCACTAATTAATTCCTTTTACATGTTTTGACCTATATATATTCTAGTTATAGTTCATATTCAAGTTGCATCACTCCTTGGTAGTGTTTTCATGGCCCAATTGTAAATGACCTTTTAGCAACCAAGGACCCCTGTAGGATGTTTGTTTGCATATTATAATTGATGCTTAGGAATTTTATAACCTTTTAGATTAATTTTAACAAGTAGGACATACTTATAACCTACCTAAATCATAAGAGTAGAATTTAACCTATAAATTATATCATATTACCTTTCTCTAAATCCTATAGGTGCACTTTCTTGGGCCCAAAAGGATATCTTGTAGGTGGTGGTTTACACCAAATATTGAATGAGAACTCCTTTTATGTCTTCTAAGGATTCATAGTATCATATGTCTACATAAGGAATTACATATATGCATATTATGCCTCTACTAGGTGTTATCCAATGATAAGGTCATTTGTACTCCATCACTACATAGAATCATTAGCATTCTATAATGGAAATAACACTCAATATACAAACCTACTATCACCTTTTCATATGATCAAATCACCAAACCTTTAATTCCAATAATTTACCCTAGGTTGAGGCTCCATCATGAAAACACTTGGACTAGTTAAGACCTCAAGATAATCCATCAAGGAAATGTCAAAATTACTGCAAGGTCTCTGTTTGGAGAGATTAAGGTTGTTTGACCCTAAATTCCTTTTT
The DNA here is from genome assembly GCA_037957365.1 of Torreya grandis. Classification (NCBI taxonomy): domain Eukaryota; kingdom Viridiplantae; phylum Streptophyta; class Pinopsida; order Cupressales; family Taxaceae; genus Torreya; species Torreya grandis. Next base: position 1,361,699 of record JARHVA010001840.1, read on the forward strand.
CAAAAAATGTATATATATCTCAATTACACCACTTACCTCATGACCTTATGTTTATTTTTATGTCATAATAAATCATTTTATACCTTAAATAAGGTTTTATTATTCTCATACACTTCTAGGCACACTTTTAGATCTTTGTCAGTGCCACCTAAAGGTGTACTTCTACAGATGGGATTATAAAGGCATGAGATGAGGTGAATTATATGATGAATTGGTTTCATAATTGATATTAAATATCCATTACTAATTTTAGGTATCTTATCTATGTCTCAAAACCTTTGGTGAAGCTCATTGACCAGTTCAAGCATTCACTTTACAATCTATAGATCTTTCTGAATGCATATGAAGGTGTGACATAGATCAATGAGAGTGATATATGGTAGTATGTATGGTAAGAGATATTATATATCCTCTTATACATTATCAAATTCTATAAATTGATATTATCCACTTTAATATACTTTAAACAACATAAAATACTCTCACTTCATGTGGTTATCTCCTGTATGGCACCTATAGGTGCAATTTCATGTTGCAGACTTGGTAATGAAGGTAAGACATAAACAACTACATAATGTGTTAGCATTGAAAATTTATTAGACCATATCAATATTATCCAATGAAACCTTATAAACATGAAATATTTTAAACCATTTCAAATGTCCTTTCCAATATGCTTGGCCTTCCATGAAAACCTGTAGATGCACATTCATAGTGTAAGATTGTGCATCTAGCTTGCCTTGGTCATCACAGTTTGAGTTATGTCATTTAGAGAGATTGGATAATTTTATTATGCTTTAATAATATATTCACCACCCCTTTGACACTTCATAACATTTCCATGACCATGCTCAGAGCTTCACATGCCATGAATGCAAGTGAAAGTGGATAAAGAGTTGATCATGTCTTACACTTTGACTGCAACTCCATGAATGTTGATCTTGGAGAGTATATTGGAAGGAGAGGAGGAAATAATATATTATAGGAACTAAAAATAACACCACACATTTTTTTTAGGCCATTATAGATAAATAAACCTTTTGTAATTGATGAAAATTGACTGCAACTTCACTAGCAACAGCGTCCTACAAAATTGAACTATTTAGCTCATGAAAACAACTCTAAACATGAAAATAAATATTTTAAACATGAATGGATAAATTACACATCATATTAAATCAATATCAACAAATGTATTATATGGACCTATCCATACAAGAGGAAAACCTGCCGAATATGGGGTTTAGCATGAAAAATGAGACAGTTAACTTTTAAAGGATGGTTCATAAATCACAAGTGACCAATACTTGAAATATTTATATGAAAAATAATTTTAATTAGTTGAATATTACCAGCCATATTATTTTTACCTGAAACTTCTCCTACTAGTCATACCAAAAAAAAACATGTTGATTAGTTTTGCAGGTCCAGTGGATCGATGGAAGAGCAGAATGGTTTTTACCAATTTTTTATAATTAAAAATATATTCAAGCATTTAAATGAGTAAAATTAAGTTTAATATCCATCCCATAATCTATTACCACTTTCCACACTCCTCATGGGCCATACAACTTCAAAAACTCCTTTTCCTCTTATTTTTTTATTTCAGTTAACACCTACAAGATTTTCAGTTAGAGACTAACATATCTGATAGTGACTGACATTAGGGGCATTGAAAGAAAGTTTATAACACTTTTTCTTCTTAGAAAAATATACCACGTTCATAAATGACCCATTTATGACCTTTAAGTGACTCAAAATGACATAAAGACTTAATTAGACCATGACCAAGGCTAAAAACATATTAAATGACATCAAATATACTATGACATTATAATATACCCCTATATCAAGTTTTAGACTATAGGGAGTTGACCTATTTTAACTGGAGGTCAAAATGGTCAACAGTAACTATAATTATTATTTATTATTTTGACTTTGTTCTAACTTTATAACTATAATTAATTCGTGATTTTTTGACTTTATCTTGGTTGTCTACTCTAGCATTTTTATCTTCCAAAACATTTTTTGTTTATCTAGCATTTATATGTTGTAAGTTGTGTTGATGAATTGAGGCATCCACCTTATGCAATAGAAGGACATTATCCTTGAAGTATTTAAGGCACTCTATTTTTTTCACATTTAATAACTACATTTCTAACATAAGTATTTAAATAAGTAATCATATTTATTTGATTCATTATCATTGTTGGCCTCTTTATGGAACATTTCAATAGTGTTTGTTATGATGCATTTATGAATGTCCATTATGTCTGAAATGAGATCCATATTAATTATAGTAATCTGATATGAATTCATGTTGATTTTTATAGAATGCCTTAGGTTTAACACTACAACATCTATAAATATATCTACTTTATAATCATTGACAAAGACATCATATGCATATTATGGGTTTTTTGGCCACAAGATGAATGTGTTTGATCTTGTCTTTATGGATGACACTTTACATAAGTTGTTTAGGATTGAATTTGATAAATTGGGTAGAATTGATAGTGTTGTGGAAGTTATTATCATGGATGACTTATTTTATGAAGTCAAAAATTTGTAATTTTTTAATTACATGGTTGGTTCATCATCATCAAAATCGACAATAATAAGAGGAAACCTAGTTATGAGCTTAAAATCCCCTTAAATTATTTAATCCTTAAATGCATTTAATGTATATTCACTTAATATTATGAAGGGATTTTATTCCAACATTGGAATATTCAAATATTTAATCTTCTTATGGTAGTTGTTCCAAAGATTGAGATAACTCATGATACAAAATATTTCATTGTCATAATAAAATTTGACATGTTGATAAGCAGTGTCTCAAAACCCTCATTCTATAATTCCAAGGATGACCAAGTCTAATTTTGTAAGACAATCAAAAATTAAAAAACCATGACCTTGACTTGAGTAATTTTAATATTGGATTGACTAGTGACAAAAAGAACCCAATGTGGGTTTGTTTTCTTTTTCCATAACCATGGCAAGTTGTTATAGTGACCTTGATATTATAATAAGTGTAACCTAGATTTTGAAAAAAATTGACAAGGAAAACACAATTAGAGACCCATTCATTGACTAGATCCTTTTTGAATTCACACTACTTATAATGACAATTCTGAAAATAGTGTTAGTAACTTCAAACAAAATTCTGTCAAGAATCATATGATTTGTAGGGGAAAAAATGGACAAATTCGGCTATATAACTATTATCACCAAATCTTACACCCTAGAAGAAGTTTTTTAAGCTTCTTCCATATTTGGGAAATATGGGAACATTTCCAAGTATGTGGGTGTACCTATATTGGAAATGAGCCTCTAGATTTAAGGGCTAGCTCCTTGAATATATCATGCAATGCTTATCACTTAAACTATTGCTTACTTATGGGGGAAAAGAGTTAGAGAATTCATAAATTGAACCTACTCTAAAGGAGGTGATGCACCAAAAATGTCTTCCACATAACCATCATATTTATACCACAATGAAATAAATCATACAAACTAGTCTCTAAGTCTTAATGGGTTCTAACATAAGTATTTCAATATAGAGGTGAGATGTGAGCAGCAACACAACGCAAATGAATTAGAGGGTAGATTTCACACTCTAAGGACAATCATACAATTGAAAAGCTTTACACACTAAACTATGCTCTATATGACCTATTAGACTAAGAACTCTTGCTCAAACATGAAAGGATAAGGGAAGGAAGGATAGAGGATTATCACTTATCATCATGATACATCACTTAAAAACTTAGACAATTGTTTAAAACTCACAAAAATAGACTTGCATTAATGTTCAAAGGCAAAATATGACATCAGTCTAGTAGGAATTCACCATACATGGTGTGGTCTCCTTTTACAATAGCTCAAAATCGATACTTATAAAAGGAAGGTAGCAAGAGAAAGGGAGTCTTGGCACTTAAAAGGGGAATCAATTAGTTTAAACATTTGAACTATAGTTGCAACTAATTATACAAATTATGATCATGTAGACCTTTTGATTTATGTAGGTTACTTCAAGTGGTTACATAGTTACCTTATCCCCTCATTGGTACCCCTTGATGGTTGCAATGATAAGGTCAAGTGGTTTTGACCTAAGTCATAACATCAATGTAGTTAGAACAATTAGATCCATCTATTAGAATTTTATCCTAGTGATAACTACCCCAAACTAGTTTTTCATGGTGTGCACAGTGGAGGGAAGGGTCCCTTTCATGTAGTTGGTTATGGAGATGAAACCACTAGAGCCTGTGTATGCCTTTGTGGCATCCTTTGAAACACTAGCACTTGTTCAAATTGAATCATGCTCAAACTTGTTCTTATGTTCATGGTTCCACTATAGACAGAAAACTGATCTCAAATTATTGGTTTTCCTATAGTCATTAAATTATGCCGCTCTACTCAACTACCTAGTTCATATTAGGTCCACATAGATCCATTATGTCACTACAAGAATTAAGGGTTTATAGATGCATGGACCCTTCTTTAAAAGATGGTGAAAATAGTCATAAAAATGAACCCTACACGCTATATCTCATCAAACCATAATTCAATATTGGGCTCTAATGGCATCTTTTATACTCCTTATGCTTGACTACGTCACTATGTCCTTTTTGTGGCATTCAAGCAAGCTTTAATGACAAAAATACAGCCCTACAAGACCCATTCACTTCTGTCAAAAATGGCTTTTGACCTTCATCAAAAGTCCTAGGCTCTCCTTTGTCCTAATTGGATATTGATCTCTAACTCAACTTATTGACATATTGACCTTTGCTCGCACCTTTGATCTTGATATATATGATCAAGTGTCAGCCATCATTCTTAGCCTTGACTTATCAACTTTATCCAAGCTTACACCATGTGTCAAATGTGCATTGATTTTTAGGATCCACTATCAATCTATCAGCCTCACATGTTTATACCACATATTGATCTCTTAAGCTCCTTGATTGTTTGACTCATATCACACCATTGGATCAAGATTTATGATCGAGTGAGGACCATTAGATCAACTATGACCCACTGTTTAAAATATAATAGCTACTTCATGATCTTAAAATTGACATCCTCACTCCCATAAAATTATGTTTACATAACCATCATTTTTATTCTTGTGACCATAAAATTTATCTCAAAAGGATTTGTTCTACTCGAGCTTAAACATGATGTTAACACGAACATCTTATGTTACAGGTTGAACTTTGGAAACTTATAACTTGAGCTAGAAAGCTCACATTGACTTGAAACTTTTAGAGCATGTTTTTGGCATGTAGAATTATAATTATTTGTGATCCATTGGTCACACAAGGCTTTCTGAGTGAAGATAAAAATTGCACAAGCTAACTGGTCCAATCATTTTTGCAATGTCCTAATGACAGTCTAGCTTCACAAAGCTTGTTCTTGAGCTATTGCTTAATCTTTGAAATATTAATTGAATTCCTTAAGGCATAATAAAACATGTTCTATGCTCTAACTACATTGATCACCATGAAGACATGACACTTACATATATGACCCTAAAATGACCCCTAAGACACCAAATGACACAAGGACCAAGCTAGACTATGGTCAAAGCTAGAATGGCATATGAAATGACATCAAATGAGCTAAAATCATGACCTATGACATTATAAAAAACCCCTATATAAGTTTTTAATTATGGGGGTTGACCTATTTTGGCCTATGGGGAAAAATGTTCAATATCTTTAGCGATTTCCCAAGGGTGGCATGCTTGTTATGCCATGACCAGTTTGTCTAATCCTATCCATTAGGCTATCGAGTCACAAGTATCAGGTTGGACCTAAAAAAGACCTTAAATAGTACACAAAACACAAAAAAATAAAAGGAACATAACTAAAATCAAGGGACCAAGCAAAAACACACATGTGCTTCAAAAGCACTTATTGGAACACAACATATACAACAAAGGAAACACACACCTACTCTAATATTTAAAAAAAAACCTCTTGAGGTGAAATATATGATCTGTTAAGGTGTGGAGCTAAAAGGTTCACCAAGTGAGCGGATTGCAAAAGTTACAGGTTTACACAGTCACCGGCGTCGGTCAGGAGCGATCGATGTCGGTCAGGAGCAGACCAGGAGATGCCAGCGTCAGTTAGGGATCAGCTAATGTCAGTCACAGGCAAACACGTAGGAACTGACGTCGATTACTTGTACATCCAGAAAGCTATTTTTGTGGACAGAACAGAGTGTTTGCATGTTAGGATTAAGTGATAGTCTTAAGTCCGCATCTCTATTATTAGTAAGAATGTTTAGAGCCCTTGATTAGGAGGTGCATCTGATGGCTGTAGTTATATGCTCATGTTTCCTAATTATTATATAATAGGATAGATCTTCATAGCTTAATGTATGAGTAATGTTGAACAGTACAGAATTGTATATGTGAATCATTCCAAGTTGTTGGAGTTGACTGTAATTGAGAGAGAGAGCTCTTGAGGGAAAGAGATCTAGAGAGATATTTGTACATCTGAGAGAGGTGTGGAAGAAAAGAAGTTTCTTCAATTGTATTCCTTCTGTAAAGAGTTTAATACAAGTTTTTAGGGTGGTTTCTTGTATCTCTTATTCTTTGCTATTTCTGATTCTAGTTACTTATCATTCTGATTTAATTCTACATTTATTGCTTTCACATTGTAATCAACATTGTTGGTTGATCCCCAACAAGTGGTATCAGAGCTCAGGTTCACTAACAGGTGGTTCAGATCTGTGTAGTGTGTATTGATTATAGGTTACTCACAGGGGTTTCTGCAGGGATTTTTGTTTGAGTGGGAGAAGCAATGGTAGAATAAAGTAAACTGAGAATGGAGAAGTTCAATGGCAAAAATTATCAACATTGGAGAATGCAGATAGAGGATTATCTATATCAAAAAGATCTATACTTACCATTAGGTGGGATTGCAAAGAAGCCCACAGACATGGATGATGAAGAATGGGAAGTTCTTGATAGAAAGGCTCTGGGGTTTATAAGACTGAGTCTGGCATCTACTGTGATATCTAATTTATCACAGGCAAAGTCTACAGTAGAGTTGATGACTACTCTAGCAAATTTGTATGAAAAACCCTCAGCTTCAAATAAGGTAATCATGTGTGCTCTTAAATCTGACAAGTTGTGTCAGAGCTTTGGGGAACTTAGGTCCCATCAAATGGTATCAGAGCAAAATCAAGGGACCAAGAAAAAACACACATGTGCTTCAAAAGCACTTATTGGAACACAACATATACAACAAAGGAAACACACACCTACTCTAATATTTAAAAAAAAACCTCTTGAGGTGAAATATATGATCATACCTCAACCAAGTTCAAAAATGGTTCCCCTAGTATCTTTATCACTCCATGAAGGTAGCCTAACATGAGGAGAATGTTCATCACCAATCACTTACATATGTAAGTGGTCAAGAAGCCTATCACCTTTGAATATTCTTAGGTGTACAAGAGAACTATCTAGGACCTTAATGAATGATATTTATTGATCTCTAAGAGCCTTGGTTTGATCTGTAATCCTCTTGATCATTATCATATCTGATATGCATTCCTTATACTATAGAATAGGAAAGATGATAGTTGTCTCAACCTTTGTGTCTTCTTGCACAGGATATACTTGATGCTTGGGAGTATCAAGTTATTCTTTTTGATCCAACCCCTCTAAACATGAAACAATACTAGATGGATCTCCTAACTATCTTTTAAGCACAATAACTTATGTCTTGACCTGATTAGGTCCCTCTATAACTGTAGGTTTTTTAATAGTGGATTGATGTCCATCTTCCTTAAAAACATTCCCTTTAATTTCATACTTTATAGAACACCTAAAATATTTCTCATTAGTTTCATCAACAAACACACCAAACATACATTTCTTGGGAGAATAAGGAATATTACCAATCTTGTCAAATTCTTGACATATGGCCTCAAATCTTATCCATAAGTCATCTTCCTCTTCTTCATGAGTGTCATCATCCAGAGCATCTTCATCAATAGTAGGGATGAAAACACCATTATTCTCACTATGGTGCGAAATTAGATTCATCAACCTATGATCATCATACTCATGAATCATATAGTTGCACTCAGTAGCATGAGAATGTTTGACACTTACCTCAACTCCTTCAAATGGCTCCTCATGCATGATATAAGTCCCAAGTTTAGTTTTCTCAAATTATGCATAAGGATCATGCCTATATTCATCTACACCATACTCATCCAATAATAGATCAAAAATTCCATCAAGTTTAAAAGCACCATCATCCACATTAGATTCATCCTTCTCATGAATAACACAACTCAAATTAGAACTTGTTTCAATGTAAGGTTCAATATGAAACCTTGAAAGAGTTTGTGTCCTAATTTTCACCTTGGCCCTATATATTATTCTAAAATCCAATAAATACCAATCAATTGAGAGATAGCCACCTATCTTGTCAAGGAAGTCTCTTGACAAGCAGATTGTAAAGTGAGATGGGAGGTCAACAATAACTATATCTTGAAGGATAGGAAATCTAGGACAATCATGCAAGAAAACCTTCAAGTTTTTTATCAGACCTATAGGCTTAGTACATTTACCATCTATATGGATCACTCATTTGATATGAGGCTCATATTGCATGCCCAACTTATCAGCTACAACTTTGGTCATGATTGAGGTAGAGGCTTCACTATCAACTAAGCGATTGTGTACCAACTTGCCACCTATAATGAGGGTGAGATAAAATGGTGGAGGTTTATTAACCCTATTAAATGGTTCAATAATAGTGTTAGGATTATTTTAAAGGACAACAGACTATTATTTTGATTTGAATATGGACTTGTAGGAATAGTGGACAATTGCTTTTGTAACAATTATTTTTGGCCATGCATATGAAGGATATCCCACAGGGAGATAGGTACTTTGGAACTTTACAAGGAATACACTATGTTCAGAGAATTAGTACTCACATTTTCTTGTGTCCTTGGAGGTAAATAATTGCTTATAACTTTACGAATAAAGGCACTTTGAACATGTCAGGGATGCGAAACACCGAAAGCATACAATTGATTACCAAACCAAGCAACTTAATATGCGGAAATAACCAAATTCACCAAGTAACTAGAATTCAGAATAACACAGCATATGAGAGACAATACACAACTTGTATTAACACTTTATACAAAAAAGAATACAATAAAGAAGATGCCACTTCTTCTCCACCACCTTACAGAGGTTTCCCACACCTCAAGTGAACAGTAAATCTTCTCCCCAAAGCTCTCCCTCTCAGGTCCCAACACCCAACTCAAATACAGAGTTGGTGTTCACCTCCCGTGCTCCACGCACACCACAAGTGCTCCACGCACTCCACAAGCACTCCACGTGCTCCACAAGTACTCAAGGTACTTCAAGTAGATCTCCCATGAATCTGCAACAACCTGCAATTCAACAGACCATACTTATGGAAGGAACTCCCTTGCCTTCCTCTCTTGCTCTATCTAAGTACACACCTGTACTCCAAGTAGATCCTGCCTGATACTGCTCCCTGTTGTGTTGCTGTCTATATGATCTTGCACACCTACAAATCAAACAACGGTTCTGCTCACCTGTGAACCTTGACCTTGCACACACATACACCTACAGATCAACGATCTTACTTACCATGTAGATCTCTTATATAGGCCATGCAACTGTGACCAAGATCCTACACTCCTGAAGAATCCAGCTGACTCTCCAAACTAGCACCAACACGCCTGGTACTGTTGTGGAACTAGGAGGAACACCCTTGCTCACCTCACACACAGAAGGAGCAAACTTTGCTCAACTCAAACTAGCCCACTTTTCCAATACAACCATGAGTCTATTATATAGATCTCATCCAAACAATAATTAGACATCTAATTACAATAATTAGATCCGCAGCTATGAGTCTAAAATTAGCACTCATCATGCAAACACTTGGTTCGTTAGCTAACTGCCCGTAATTAGCTTGTAGTCGAACCACACAGGCGATCGACATCGGTCCCTGTCTGCCTGGAGGTGACCGACGTCAGCCGATATATGACCGACATCAGTTGCTTCTCTCTGCTATCCTACCGACGTCGACTGATCAGACCGACCCCAGCTTCTCTGCAACTCAGCAACCTTCAGCAACCTCCTCTCTTATTTGCATCAGTGAAGCTTTTAGCTCTACAACCTAACAATCTCCCACTTGGAGATAAGCAGCTGCACTGTACCTGTACCTATACCCCGTCTAATCTATTTCCTGGTTTGTATCCCTCTTCAAGCTCCCACCTGAAGACCACCCACCACACATCCCGTGGTGTACCACCTGTCATCCGAGTACCCTGCCACATCCGAACCTACAACACCTGTAGTGAAATCCTGACCCTGCATAGCAACACCTGCTGCCGGTCCCTCTCAAAAAACTTGAGAACCCACTTCCCCGAATTGGCTCCTAACTCTGACAGCTCCCACTGCATGGGAATACTCAGGTCTATACCAGACCTCATGTGATTTCAGACACTAAACCTGTCCATCCCTTAGTGTGCTCCGGCTCTGCATCCCGAACCTCGCCAACACCTGATTCACATCAGCTCCCACTCGAGACAAAATCAACCTGTGATCTCCATGTCTCCCATGTCAAAGAATTCCGCTGCTCAAAACTCCTCATGACATGACACTGAACTAATCTTACCCTTAGCTCAGCAAAACCCTGTATGTACACCCCTGATAGCTAGCATACTATCCACATACAGCAACAGAATGATGTTGCAATCATCATCCCCCTGGTAAGTCAAACCACAGTAGTTACCCTGACACTGACTAGAGTCATGCTCTGTCCTCCACCTGTCAAAACCTGTACCACTGTCTTGCAACTCCTCAAGACCATATGACCTGGTCTTCCGTCTCACATATCCGTTCTCTCTATTCTTCTACTAAGGCATCCATTCGTCTCTGTGATTTCATCCAGCTGGCAAACCTATCAAAACTCCCGTTTGGTTCTACATCATATCCCTACCTAGCTCCCACCTGTTTCCTAGATCCTTCCTGCTCTATAATCAGCAACAAGTATGAAGAAGAGGAACACGAATTTGAAGGCCTACTTACGCCTTCAGTCCTCTGTATGGGTGTTTGAGACTCCTTAACAACATGCTGTCCACCCAAAATTCGTTACAGTGACCGACCTCAGCCACCCCACAGTCTGCATCCGACCAACGTCGGTTTCCATGCGTCTGTCCCTGACTACCAGCCCTGCGGTGTCCCTACTACCGACGTCGATCCTCTGACCGACATCGATCTTACATACTGCCAACGTCGGTCCCATGACCGACGTCAGTCTTACCCTGCCCGACATTGCCGGCTTCAGTCTGCACATGACCGACATCGGCACCTGTCTGTTCGACGCTGGTTCCTCCTGATCGATGCCGGTGTCTGTGTTCGCCTGTGAGTGATGACTTTTTACCCGCGAGCTCCTTTGAATCAATCTCCATGTCCAAACTGCCCTGCTCAGATGTATCCAGCCTCATCCACTGAACTTTGTCTGCCATCTCCTCCAAGAACACCAAGGCTTTCCAGTTCTTAAGCCTGTCAAATATATCCATCTTCCGCTTAAGAACATGCATCTCCTTCCTGCTCATGTGACCAAGCCTACGAAGCCACGTCTCCGCAATAGAAGAAGAATCAGTAATATAAACAAGTAGATAAAGAATACTTGTTTTCTTACCACCAGCTAATTCAAGTGCTACCGCTGTGAGAGTTCTTGTGCATCTCTCATCACCCAATCTTTCTGAAGAAATTAGCCATATCTCCAGACCTGGGACCTGCATGACCTTCATCAACACCTGTGTGTTGGCCGCCTGCAATTTCAGCTTCACTTCCCCTTTGCCAATTCTTTGGCAAGGCTCACCAGCTCCTCTACCTAGGGATGCATGGAAAGGGGAAACTAAATCTTTTATCCAAGATTCAACTTTATCCAAGAAACCTGTAAACACATCCTGTGCAACAACACCTACTACATCTGTATCTTCAGTTTCTTCATGCTGATCTGCTACCAACCAACAATGTTCTTTTACCTGCTCTTTCCTTCCATCGGACCGTGAGTAACCATCTGTGCTTTTCAACTCCTCCATTCTTAGCTTACTTTGATCTGCCGTTGCTCTACTCCCACTCAATCAGAAACCCCTGAGAGTGCCTTGTAACCAAACACAAACCTGCTTCCTGCAACCTTAGCTCTGATACCACTTGTCAGGGATGCAAAACACCGGAAGCATACAATTGATTACCAAACCAAGCAACTTAATATGCAGAAATAACCAGATTCACCAAGTAACTAGAATTCAGAATAACACAGCATATGAGAGACAATACACAACTTGTATTAACACTTTATACAGAAAAGAATACAATAAATAAGATGCCACTTCTTCTCCACCACCTTACAGAGGTTTCCCACACCCCAAGTGAACAGTAAATCTTCTCCCCAAAGCTCTCCCTCTCAGGTCCCAACACCTAACTCAAATACAGAGTTGGTGTTCACCTCCCGTGCTCCACGCACACCACAAGTGCTCCACACACTCCACAAGCACTCCACGTGCTCCACAAGTACTCAAGGTACTTCAAGTAGATCTCCCATGAATCTGCAACAACCTGCAATTCAACAGACCATACTTATGGAAGGAACTCCCTTGCCTTCCTCTCTTGCTCTATTCGAGTACACACCTGTACTCCAAGTAGATCCTGCCTGATACTGCTCCCTATTGTGTTGCTGTCTATATGATCTTGCACACCTGCAAATCAAACAACGGTTCTGCTCACCTGTGAAGCTTGACCTTGCACACACATACACCTGTAGATCAACAATCTTACTTACCATGTAGATCTCCTATATAGGCCATGCAACTGTGACCAAGATCCTACACTCCTGAAGAATCCAGCTGACTCTCCAAACCAGCACCAACACGCCTGGTACTGCTGTGGAACTAGGAAGAACACCCTTGCTCACCTCACACACAAAAGGAGCAAACTTTGCTCAACTCAAACTAGCCCACTTTTCCAATACAACCATGAGTCTATTATATAGATCTCATCCAAACAATAATTAGACATCTAATTAAAATAATTAGATCCGCAGCTAAGTCTAAAATTAGCACTCATCATGCAAACACTTGGTTCGTTAGCTAACTACACGTAATTAGCTCGCAGTCGAACCACACAGGCGACCGACGTCGGTCCCTGTCTGCCTGGAGGTGACCGACGTCGGCCGATATATGATCGACGTCGGTTGCTTCTCTCTGTTATCCTGCCGACGTCGACTGATCAGACTGACCCCAGCTTCTCTACAACTCAGCAACCTTCAGCAACCTCCTCTCCTGTTTGCATCAGTGAAGCTTTTAGCTCCACAACCTAACAGAACATACCTTACCACATTTTGGCTTTATGGAGATGTATAAGTTTTTAGAACTGTCACACTTGCATCTATGTCTTGTTGCCTCATAAGAGGATTGGATGAGAATATGGGAATGATACTACCACATCCTAGGGCCTTCCTATTGGCCCTTATATTTTCTATAATAGAGGCTCCTTTATTTAGCACAAAAGTGTCTTCAACCAAAAAGTTGGTGAAGATCTCTCCCTGAGGTTGCCAACCCTCATTAACTTGCATCATTACCTCATCTTCATTTGATAGGAGGGGATTAACTACTCCTTGAACCACAAGAGCTTGTCCTCCACTCTGATTGGCATCCATGAATTTTTCTTACTACCAATATTCTCCCTACACAAAATTTATATGAACTGGTACCATCTCCCTTGTATTGGTGGCAAAGTTAAGATTATATGCATTAACAGGCTTGTTGGGATTAGGTTTCCATTGGCCTCTTCCTCTTTCATATTGTTGTTGGTAGGGATGAGGATTTTGATAGGCAACTTGCTACAAATTTTCTCTTCCAATCTTAGCCTCCAACCATTGAATATATGCATCTTTATCCATTACATTATCTACTTTCTTAGGATCAGATTTAGGCTTGGAATTGGCATTAGGAGTTTGAGCCACATTAGGAGTGTTGGTAGAAGCATGAGACAATGGAGGCATAGACACTTTAGGTGGAAATATTCAAGCTTGGATGAGATTATTTTTAGGTTTGATATCCAGTTCATATGCATCAGGGAGGGTGGAATCTCCCATAGATTGAAGCATGACAGCAATTTCAGTCCCAATGGCTCTTAAGTAAGTAGGGAACACAAAGCTAGTAGGTGGTCTCATGAGAGGAGTAAATCTATGCCAAGTCTTTTTAAACCTTGCATTGAAGTCATGCATTGTTTCTTTAGGTTCCCTCTTTATCGCATTGATTCATCCACCTTCTAGATTCCTATGCCAATAAAGAGCCTTCCCTTTAAGGGACATGGTAAGGAATCTAATTTAAATGTTCTCTCACACAATATTATGAAAACTACAAAAGTTAGAAACATCTCTAATGTGCTCGCTAGGTGTGATATGACTCTCACCATTAAATGTGGGCACACCTTTTGTGGCATTAGGAGGGATGGCATCTTGTGCATGAAGTTGAATTAGATTATCATTATTGAAGTCAAGGAAAGCATGAGGTCTGGCCATGTCTTCTTCTTCAAGATATTCAACTTCTTCAGCCTCTTCAACCTCATCCTCCCTAGTAAAATCTACTTGTTCTTCAAATGGTAGACTAGGCTGTGGATACTAAATTTCAAGAGGGATTTCAGACTGAATGGGTGGGTTAATAGGATTGGATGTTCTAACAGAGGATGACCTAGTGAGGACCATGAATTATGGAGGTAAGTTTATAACAAAATAATTTGAAGGAGTTTTTAAATGTTGAGTAGCACACCAATTTGTAGCTAGTGTTTGTCAAGACTAGCATTCACCTTGATGAGTATTCTTTAAGACAATGGATCCCACTGGGTGTGCCAAAACTATTGTCACCAAATCTTGCACCCTAGAATAAGATTTTTAGGCTTCTCAAAGATTTGGGTAACATGGGAATATTTTTAGGTATGTGGTTTTACCTATATTGGAAATGAGCCTCTAGATTTAAGGGTTAGCTCCTTGAATATATCATGTAATGTTTATCACTTAAACTACTACTTACTTATGGGGGGGAAGCTAGACAATGCATAAATTGAACATACTCTAAAGGAGGTGATGCACCAAAAATGTCTTCTACATGACCATCATATTTCTACCATAATGAAACAAAGCATACATACTAGTCTTCAAGTCTTAATGGGTTCTAACATGAGCATTTCAATATAGAGGTGAGATGTAAGAAGTAACACAAGGCAAATGAACTAGAGGGCAGATTGCACACTCCAAGGACAATCATACACTTGAAAATCTTTACACACTAGACTACACTTTATATGACTTATTAGACTAAGAACTCTTGCTCAAACATGAAAGGATAAGGGAAGGATAGAGGATTATCACTTCTCATCACCATACATCACTTACAGACTCAGACAATTATTCAAAACTCAAAAAATAGACTTGAATTAATGTTCAAATGCAAATTATGACATCAGTCCATTAGGGCTTCGCCATACATGGTATGGTTTCCTTTTAAAGCTCAAAAGTTATACTTATAGAAGAAAGGCAATAAGAGAAAGGGAGCCTTGGCACTCAAAAGGGGAATCAATCAATTCAAACATTTGAATTGTAGTTACAACTGCTTTTATAAATTATGCTCATTTAGACCTTTTAATTGATCTAGGTCACTTTAAGTGGTTGCACAGTTACCTTATCCCCTCATTGATGCCCCCTGATGGTTGAAATGATGGGATTAATTGGTAGCTAAGTTCTAACATCAATGTAGTTAGAACAATCAGATCGATCTAGTAAAAGTTTGTACTGGTGCTAATTACTCCAAACTGGTTTGTCATGATGTGCACAGTGGAGGGAAGGGTCCCTTTCATATAGTTGGTTCTAGAGATGAAACCATTGGAGCCTATGTGTATGCCTTCATGGCATCCTTTGAAATGTTGGCACTTATTCAAACCAGATAATGCTCAAACTTATTCTTATGTTCATAGTTCCACTATAGATGGAAAACTAATCTTAGACTATTGGTTTTCTTATAGTTATTAAATTATGCCACTTTGCTCAATGCCTGGTTCATATTAGGTCCATATAGATCCATTATGTCACTATAAGAACCAAGGGTTCATAGATGCATGGAACCTTCTTTAAAATATGGAAAACACAGTCACAATAATGAACCCTACACTCTACAACCCATCGAACTAGAATTCAATATTGGGCTCTAATGGTGTCTTTTATGCTCCTTATTCCTGACTACATCATTGTTTCCTTTTTGTGGCATTCGAGCAAGCTTAAATGGTAGAAATATAGCCTTGTGAGACCCATTTGATTCTATCAAAAATGGCTTCTTGACCTCCATCAAAATTTCTAAGCTCTCCTTTATCCTAATTATTTATCGATCTCTAACTCAGCTTCTTGACATATTGACATTTATTTGCACTATCGATCTTGATCTGTACGATTAAGCACCAACCATCGATCTTTACCTTGACTTGTCAAATTTATCCAGGCTTACACCACATGTCAAACATGCATTAATTCTTAGGATCCACTGTTAGTATGTCAACCTCACATACTTATGCCATGTGTCGATCTCTCAAGCTCCTTAATTATTTGACTCATCTCATAATATTGGATTAAGATGTATGATCGAACGAGGATCATTAGATTAACTAGGACCCACTATTTTAAATCCAATGGATACTTCATGAGCTTAAAATTGACATCCTCTTTCTTGTCAAATGATATTTGCATGACCATCATTGACATTTATGTGACTATCAAATTTAGGCTCAAAAGGATTTGTTATACTTAAGCTTAAACTTGATGTTAGCATGAATGTCTTATGTTTCAAGTCCAAATTTGGAAGCTTATAACTTGAGATAGAAAGCTCGTGCAGACTTGAAACTTTCAAATCATGTTTTTGGCATGTAGAATTATAATTGCATGTGATTCATTGGTCGCACAAGGATTTTTGAGTGAAGATAAAAATTGCACAAGCTAGCTGGTCCATTTATTCCTACAACATCCTAATGATAGTCCAAGTTGCACGAGCTTTTTGTTGCTTGATCTTTGAAAGCTTAAATTAATTCTTTGAGACATAAGCAAACTTGTTTCATGCTATAACTACATTGATCACCATGAAGACCTGCCACTTGCATAAATGACCCTAAAATGACCCCTAAGACACCAAATAACACAAGGACCAAGCTAGACTATAACCAAAGCTAGAATGGCATATGAAATGACATCAAATGAGATATAATCATGCCCTATGACATTATAAAATCCACTATAAAAGGTTTTGATTATAGCGGGTTGACCCATTTTGGCCTGTAGGGAAAAATGGTCAATAATAACCCAATCTATTTTAATAAATTTCACGTAGGTGATAGTTTAGCCTTAAAATTTATTGAAAGTAAGAGGTGATTTACCACATGCAAGAAGAGGATGATCATCCATCTCAAAGGTGTTGGATGGTATTTGTATTGTGATATAAGCTATAATTATTGAAGAAACAAACATTTATTAGGCCACTCTATCATTGCATTTCATCATCATATAATACCAATATCAAAGAGGGATTGAAAGAGCTAAAGACATAAACAAACAAAATGATGGTTTCAAAATATTTTTTTATAATGCTTGTATGCAAATAAAATCCATTACCCCTTTAATTTTAAAATTTTAAAACCCCAATTGGATAGGACTTAAAATTTAATGATAACCCATACTTAAAGGTGTCCCATGTAATACATATGAATATACAACTTTTTAAACCCAACATGCCCATGTTCCATTATTTAGTACACACGTTTCTTTCAAAGGCCACCCTATAAACATGATACCATATGGAAGTTTAGTCATAAATTAAATGAAACCTGATAAAGTATTTTTATATCATGTGATAAAATTTCCCATAAAATTATTTAAGGGTGCAAAGGTTATTTTGGATGAAAACCAATTTAGTTGATTTGTGAACTAACAAGAGGTGTACCTATCCATGGTAGTCCAAGGTTTATTGAGAAAAATATAAAATGAACTTTAGTATTATTGGTCATAAAAGATAACTTTGGTAGTCACCTATCAAGGCATAGTGAAAGGGTGTTATCCATATATGATCTTATATGGAGAAAAAATCTAAAAAAAAATAAAATAAAGATTAACTTGTTATAATGTATATTACATTATAATATATTGATTATAATGTATTTGGTTAAGACTAATGATTATTTTAATACCTACGTAAATAGGTTTGGTTTAAAATTAATTGTAAGTGATAAGAGTTTTTAATGAGATATATTTTCGAAAATATGATAATAAAAAATTACAAATTGTATAGATATCTTTTAATGTTTGAATAAAATTAATAATATAGGTATATTTGTTTCCAACATTTGTTATTAAACCAAGATAAGATATTATTTGTTTCTTTGAGAAGTTATTTTGTTTTGTTTTGTTGATATACTTTCAAAGATTTTTTTGCAAGAATTAGAGGCACCATACTATTTTATTTATTTTTTAATTAATGTGATCTAAATGAAGTAAAACTATGAATATTCAGATTTTATAAAATTGAGAAATAATTATTCAAATTGAATGTAAAAGGGAAGATAGATATTGCACTTGGAAGATTAATAATTGACAAAGCACTAAGGAGAGGAAGGTACTTAGCTTATTAAGGTTTTTTTGTTCCACACTATGTTCATGTCTCTAAAAATACTCTGTGTCTCTTCTGTAACTATTCAGATCAAGAAATATGAGTAAAACCTTGCATGAACACTGCTCAAGAAACTTATATTCTTGTGGTGACCAATATTGTCAAAAATTTGTTGGTAGTGTACTAATTGTGCATGTATGTGATGTCTCATACCATTGCACTTGAACCTACAAATGCCTCTTGTCTATGCACTCATATTTAGTCTTGTTGATATATGTCTTCCTTATCCTTCCTTTGAAACCCTAATCACACTTTTAACCTCAATATGACCCTTGAAAAATGGGATAGTATGTTGGATTGGATAGCCCCAACCACTCTCGCTAAGTGAATGATCATTTCATATATTCCAATACTCTGAAAATGGCTCAAATTGTACATAGTTCCCCTATTTATGTGTGTGTGTAACAATGTGATCAATCTAGAATGAAATATACTGTTTGGATTTCTACACTTGGCACATGTAACTTTGACCTATGTGTGCATTAATAATTGGCTCTAGGGATACTCTTTTGAAGGATATTAATATATGTATGTCTTTGTGATAATATCTTGAGAGAGCGATAATTGATTTTTAAAGCTTGTTAGGACTTTCCAAGAGGGGTATAACCTTAGGATTTATATTTATAGCTAACACTTTGATAATATCTGATGTGACCAACCCATGAAACATGTCTAGACTGACCTAATGAATACTTTCTAATTTTAAAAATAGTCGTTGAGTGTTCCTAGACATTGTTGACAAAGGTAGACACCTGCAATAAAACTATAATTATTTAACTATTATTGGTATTATTTTGAATGTGAAAATCAATTATCTAAGATATGGAGATAGTCTGTTAAGTATAATTCATAGATTAAGGTGATCTTGAATATGTGTATCTAGTATATTAGGTTTGCCTAGCCAATAGGTGGATAGACAAATAGGGGAAAGTGTGAACAAGAGTTAAATGAATGTGAAATATTTAAGCATGTAAAAGTGTGACAAATTTAATGTTACCAAAGTTCTAATATAAAATTTGGGTGTCTACAAATGCCCCCTTTTAGTCTAATATTTAAAATGTTGGATTAAAAAGAATAAAAGAAAAAAATGGTACCTATGATTAACCACACTTGTTGTTGATAGTTATGCCTCAAATGTCCCACTTTCTCCATGTAAAACCTATAAGGAAACATGCATAGATCAATGTTCATTCATAAAATAAAATATGAGATAATCTAGATCATTGAATTACTTGAATTTGAAAATATATGGAACGAATACACTTGAGGGTACATGGACAAGCTACCACTTGATTGGATAATTCCATGGGTGATTATGCCCCAAGGAGATGTAACCCATTGAAATGTGAGTTGAGGATGGTTACTTCCTCGGCCAACATTGGAGGAGTGTTATAAGTTGAGCAGTGTAGAAACCTCAACTGCACTACTCTGAATATCATCATAGTTATTTTTTGGAACCTTGAAATGATGTTTGTACATCAAAATAGAACACTAAAACAAGTTCAAATGTCAAAATTTAACTTCAGATCAACCATTTAAGGCGTACTCTATATTCAAAATGCTTATGTAGTACCATTGTTCCCTACTAATCCACAATTATAACTAGAAAAGTGTTTGCATGTATAACATTCATACCCCAAAACTAATCCATTTTTACCTGAAAGTGCTATAGAATGTCATAATCTATCTATCATAATATCTTAAAATTTTCTTCAATCTACTTGATATGATAAATTTGATAAATGTGCTCAGTCTCACCTATATAATATGTCTCAATATGTTATAGAATACCCCAACTATTCCTCAAAATTATGTAGAATTTCATAAATTATCTCAATATATCTGGATTGAATCACATAATTTAATCCAAAGTGTGAACTATTTGTCTGTCATGACCTAATTCTCTAAGACAAACCAACTATATACCCCTCTTTTTAAATGAGGGATGAAGCCTCTGAATCACTCATCTCAAAATAAATAGTTATGTGCACCATGTGTTATATATAAAAATGTAATCATGTAAATTATATATACCAACGTGATAAGATATTTCAGCATATTAATTTTTTATCATTCAAGTATGTGTGAAACATGTAATCTAAAACAATGGGCATACAAGTGTCATGTCAAGTAGATATATCAATTAGGCACATAGTTTATGTATGACAAAAATCATGGCATTGCACATAATATAAGTTATGTGATATAAATAATGGCACCATGCTTAGCAAAAATCATATATATAGCCATGCATACACAAACAATATCATAATCATGAAGCACACAAGCACTCAAGACATGACTAGACTCTGACCTAACATAAACACGACATGGCCATAATATGGATTAGATGATCCTATGATATAATTAATGCATGATGAGACAAAACACAGTCAATGCACTTATATAACACACATCAATTATCACACATGTAACAATCATCAACAAAAAATACACACAAAATAATCAAAGTTAGTCTGCATAATCAATCAATCTCATCTTTCAGTATAGAAAAACACAATAACCATAGGAAATAGCACTCTAGAAAGAATAAGCAAGAGCAAGCATGTCTAAAAATCTACTATGATCATTGGACCAATATATAAAGAAAAAACTTTATAAGTGTGCAAAGATGTCCCCATTATAGGCATACCCCTAATGTAAAAAAGTAGCCCCTCAGTATAAATATGATAACTCATTTGTATTTCCATGTATCAGTGTAATATGTATGTCATGCATCCCACTCATGTATACCGTGAAAAGTATGTGCATAGAAAATGAATATATAATTCACCATGTATATGATGAATAACATTAATCAATTATGTGTACTAGCAAAACATGGCATGCATAGGTCCTAGCTTTATATTTTTTGAATTTTTGAATTTTTTTTTTTTTTTTTTTTTTTTGAATTTATTTTATTTTATTTTTTACATGTCCCTACTAACCTATTATCCCATCAATAAGATGCTTACATGTAGTTCATGTATCAATTGGTGCAAATGTCACACACCATGGGTGAGGAGTAACATGTATATCATTATATCAATCATAGAAACGATGATACACTATAAAACATTTAACATCATCATCAAAGTCAACATGATCATGTAAATGTTGCATAACTCTAGTAGCTATAATAACTTATGGAATTTGTCGTATTTCATGGGAATATGTTGATGTTTAAACTAGAACATGCACACAATATTTTTGTAAAATTATCTTAAGATGTGACAGAGTAGGTAATATGTATGAGACTTGTATAGATCGTTGATGTAATGGACATTGGAGTATTGGTCTTCGAGGAAGATCAATCACATGTCTCTAATTTTCCTTCATATGATGAACATGTACAGGTTGTATAATATGTTATTTTAGAGGTAGTGGAGTAAATGTCTCTAGTTGAATGAGGTACTCATATGGAATACCCAAAACTATAACCACTTAGTTTTTATAGATATACTTCAAGCATTGATGTGTTGAAGATGGGATTACACATATCTTATGTATCCATGGACATCCTAATAACATGTCTAATGCCTCAATATTGATAAAAACTAAGAACCAAGTAACAACAGTTGTAAAACCTACCATAAGTGGTAACACAATGCCTCCAAAAGGGTTTTGTGTTTTTCCATCCAAACCTTTTACTGTAATATTCGTACCAATTAAGTCTATATGTGCATCCCAATACTAGTAAGTAATGTGAGAGTGCATATGTTTTCACTTGTCCCATTATTCACCATAATATTGTGTATAGGACATGAGTTAATGAAAGCACGTATGAATAAAGACAAATTGGTAGAATCATCATCAATAATACCATGGTCATCGAATGTGATTGTAGGTCATTATATTTACGTATCTTTAAGTCTGCCAATAAATCCATCTATAGGATGAGCTTTCTCAATTCTAGATGCACAAGAAGTTGGAGGATGTGAATTGTAAGTCATATGTACCTTAGGTTTAGTCTTGGTTTCTTGTGCTGCATGTTCTGGAAATGAATCCGAATATGTCTTAATCTTTGCATTGGGTTTTTCAACCAAATAATTCATAGGTGTATTAACATCATTGATCTCAATACAGTTGTTCCCAATTAAATATTGTATCTTATGTCTCAAACCATAGCATCTATTGGTTGAATGTCTTGTGCATCTATGAAAATCATAATATCCATTGTTATTGAATCCCTTATGTTGTCCCTTTGTCATAGCGACCTCCATTATCAAAGGGAGAGATATGAGATTGTACTCTAGTAGCCTTTGTAACACTTTTTGAGGAGGTTATAATAATCATATAAATTGCCTCCATTGAAAAGATGAATGGACAAGCCTATTAGTAGGTTTTAAAACCACATTAATTATTATTTTAGCCTCATTCTTAGTCATTAGTATTGGATTTGAAAGTTAGTTTTCTTTGAAGCTTGGCATTAGAAGATGTAGGAGGATTAGTTGCATATTTTAATTTATTCATGGCAATTAACTTAACCATGGTCTTTAATCATATGACACATTGCATCGAAATATTTGAAGTGTTTGAACATAATAGACCCATGGATAGGTGCAAGTAAATTTTAATTGATTATGCCTTGATATTCATTATCAAAGATAGGATTGGTTATTTTTATAGCATTATCTTATAGCAAAGCATAGTCACCAATGAACTCATTGGGTCCTTGATTGAGTCTTGCAATTTGAACATAGGAGATATTCTCACTAATATTGATAAAAAAAAGTGAGTTAGAAATTGATTAATGAAAGGATTGAAAGCATGTACCAATTGGAAAATATTGTCATTAAGCCATCGCAAGACATAATCCTTAAGGCTCCTAGGAAAAATATTGGTTAGTAACATATCATTAGAGGAATAATCTAAGCATGTCGCATAGAAGGCTATTAGATGTTGTTTTGGATCACCTTTACCATCATATGGTGTAAGCTTAGGTGCAATAAATACTATAGGCAAAGGGATAAGTGGAATTTTTGGGGGCCAAAGGGTTGTGTAATAATGCTTGAGACTTTATTGAATGACCTTCTCTGCAAGAACATTGTTCTAGTTGGGAAACCTTGGATATAAGTTAGAGAAGAGTTTGTATCAACTTTTAACTAGTGGGCATATGAGATTGATTAGGAATAGGTGGTATCACATGAGTATCAATTCTAGGAGGCACAAAAGTTTGTTGTGTAAAGATAACCCCAAAAATTTGAGGATTATCTTGTGTTACCCCGACACAGTTTAGGCAACACTTGTGTAGCCATAGGGGTATATACATGAAAAGTAGTAGTATGAATAATGGTTTGAACACCTATTGTAGAATTTATGCCAATGGATTAGCATCTATGCGACTAAAAGGTTGATTAGCATCATTCAAGATCTCAGTGTTTTATTCTTCAAATGTGGGCTCATTAGCAATCTTTTTCTTTTCATCCCTAAGTACATATGACATTGCATCGACCATATGTGGATTCATTTTAAGATATTTTGTAAGTTGACATTGATCTATATCATCAAAATGATCATGAAAATCAATATAAACATTTATTTTATGAGCATTAATATTAATTATATCTTCCATTTGTGAATAAGGGAAAATCAGAAATCAGATATGAAAGTCAAACCATAATGAAGGATAAATCTGAAACCTAAGAAAATAAGAAACCCTAAGGTAAAATAAGCTTAGGGTTGTGTGCTCAAGTAAATGATGGGGTTCACCAAAATGTTTTACTTATTTTGAATTTTAGTTGATCTAAATAAACTTATGGTTGATTCAAATTATGTAAAATATAGTAATTTCATACAAATTTGAAGTAATTATAGGGTAGATCAAAAGGTTGTGTGTTCGATTCACATTGAGTTCACCAAAATATTTTACTTATTTTGTGATTAATATGATCTAAATGAAGTAAAACTTTAAATGTTCAGATTATGAAAAATAGGGTGATAATCATGCAAATATAAATGTAAAGGAGGAGATAGATATTACACTTAGAAGATTAGAAATTAAAAAAACACGAAGGAGAGAAAAGTAATTAGCTTATTCTGATTTTATGTTGCTCACTATATTCATCACTATCTTTGACATGCTTTGTAACTGCTCAGATCGGGAAACGGGAGTTAAACCCTACATGGACGTTGTTGGTGAAACTCAAACCCCTTTTGTGACTACTAGTGTCTCTATTGACTATGCAGGTCTATGATGTCTCAAATTGTTGCACATGTGCCTGCAAATACCTCATGTGTGTGTGTGTGTGTGTGTGTGTGTGTGTGTGTGTGTGTTTGTTTACCTTCATTCATGTGCTCCTTCTTTTGAAACCCTAATCTCACTTTTGACCACAAGATTACCCTTAAAAAGATGGTTAATGTGTTGGATTTAACATCACCAACCACTTCCCATTGAGTGACTAAGCATTGCCCACATTCCAATACTCTAAAGAGGGCTCAAATTGTGCATACTTTTCCCACTTGGGTGAGTGTATACAACATCGTGATCAATCTAGAATGTAATGCAATGTTTGACTTTTAGCACTCAGCAGCATACAACTTTGACCTGTGTGTGTATTCAGACTTGGGTCTAGGGCTACTCTTTTAAGAAATATTTAGATATGTACGCCTTTGTAATAATGTCTCAAGAGAGTGCTAAATGATTTCTCAAGTTTGTTAAGACTTGTCAAGATGGGTATAACCCTATGATTGATTTATATTTATACTTGATTCTTTGATATTTCTTGTTATGACCAACCCATGAAATGTGTCTAGGCCAATCTAATGGAGATTTTCAATTTGAAAAATAGCTATTAAGGGTTCGTAGACACTATCGCTGAGGCAGACACCTATGGTAAAATCGCAGCTATCTGACTATTGTTGGTACTATCTTAGGAGTGAAAATCAATGATTTGAGATATAGAGATACTCTATTTAATATTCTAGAAGGTTCTTGCATAGATTAGGTTGTCCCTAAATATATGTATCTAGTAAATTCGGTTAACTAAGACTACATGTAGATAGATAAATAAGAGAAAGTGTGCATAAGAGTCAAATGCATGTGCAATGTCCAAGTATGTCAGTGTGTCAAAGTTGATGTTGTCAATGTGTCTAATACCAAAATTAGATGTCTAAACATACACCAGCTAATAGTGAAATAAATAAAATATATATAAAGGCATCTAGCTAGTTAGATCTACCACAACATTACAGAGGTGTGATTGAGGAGTGACACTCAGCAAGCAACTTATGAGGTGCTTTAATAAATAAATTAAATTAAAAAAAGACATGAATGAAATGTGATTTAGCATCAAAAGGAATGTGAAGGATTTACAAAAGTGAAAGAAGGAAATGTCAAAAACCAGAAAGAACGATATTGACTATTATTAATAAAAGCGTTGAAATCTATATAAAAGATATTATTCTTGTTAAGCAAGTATGATTGATGCTTAGTGGCATAATTTTTTATACTTAGCATCATCTATTGTCATTTTTCATGTCCCCTTATTTTGTTCTCTTCTTCACACTTAACGTGTGCCTTTTTTTAATCCATATACATTTTTTTCCACTACCCCTTTGTCTCCCTTTTCTTCAATGTGCTTCCCTCCTCTCTCCACGTTGCAAAATAAGCCCTTCTTAATTATCATACTTATTCAATATGACTCACTCCAATCTATTGCTTCCACTTTTATTGCAAAGCTACTTTAAATTTATTTTACATTAACCATCAATTGTCCACTCGAAACTAATAGTTTAAAGTGGTGTGATGGAAGGGTTGGTCATAGATGATATCATGAAGGCAATGGCATCTTTCTAAGAGGTTAAGGGTTCAAAACCCATAAACAATGAATATAATTTTATAATCATGTTTTTTTTTGGTATGTACCTACTTTTTTAAATAGTTAAGTCCTTTCACGTCTACATATAGCATGACCAGTCATTTCAAAGTTTTTGTGCATTCTAGATCCATCGAAATCGTTGGTTTTCTATTCTGAAGTCTCCCTTACATGTTTTGAAATGACATTATTATAAACAAGGATATAAAGTTTGTTATTGTAAAGAGATTACGGGAGAGCTCTTGTCCATGGAGAAGAAAAATAATTTTGAAATTTTTGATAGCCAATATTTCCACATTTGAAGAGTCATTATCGTGAAAAGATGTTAATCCCCAGCTAAATCATTGATGAAGATTGTACTTTTGTTGCACATGATGAAGACCCTCCCCACGAAGTTAATGAAGAGAAATATATTTACTAAATCAAACAGTAAACTTGTCCTTGTGAATAAAATTCAAATGTGATGTTAAGTGATGCCCAAATCCCATTGGGGATGAGAAAAATAAGGTGTCACTTGCTAAAACATTGATGTAAATTGTACTTTTGTTGTGCATGATGAAGACCCTCCCCACGAAGTTATTGAAGAGAATTAGGTTTACTAAATCAAAAGATAAACTTGTTCTTGTGAATAAAATTCAAATGTGATGTTAAGTGATGCCCAAATCCCACTAAAGATAAGAGCAATGTTGTTCACTAAAACCTGGTTCTTATTGAAGAGGACTATGGTCAGGCTCAACTTTTACTAAAGATGATTTCAGTGAGGCCTAATTTTTACTAAAGAAGATTTCAATGAGGCCTAATGTTTACTAAAGAGGATTTAAATGAAGTCTAATTCCCATTGAGAACGCATATTGAAGCTCAATCTACCTATTGTTTTTGGCAAATAGTTGAGTGTGTCTATTGATGCCTTGTGAACTGTTATATGTCAATGGTCAAACAAATGTGTATGAACCATAGAGTATCATAATCCATTCATTATGATGTTTTCCAATGAACTAATGAATATATTCATATTCATTGATTAGTTGTAATTGTGTTGGACAATGTGTCCCAAGATACAAGCAATGTTTATTCTCTCACATTCTTAGAAACATAATGTAATAAATGGGAAATGTTATTTCTTATATTACATTATAGTATATTATTTACATTATAATTGAAAAAAATTACTCCTTGTTAAATGATTATTGTAACATCTACGTAGATAGGTTTGTTGGTTAAAAGACACTTGGAAATGATAAGAGTTTGTTAAGAAAATGTATCTTAAAAAATATCATAAGAAACTATAAATTGAATAACTATTCCTTAATGTTTAAATAAAATTAATAATACGAGAATTATTTGTTTCCAACATGCTTCACATCTATAATTATAACCATGAATTAAGTGCTCCAGAGTTTATTTTAAACCTGTGAAAAAAAAAAATATGTTAAATTTGTTATCTATAATTATAACCATGAATTAAGTAAAAAAAATGTTATATTATTATTATTTGATGAGGCATCTTCTTTCAAATACCACCCTTATGCTTTGTTGATATTTTATGAATAATACGAAGAAATGTGGTTTAATTAAGAAATTAATATTAGTGAGCATCTCCTAATTGACACAGCTTGGTTACTCCTAATTGACACCGCTTGGTTACTAAGGCATCCAATATCAGCAAGCATGACACTTGAGGATGCCTTTGCTATTAGGGAATTATTCATTTGGGCCCAAGATTAAAGAAGAAAATAATAGTGCATCAACATTGTAAAATCAAGCAATTCGATCTCAACTCACAACTCCGTCAAAAAAAAACTATCTTACTTAGGTGTGTGCTGTTATCACACATGGCACTATCGATGATTTCCTTGTATCAGGTTTATTATTATTGAGCGAGATAAAAGCAAGTCCCAGTACTAAGGAGAAAACGATCCAGAGTCAACATCGTTAAACCTAACAATTTTTGAAATTTTGTTTCGACTCTCAACATCCTATCATGCACAATTTTGGCAATTTCGTTTCGACTCTCATCATGCCATAGCTCCAAGTTCCAACATCAACGTTAAGTTGCTCGCTTCAGCTGTGGGGCCATGAAACTGAATAGGACCTGTTTAGAAACAAACCAATGCCTAGTTACACGACAATCATTTGCATGTCATGTATATACCCCTACATTTATTAGTAATATCTATGTTCCATCCATAAATGTCCTAGACGCCTGTCGCCGTCAACACAATTAAGAAAACTCTAAAACGCAGAGGTAAATATTTCTTTTCACCTGGACTGTTATACTTGTTCTTCAAAGCCCATTCGTCCCGCACAGAAGCAAACTTCTTGAATGGTGCTCCTGGAAATCAGGATATAAAGGTATTAAATTAAAGCCACGATAGAAATTATCAAACAGGAACAGAATGGGATGTAAAATTTAAATATTATTTTACCATCTAGCTCCACCATAGCTTTCTTAATAACAGGCTTGAACTTTCCTGCGTACCCACAGAAGTATGAAAATGAGCATTACATCTCCAAATTATTTTCTAAAATCAAATTAGTTCATAAAACATAAACAAATCAAGTGACATTTTTTACATTCTGAACTCATGTTGACAGAAGTGGATTCATTTCCATTCTGATGCAATTAATTTCATTACCCTTGTAATAAGTAAGTGTTGCGACTGGGTCAAATTGATAGGCATGGTAGGAAAAGGTCTCCAGTCATACTCTTCTGATGTTTCTAATTATGTAACAAATTACAAATCCAAAAGATGAAACTTTGTAAAAATAAAATTAAAGACACCGCATATGAATTGAAGAGCTGGTCTTACAATTTTCTTTTCAGTATCCAAATACTTGGAATATAATTAGGCTGGTAGAATCTCTTATCCCTTATTAAAATTATCACGAGTGAAATTCAGATTTATAAAACACTTCACTTCATAAAATTGTAAAACATAATTATCAATATTAAGAGGTAGATTATTGTATGTCCGAAAGGTGAAGGAATATCAAATACTTAAGAACATGTATACTACTACCTAATGTCAATATTATCAACTTTTTCCCAATCTCCAGTACAATCATGAGTTAAATGCCAAATTGTTAACGTCAGATACATGAATCAGTCTTCCTATTATATTGTTGAAGGTCGACCAGCATTGCAAAATATAGAAAAATCAACAATTGTTTCATTATCCACAAGAAGAAAATAATGGTTGATAAAAAGAGATCTTTGGTATCAAATTAGTTTCTGGTCTAAACCTTTGCGTCTTTCAACATCCATGAGCTGAGTAAGAGCTGTCCCACCAACTGTCCACTCCTCTGCTGGTGCTGCCAAATTGCCCACCTGCCAAACAAAGCTAACCCTAGAATCACACAATAAGATGAAACTGAACAAATACAAACAGCTTGTAACCCATTAAGTATTTCAATAGCATACAAACATTTGGATTACATATATATTTAAAAATAGCTTGTACGAGGACAAAGCTAATCCACATTGCTATAAATACAAACATGAATCGATAATATGGAAACAGAGATAAACCAAAACCCTAGTTATGGATTGTCCAAGTCACTAGGCATTAGAGGAAATGTGGAAGAACAGAAGTCAAGGTGATGCAAGAGCATCCCGGGCCCAAATGCAATACGCATCACCAAAAACAAAAAGAAACTACTATTCAAGAAATTTAGCTTTATGGGCAAAAGACTGATTTTTTAAGTTTTTGACATTTCGTCAAACACTTTGTATACATGTGTCATGATTTTCTATGTTTGGAGTCAACTTAACAAAAACAAATTTTGCAAATTTCATAGGTTTGTTATAGAGATGGCGTGGCCAAAAGCATTTGGTAAAACAAGGAGCAGGTTGGTAGTTACAAGGAAAGGAAAAATCAACCCAAAACGTCCAAGAGAGGAACCAAAACGCCATTTGAAGATTGTTATATGTATTCGATGGTTGGGGAATACTAAGGGATGGCCAAAACATTATAAAAATGCAGAAAATAGAATTTGAGGAGAGCAGCAAGGAAAAACAAGTCAGTCAAAAAAGAGGGGAAAAAGGGGACGCTTTGGCCATTTGAAGTCTGGAGTGATTGAAGTAGCCATCCCAAAATCTAAATCCAAATTTGAAGTGAATTTTATAAGTACATAGAGAAGGAAAACATGCTCTAGAACAACTCCTCTAAAGTGAGATTTTTAGCACTCAAAATCTATATAACTGTTTGATAAAATGCCTGAAACCTTTTTTTTATTGTTGTAATTTAAGGGGTTGCTGAACCTGTTGTAGGTAGATTTGAAGTTTTTGAGGCCTGAAAATCTTGTTATAAGAGAATAGAAGCTGATCAACGAGTTTTTGTGTGGTTTGAAATTCCTTGTATGCCTTGAAAAGGCTTTAAAACCTCATGTTTAGAGCAAAACCAGTCCTTGTTCCAATTGGGCTCCATATAACATTGAAATTATGCATTGAAACTATATCCCTTCTCTCATTTCAAGCAAATTTGAATTCTAGTACAATTTACATGCTTCCCAGTTAAAAATTCCCATTAAATGATGAGTTTTTGAAATTTTGTGCAAATGGCTTCCAAAAGGGATGGAACAGCTTAAGTTTGGATAAATATCAGTGGGGAAGCTTATGTAGACTGCTAGGGCAAGGCTTCCCTAATTGGACCCCTATCCTTGACTTTGCATCACAAGGGCACGAACAATGCAAAATATGTAAAAATAACAAAGTATAATGATGAATATTTCAGTCAAATATGCCAAAATTTATCCTTAAAACCATTTATCATAGCTTCCACAAACAATATTTCCCGGATCTTTTGGTTTCTATCAAGAAAAAATGCTAGCCTCTAGTTGTTTACACAAAACCACTACAAGAATTTAATATTATATTAACAGTAACATCCTATGCAAATAAATTTCTAAAATATGATCTGTAAATTTTGACATAATACCCTCGCTAAATGCTGTCAAAAAACATGCTGACAGATTTAGGGTTCCCCAGGTTGCTCAGTTTTGTCAATCTCATCAAATTCTAAGTTGGCCAAGCCCATGAAATACGGGTTTATATTCATGTTTATAGAAATTTCAATACACATTCAAACTGTATTGTACAATCCACAAGTCATAAAATTTTGCATCCTAAAATGATTTAATGTGCCCTTTCTCCAGTCTCTATTTCAATAATAATGGTTATAGCATGACTAAGTTCTCATAAAGCTAAAAAATAAATGAAATAAATTTGTGAGATAAATCTGAAAGCTTTAGTTAGCACCATAAATATTATTTAATTGCACCATTAAAGAACAAACTAAAGCAGAACCATCTGTAAAGAGTGGATATGATTTGTTCAAAAGATCAATCATAATGTGTTTGGTGGTTAATTATAGATTTCAAGTTAAACAACAAACCATCAACAAAAGATGACTTTTATTTTCATTGTGATCTCATCAACACAGAACCACGAGATCACAACATGAAGGAAAAGATAACGAGTATCCAAAACAAACCGAAGCTATAAGGCCTGTCTTTCCAGCATGAAGGAGTACGCCTGCAGCATAGCCAAGAGCATAGCAATATGTTGCATCAAAATTCGTTGGCAGCCCACACCTTCCCTCATAACTGTAAACAAGCAGATCAGAGCATACATTACAAAACAAGAACTATATCAATTTATCAGCTTATAATACCACCGTAGGTATGAGACAAAAGAAAAGCATCTCGTTCTGTCACTTAATATAATCTGTAAGGGTACCTAATGATAAAGATAAAATTTACACTACTGAAGGTAGATAATAAAACCAAAAAGAGCTTTACCTTGAAAAAATAATAAGAAAAACATCATGTTTCATTCATACGAAAATTTCATCAAATGAGGGGGGAAAAAAAGAGAAATGAGGTATCAAGTCTTTAAAAGGAACAAAAATTTGGAAAACAACTACCGATCATATAAGTCAGTTTATATATTGGCAAATTGACTTTGCAAATTTGGAAAACAACTACTTGAAAACTACGAAATTGACTTTGCAAATTTGCACAACTTAAAAGTTGTGAAAATAGGATTGCCAAAATGCACTCCTATTGAGCAACAGAAGAACCTAGACCCTGCTCTTGCAGCTGTGATTCTCCCCTTGTATCACATCCTCTAGTCAATTCTCATGATCTGATCGGAGAAAAAAATCCCGATATGCACTGCATAATATGCCTTAGTGGCTTTCAAGACCCAGTTGGGTGTTTTAGCTCAATGAGCATTACACGGAATTACTATGCAATCTTTCGAGATCCAATTGGAGAAAGTTTGGGATATACATTGCATCAATTTGTTCAAAAAATTTCAAAATTTGATCAGGCTTTCGTCATTCAACTAGCATTTCTAAAAAAATATATGACAGGATTTTTGACCTCTTCAGGATTTTCGCTTAGCTGTAGCACATGGTAATACACCCTGTTGAGGCTTTTCTTTGCCTGTTGGGTCTTCAAGCTTGACAAAGTCTTCGCCATTCTGTTTTGATTTGGTGCTTGGTTGTAACCTGTGCATATTAAGAAATGGTTTGCATGTGGGAATAAAATGAACCATTATAACACATAATCACCCCATACTGTACACAGCTTGTTTGACTTTACTTATGAATTCAGATTTGCTTTTCACAGCATGAAGATCCACTTGTGCCATCTAGAGACTGCCAGAAAAGAAATGCACGTGAGAATCAATAAAACCAGGAACCATAGTTTTTCCCTTGAGGTCCAAGATGCGGATTTGTCTCCCAATAAGTCCTTGTAAGTAAGAAAGGTTCCTAACAGCAAGGATACGGCCACTGCTAAGTCCCTCGGCTCCAATTGGCTAATCGACACCTTTGCACTCTCGGAATCCGACCACATGTTGTGCACTTCTCAGAATCCAACCACATGTGCACCTCTCAGAATCCGATCAACTGTTGAACGGACCTTGGAACCCAGTCTTTCCAAAGCGGACAGCAGAATCACAACACCTGCCAAGCATATCTCAGATTCCAACATTTGTGTTGAATTTCTCATATACTCCACAATACTGAAGCCAAGAAGCTTCGAAGCATTTCTGATCGCTTCATCATTATCAACTCTCACATGACAATCAGCATCAACAACAGAAAATGTAATGTTTCCAAGCCATAACACTGCAGCATGCATTCAAAATATATTCTCCTGATTTTATTGGGCTTGGAAAGCCATATAAAACTGCATTGAATTCCTTTTATTCTTCGCTGTAGTCTTCTCTGATTTGGTCAGGTTTGGAAATGGCGCTTACAACTGTAGAGAAGTCTTTTTAAATCTACCATTGACACTTCCTTACCTTCGAATATGCTAACCGACTGATGTATCTGCTTATTGCCAACTGACCAATGTATTCTCTTTTTCGAACAGCAAATGCTTAATTCTTTTGACAATCGACAGAATCTTCTACTCTATGCTCATCGATAGGCACACCTACCCTCTGTCAATTGGCGAGGATTATTTATTTTAGGTATTGGAACTCACTTGCATGCAACTATTGGCTTTTTTATTCTATTCCAAAGCTTTCACCCAAGAATCTTATGTGTTTCTATTGCAAGCTTTTGGGGATGTCACCAAAACCATTCTCAAGACCCAACTGCATACAACAAGCAGCCTCTTGATTGGAAGTCCTGATCAAATGAAGGGAAAATAAATCCTCCTCTGCCAATTGGAAAATACCATTTCCTTTTGTATGGAAGTCCTGATCAAATGAAGGGAAAATAAATCTATTGCAAGCATTTAGGGATGTCACCAAAACCATTCTCAAGACCCAACTGCATACAACAACAAGCCTCTTGATTGGAAGTCCTGATCAAATGAAGGGAAAATAAATCATCTTCTGCCAATTGGAAAATACCATTTCCTTTTGTCAATAGACAATGTCTGCCTTTGCTAGCTGCTCAAACTTTTGACATGTCGGTCGGCGAACATTGCTTTTTCTCATCCATCAACACATACTCCTTCATGGCTTTCTGACTTAGCTCAGGCTTTAAAAGTCGTTGAACCGATGATCTTGGCGAGCATTGGGTTCCTTTTATCATTGTAGAATGTGTCATTGAAATTTGAAACTTTATTGCATCCAAAAATGTTGAGCAGGCTTTGGGATGCTCCTGTGCAACTCAGGTTTTTAACCCCGCTTATAACTACCAAATTGTTTTTTAAATTATAATGAAAGCGTTGATTAGCAATGAAAATTGACAGGTGTGAAACAAATGGTGGGTTCGAGGAGTTGCAAGGCAGTGGCGGAAACCTGACAAGTGTTGAACAGTGGCAGAAACCTGACAAGTGTTGAACAGTCGCAGAGACCCAACGTATGCCATGTAGGGTTCAGAGACCCAATGGATGCAAATCAACTCTGAGGATTGCAATGAATGCAAAAGCAAAGCTCGGGATTCCGTGAAATACAAGGTAGCTCTCAAAGTCCGGAGTGCTAGTCGATTCTCGAAATCCACTTGCACATACTTGCACATCCCGATTCGACCAAATGACACCCAGTTCGCCTATCTCAATCGTATGAGAAATGAACGTGTGCTATCGAACTAGATCACCTAATTCAAAATTTATGTATATCCTGATCCAACAAACTGGCAGTCGGTTCACCATTCTCAATCATATGAGAAATGAACACGTGTTGCCAAGCCAAATCACTTGCTTCAAAAAATTTGTATATCCCAATCCAACCAACTAGCAACGAGTTCGCCATTCTCAATCATATCAGAAATAAGCACACGTTGCTGGCCCAAATCACTTGTTTTGAAAATTTTGCATGTTTCCTATTCGCTTGAAAAGACTCGTGAAAAGATTTATCTGTCCATTATGACACTTAGCTGAAATGCTTCAAGCCCCTTTTCTATACCATTCTGAAAACTGAAAAAGACTTGCATTGTTAAACTTGGCATAGGATAGATGTGTAACTCATTTGGATTCAAAGTAGTTGTCCAAGGAAACACATATGTGAACACTAAACCGCCAAACAATGATTATATATCTCCCAAAAATGCAATCCTTTCATCTACTTTGAAGCAATAGTTGTCTTGACCTTTATGCAAATCATGTGGTTGTCCACTGAGAGTTTGCAGGTAGAGAACACTACAAACATGTGTAGGTACAAAGACCAACACATGGAAAGGGGAAGAACAACGAACAAGCCATGCCTTTATTGAAAACAACACACACACCAAAACGGAAAACAGAAACAAAAAGCAAGGCAAAACAAGAAAAATAGATCTATTTACAAGGAGCAAAGGAAAACAAAAAGACTATACAAAACCATTAACAAGTTGGGAGAAGTCCTTGCCTTTTTGGAACAATGGATTTGACTCACGAGGCTCGAAAATGTTCAGTAAAAATGACCAGGCAGGAGAAAGAAGGATGAACTTACAATTACCGTACATACTGAGACCGTCATGAATGAATAGATCAATAGTGTCTCCAGGTTTTGAAATGGAATCATTGCAAATTATCCAATCTTTTGTGAGTATTCTTGAGCAGTACTTGATTTCTTCAATATCTTCTTGAATGGCTTCAAATGCATTTGTGTTAGCTACAGGACCCAAATCAAAGAGGAGCGTGTTGCATGTTTTTTCATGAGCTGAAACAACAATAAGATTATCTTCTAGAATGAATTGAGTGAAGTTGTCCTTGGCTAAACTGCTTCCCACGACAAAGACAAACTCATCATTGAATGAATTATCTTCATCATCTTCATCAATCTCTCCTGCCTTGACAGTTTCCATTTCACTTGAAATAAATATTGGACACCATTCTTTTTGCTCTGCCTTCACATCTTCTTTGATTCCAACCTTGGCATGACTATGACCTGCAATTCATGTAGCCTCGATTGCTTTGGATTTAAATCCTTTAATGAATTCTTTTTCAATGGGACAAGAAAAAGAACTGCTAAGAAAATCTTTACTTTTGACCGCCGAGTCTTCCATTCTGATACAAGAGGGATCTTCTTTAGAAAGAAAAACATTACGTTATGCAGTATTGTCCCTTTTTGTTTGTGGTTAAATCAATTGTCCCTTAGATAACTCAATTTCTCCTAGGACTGAAGATTAAGTAATCTTGTGAAACAAGTAGAACCATCTCTTCTTTGCCAAGGGGGAAGCTGAATTCTTTATTTATTTGCTAATCAATCACTAGTTCTTCCAACTATTCACTTTCTTCCACGATTGTGAAACTGAAACAATCAAACAAGATAGGAAGCACTTTCTCTTTTTCTTTATTGAAGTTTCGACATGCTTGATCGGGAATTTGCTTACTGAAACTTTGTTTTGAATGTTGAGGGCTCTTGATTATATAAAGTTCCGCCGCTTCTTCACCACTTAGAGCATTTGTAACACATTTTGAAACTTTTTCTTCAACATTTCGGATAAGATCATGTCATCTTCAATTTCAATAGCATCTTGTTGCGCAGCGTCCATGTCATATACTTTGTTTATCATCAAAGCAAATCTGATTTTCGGACGTAGAGAGCCAATGAAAATACAGAGTTGATTGTAGAGACTTGGTTGATAATCTTTAGGAATTAGTCTCAACAAATTGTTGAAGCATACTACAAACTCTCTCACCCGCTCTTCTTCTTTCAGTTGGATTTGGAAGAAATTTTCCAACGATGCACAAACGTCCTCAGTTGGTTTAAATCTATTCAGGAACTTGCTTTTCAAAGAGTCCCAATTTACAATGCATCCATCTTCTAGGTGTCAAAACCATTCAACAACAGGTCCAGTGAGAGTTTCGACAAAAAGTCTCGCGGAAACATCTTCGTGCATAACTCCCAAGACGTTGTAGGACACTATGAAGGCAAGGATATGATTATCTAGATCTCGAAAAATTTCTCCACAAAACTTCGGAAATCTCTTCCTTGACCCTAATGGTAACTCATAGTATTAGGGCAAAGCCAATGGACCAAAATGTTTTCCCCATGGGACATGGAAAACATTTGGGTTGGGGTAAACCAATGCCATTTCTTCAATCAGAAAGATGTAATCACAAGGTACTTCATCTCAATAGAGTCACCAACCTCCATTCCAAGAGAAGTTCCTTTAAATGTCTGACAATCAAGTGCGCAAGGCACTTCGATCCCTAGCGGAGTCACCAAAAACTGTTGGCTGAAAAAAATGTTAGGGGGACAAATAATAGGTTTCAGTCTACAGAGTGGGGACTGAGTCCCTCTCCTATTAAAAGGCGGAGCTACCTTTATTGAAAATAAAGACAATGTGAAAAACAAAACTATTTACAACAAAAATATTTTCTATGGGGGTTTGTACTTTGAACCAGAAAGTACGAGAAGGTGCCGGAAATGAGAAATGAAGGAAATCATGGAAAGGAGAACAAGGATAAAAGAAGGGAGGAAGGAAGAATGGTCTAGTCAGTTAAACATAGAAAGTTGCTATAATAATCCTAGGGGTAGAATATTCAATAATGGAAACCTTTATCATTGAAATGAGGTAGGAAAGACATATCTTAAACATACGAATAAAATACATACACCAAAGAGATTGGATAAAAAGCATACAACCCATATTTCCCTATAAAAGTAAATATCAAATTTATTTTTAACCTCACCAAGACTTCTCAATCATAAAATCCTCAATGTAGATTCAAATGAATTTCCATACTAAAAATTTTGCATCTTTGACTATCTAACAATAGTATTTTAGCAAATTGAGAAAAGGATAAAAACAAAACATACTCGTGCACATCATCCATCCATAAAAATTGTAGCACAAAGTCTATTAAATTATTTCTTCGTGGAGCTATACATACAGACTCCTTTGATCTTGCCAAAAATTCTCCTTTTGTGAAAAAGCCCTTACAATGACCTGAAAACTTATATTTATAGCTTACAAGGTGGTGGTTACAAGTCATAACCACCATTTTGACATTTCAAACCTATGCAAAAGCACTTTTATGAAAATACATTATGTGTGCACTTTTGCATTTTGATATTTGCAATTGGCAAGTTGCAAAAGTATATTTTAAAAATTGCACAACTTGAAAACTAGGAAAATTGTCTTTGCAAATTTGCACAACTTAAAAGTTGCAAAAACACGATTGCCAAAATGCACTCCTGCTAAGCAACAAAGAGAACCTAGACCTTGATTTCATAGTTGTGATTCTTCCCCCTATATCAAGTCCTCTAGTCAATTGTCATGATCTAATCAGACAAGAAATTCCAGATAGGCATTGCATAATATGCCTTTGTGGCTTTCAAGACCCAATCAGATGTTTTAGCTCAAATGAGCATTACACAAAATCTCTTTGCAATCTTTCGAGATCCAATCAGAGAAAAGTTTCAGATATACATTGCATCAATTTGTTCAAAAATCTTCAAAATTTAATCGGGCTTTCGTCATTCAACTAGCATTGCTTAAAAATATATGATAGCCTTTTTGACCTATTCAGGGTTTTCACTTCGCTGTAGCACATGGTAATACACCCTGTTGAGGCTTTTCTTTGCTTATCGGGTCTTCAAGCTTGACAAAATCTTCGCCATTCTGTTTTGATTAGGTGCTTTGTTGTAACATGTGCATATTAAGAAATGGTTTGCATGTGGGAATGAAATGAACCATTTTAACACATAATCACCCCATACCATGCACAGCTTGTTCGACTCTACTTATGAAGTCAAATTGGCTTTTCACGACGTGAAGATCCACTTGTGCCATCTAGAGACCCCCAGAGATGAAATGCATGTGAGAATCAATAAAACCAGGACCCATAGTTTTTCCCTTGAGGTCCAAGATGTGGATTTGTCTCCTAATAAGTCCTTGTAAGTAAGAAAGGTTCCTAACAGCAAGGGTACGGCCACTACTAAGTTCCATGGCTCTAGTAGGCTAATCGACACCTCTGCACTCTAGGAATCTGACCACATGTGCACTTCTCAGAATTCAACCAAGTGTTGTGCACCTCTCGGAATCCGATCAACTGTTGAACAGACCTTGGAACCTGATCTTTGCAAAGCGGATGGTGGAATCGTGACACCTAGCAAGCATATCTCAGATTCCGACATTTGTGTTGAATTTCTCATATACTCCACAATACTTCAGCCAAGAAGCTTTGAAGCAATTATAATCACTTCATCATTATCATCTCTCACATGACTTTCAGCATCAACAACAAAAAATGTGATATTTCCAAGCCATATTCAAATCCACTCAGCATCCATTTTGTATCCATGTGAGTAGCTTCATGCATGCGAACCGAGCCTTGCTCATTGGGCAACAGAGTCGACCTCTGTAGGCTGAAAAAAATTATTGTCCCTGTTTTTAAAACACCTGCAATCGCCTGTAGTAGTGCAATTGAGGGTGTTTTCGCATGTAAAATTTGACGACAACAAGTCGTAATTGGGTTTATGCCATATTGGTAAAAATTGTGAGACAGATGATTTATAAGGGCATTCAATGCTCCAAAAGGTTCGTCAATAGAAAAAAGGCCAGAGGGTGAGAATCCCAAAGCAGTGGATTACATTCAATGTTCCTCCCCCCTACTAAAAAATGCTTACGGTGCTTGTGTGTTCAGTGAGTCCCCCTTCCTTGTAATTATTACCAAAAATACATGAGGAAAATTGCCATAATGGTAATGAGGCATTCTTGATATGACTTAAACACGTGGATAAAATCCCACAAAAATTAATAATCTAATTAAAATTTCCCATGGAAGCCTTTAATTACTTAACATCATACTTATCAATTGCAAACTTTCATGCCTAAACTATCATGAACATAAACAGGCATCCTTAATTTAAATGTCTTTAGGAGAGTGATTTTAGCATGGTCAACATTTTATATTCAAAAACTGCATCTTATATTGCATCAAGAATCAATCGGGATAGTGGATAGAAAGAATGGCGACTTAAAAGCTCAGGGTTACTCTCCCAATGCTGGCTAGAGAGCCACCATACTAGTTTTGGCTCCGTTGTCAAAAGAAGTGACATATTTCCAAAATAAAACCCACTTTGGTAATGAAGTTGTATGACAATTTTAGTTAAAAGCTTTAAGCACTTCCAAACGAATACTCGCTAGATCCTCAAAAGGCTGATTTACTACACTTCAAAGGAAAGTAGATTCCCAGTTCCAACACATTTGATCCCGTTATTTAAGTACATAACATATTGCCAGACAATTCATGTCACCCCCAGCAACATATGTTCTACAAAAAGTTCCAACACCTTTGATCTCGTTGTTTAAGTAAATACCATATTGCCAGGCAATTCATGTCAACACCAACAACATATGTTCCACAAAAGAAACCAAACAAATAGGTTGTAATATTTGCCATCAGTCAATCTCAAAAGGCTTATGCCACCCAACATTGCCAAAACACGTAGTATTGTTTCAGTCTCTTACAGGATCACACAAAGCCTCATTGATCAAACTCATTTATTTTGCTTGGCTTTCCCAAGTAGATTCTAATGGACTACCAGGAAACTAAGGATTCACACTATCAAATGCCACAGAGACTTTGCAAATGGACTGTTAGCATTTACCCAACAAAATAGTGTCATACAGCACCTATTTTCTGTCTAGTTTGGAATTAATAAAATCTCAATTTCTGTGTAGATTTTAAGTAATAAAATTTTTCATCGAGCTCAAGTAGTAAAAGGCTTTTTCACAACTCACCTAATTATGCTTCTCAAGCACACCTAAGAGATGGGTAGGTTCACCATCTTCAAATCAAGCCATTTTTTTGTGTCTTTTCCTAAAGGTCTCCCAAAACCTAAAGCCCCTTCCTTTCCGGCCTTTCCCTTTAAGAGATTCAGGATACAAACCGAGCTTGAGGCAAATAGAAGTTCATCATGCAGCATGAATACCCTTGTGCTCCTAGTGTAGTTCTATCAACATACATCTTCCATGCATAGCAAATCACTTGAAGGACCACAGAACATACAACAATGAAGCAAGTGGCTCCCCAAAGCACATCACATGGGTTGAAAGGACCTTGAATCTTTGTCAATAATGGGTTGAAAATAATTTGCATCTCACAAGAACCTACCAAGAGACTACCAAACAAAACTCAAACCATTCACTTCCCAGCGAACATCCTAACTTGTATTCTGATAGTTTTATTAACAATTTTTCACTTTTCCTTTCGCAGAATGCATAAATAGAAGAGACAAGAGGAAGGCCTACATTTTCTCTTATTTTCCCCAAAAAAAAATTATATTAATGACTACAAATGACCAAAGTAGATCAATAAGACTCAAAAAGTACATCCCGATATGATAGAAAAGTACTAGCGTAAAAAGAACACTGGGATCTGAAAAGGTAACCTAGCACTGAAAGACTTAAACAATATAAACATAACTAGAGGGGAAGACCTCTTAGGTGAGGACCTCTTAGGTAAACAAGGAGCTAATGAAGACCCAAAGCTGGACACCAAGGTTGGAAATCAACATTGTCACACATTTTTAGGAAATCTCAGAACATAAGAACCAACTACATCACCATCCACCACCACAAAAGGAAGGATTTGATATTGTCCATAGATGAATGTCCAAGGCTAAGGTGGCTGAGCTGAAAAATCCTGTAAGGAAGAAAGGTAGCCCCCTAGAACCTATCCTGACACACAAACCCAACCACATCAAGGGGTAGAAAGAAACTCAAGAATGTGAACCTATCCCTGTGGCCTGGGATATGAGAAAAAAGAACTAGAAGGCCCTCAATCAACCTAGAAACTTATCTACAATGCTTGGTACTAGAGTGAGAAGACTGTGATACCTTAGTAACAACACGTGGGGATGGATGTCATCCCACTAACTTATCCCCATCTTTATTTGGATCGACAACATCCAAAGGGCACTTCATACCGCTAGCAAAGCCATACATCTCTAAGTGATAGGCTCCTAAAGGAAAGGGGCCAAGCACCTCTAATTACAAATAACTGAACAATGTATATAAGGAACCTCCTAAATCTCGATACAAACATTCATACCTCCCTTAGATCGCATAGTAGACAAGATACCTAAAAAGAAAATGTTCCTCATTCTCTACCTCTTGGAGAGAACGAAGATGGTATATCCTATCACCACGAGGGATATGGTGGTCTATCTTAACTCGTAACTAGTTGGAGCTATAGAAAAAAAGGAAGCATGCGATACAAGACACAATTATGAGATGAGAAATGATAGCCCTCATACATATCATTCATTCAAGTTTTATCGTGCACTTGATAAATTTTATGGTCAATCAACTTGTAACCATACTAACTCACGTCTAATTGTAAGTCACTTAACTTTTGGCCTTACTTAATAACACTTAACAACTTTATTTGATGACCATATTACTTCACATTATGACAATCAATTGCTATCATTATCATTAGAGCATATATTCTATTACTCATGGCCATACATGGTACAACACCAACCTTATCCCTAAATTTGAGGAGTTTATGAGGTCCGAGAGGTTTTGTAAAGATGTTAGTTGTTTGTTCTTGAGTTGCACAATATCGCAAATTAATCTCAACACCATCAACGAGTTGCCAGATGTAATGATGTTGTACTTCAACATGCTTAGTGAGTGCATGAAATACTAGGTTTTTGGCCATTTTGAGATCACTTTGCTAATCCAATGTAAAATTGTTGCATTCTTTTGACCCACTTGTAAATCAGCCAATCCAATCTACTACACAACCTATAAGTACTTTACACACTGATTCAGTAGAAGAGAAGGAA